>SJYO01034137.1:43247806-43649063 GCA_006410555.1 Capra ibex
AAAAAAAAAAAAAAAAAAAACGACACTCAAAGTGAACGAGAAGAAAAAGATCAAACAATTTCACCTTTCGGTCTTTACAGTCTTTTCAGTCTTTTCAGTCTTTACTCTAATGAGAATTACATACGTAAGTGTCGATATTTAAAGACTGACTCGTGACTAAAGTGACATAGAGTATTCAAAATCTTACGATACAAAGACAAAACTAAATAGAGTTTATAAAAGATTAAAAAGAACGTCAAAGAAGAGGGATTGGGTAACTAATAAGTCTTGAGAACAAATTAAAGGTGTCTAAAGACTTTTGAGGTTTGAGGTAGAATTTAACTCAATATTATAGGAAGGTAACACCAAACTCCTATATCGAAATGTACTAAAGTTGTAAAATTTTAAACAACTTTAATCAAAACACCGGATCGTATGCCAGATGAGACCTTTCACGAGGAACACGTGACCTCCTTCTACGTGCAAAACGACAACAACCCATCTCACAAGATATCTCCAAGTTGACTAAGGAAGTGTTTTACTTTTCCGTCAGGTCATCTCTACCACTTCCTTTTTGACCTGCAAGTAAGTCTTTTTTCACTTAGAGATGAGAAGGGAATTTTCCATGTAATTTTAATTAAGTTCTATTATTCAAATTACATTTTCAAATCTTGAATGTTGTCTTTTGTATTTTGTTATAAAAAACCACTAAAACCTCCATTCGTTTTAAAAGAATCCAGTGTCTTGTATCAATTGATATTTTAGTTTCTTTTTCTACATAATCTATACTAACGTTATTTTTTGAAGACAAAGTAGTCATCTGTGTTAATCCTTTTACTTGTCCTGTATCTTATCCTATTTTGTAAGTGTCTTTATACACAGGTTGTCTTTTGACCATAACCCTATGTATGTCTTGAAGATATTCGGTTATTATTTCTTTGTTTAAGTGGGTTATACTCATTTTATAAACTTGTTTATAAGATGTATGCCACTCTGTGTTTACCGATACTCATGTACCCTTACATAATTATAGTAGGTCTTTTATGTTCGATTTTGGTATTAGTCTATGATGGTGATGTACGACCGATTGTACCGTTTTGATTTCTCTACCTACGGCGTTTTACAATCGTTCCGAAACTTCGTTGTCTCTGAGAGTGTACCACAGTCACCGGATATTTTTCACGAAGTTAATAAAACTCTTTTATCAGACCATCAAAGAATAGTTTTATTTATATGTGACTGGATTATAAGGTCTTTAAGATGAGGATCCATAAATGGATTCTCTTTAATTTTGTATATAGATGTTCTTCTAACTATGTTCTTACAAGTATCCTCGAAATCAGTATTCCAGCGGATTGATCTTTACCGAGTCTACAAGTAATTGTTCTTTTACAAATTTATTTGGTACCATATAAGTATGTTATGTTGTCTCGTGTCGTTATATTTTATTATCTGATGACTACATGGGTTACCGAACCTACTTAGAAATTTTCTAATATGACTCACCTTTTCAAGAATCCTTTTTTGTCAAGTATCACGTATGAAATAAAAAGTGAATATACTTCGAGATTTTGACCGTTTTAATTAGACATCACTTTTTTTAGTCTTGCACTGTCAGAGACTTACTTTCTC
Organism: Capra ibex; assembly: GCA_006410555.1. Classification (NCBI taxonomy): domain Eukaryota; kingdom Metazoa; phylum Chordata; class Mammalia; order Artiodactyla; family Bovidae; genus Capra; species Capra ibex. Next base: position 43,249,418 of record SJYO01034137.1, read on the forward strand.
CATCTTTAACAGACAGACCCTTCTCCGTACTTCTTACAGGTCCTCACTTACATGAAAAGATGTATAGTTATCTCTAAACCTATTGTATCCACGAATCTAAACAGTTTTGAGTATCTTGTCATATGATTTCTAAACATATAAGTAATATATGTTATTTTGAATAAAAATGTTCCTTGATATGTTTTTAAACTTGAGGTAAATTATTGTACGACGACGTTAAATGAAACTTTACATATTTTTTACTCAACTTAATTCCTTACCTATCTTCACACTTATCTCTCTCTGTATGTATTATTTCGTTTATTCCATTTTAGAATTGACATCTTAGACCCGTTATATACTCAAGAGTATCATGTTAACAAAGTTGAAAAGAGATACAAACTTTTTAAAAGTATTTTTGTATAATTTACATAGATTCTTTTCATTTATTTTATTGCTAAGAGTATCAAAAGTATTTCTGGTAAAAATACTTAAATACAAAAATTAGTATACCACTAAGAATCGTTATTGAATTCGGAAAACTTATTCCGTTTGGATAATAAAGTCCAAAATTTTTTTACGAAAAAGTATAGTTCCTATTTTCAATCCTACAGAATGTTTCTTGTCTTGCACCACGTTTATTGTAATGGTGGTTCGTAAACTGTAAAGGGTAGTGAACCAAAAGATGTGAGTAGTTTCTTACACTTGGTATTCCTATACGTCTGTAAGAAAGGTTTTAGTTTACGTTACTCTCGTTTTAACCCTTAGGTAAACGACGGTAGAGAGTTCAACTTTATAAGTTGGAAGACCGAAAACTTACACTATACGAGTAACTAAATCGTAGACTGACTTACTACTTTCATCAGAAGTCACCCTTTAGAGAAGTATTAAAGATACAGGTATAAGTTAGGTCTTGGTAAACAGTCTCGGTGGTTTTTGGACGACGGTAAGGACTGTTGGACGCTGACATTTAAACCTAAAAGATTATATCACTTATCTTTTTCGTTTTTCTCTTTAACTGACCTATGTCTTGTACCGGATACCGAGTTCAATAGACAGTTCTATAATTATGTAAGAATCTGGTCCAAGAGATCTTTCGTCTCGGATTCCGTTTTTCTATTAGACAAGTGTGAAGTGACCCTTTATATTACGGTCCCTTAAATCTCACTCCCCTTTTCCCTTAATTCCCTTCCCCTCTCTCGTCTATGCTCCCTCACGTGATGACCTCACCGATTTAAGGTATTGTGTTGAGTCAAAAGTAAGAATCCCTTCGTAGAGTCCACGAGTCGCTCCGGTATACTTTGTGCGTACAAAGTCTTGTTCGGGCCCATCCCCTCCATTTCCCCCTACCCTCACCCTCTTCGCAACTGTCTAAATAGATGACCAAGGGGAAACGGAAAGAAGAAGGTCAGAAACTCCAGGTGCATTTTTCGCCGTTGAGAGGAAACCGGTTTCGGAGGTGTCCGGTGGAGGTTGACCGTGTGTCCACACCTCAGGAGAGTAGGTAACTGTCGTATGTGTCCCCGAGGGATTGATACGTGAACCACAGTCGTCGATCCGAAATATTAGAACCCCTACCTCATTTGACACCGATCTCGTTGAGACCGGTCCTCCATTCCGTTCATCGGTGAAATTCACCCTTACCCATCTAGACCCCTTCAAGTATCACCCGAACCATGTCTATTCGACCACTATCTGACGTTAGTTATATGTGGACTGTATGTTCTTTCTTGCACTTCAGCGAGTCAGCACAGGCTGACGTTGGAGCACCTGACATCGGGTGGTCCGAGGAGGCAGGTACCCTAAGAGGTCCATTCTCATGACCTCACCCAACGGTAAAGGAAGAGGTCCCCCAGAAGACCTGGGTCCCTATCTTGGGTCCAGTGGCTGTAACGTCCGTCTCCGAAATTGGAGACTCGGTGGTCCTGTCTGGGGACTGTATGTCCCCTGACTGTATTTTTATGGTAATTACGAAATCAACCTTTTACAGTTGTAAAATAATATTTTAGATACTACTTAGAAAACTTTTAATTGGATTTCAATCGACAGAGACACCTCTACATTTCTGATCCGAAATACATCTAAATTTCTTATCGGAAATTCACTATGAACCACCGGTTTATAACCTCTTTAAGTCAATATATGACTTCAGAAAGTACAAGTCATACCTTTTTAAGTACAGTAAATCAAGTGACATAACACTTATAGTGTTCCATAAAAAACTAATGAATCATTACACATGAAATATTGACAAAGTTCTCCTTGTTTTGGTTATTGTCACTGGTTCGATTGTTTTATTTCGTACATTTGAATATTATTATCTTTATGAGGTATTATCTTTTGAACAAGTAATCAAAGTAAGTGTAAAAAAAGGACACACGTTAAGTTACAAGAAAAAGAGACTATTAACTTTAGAAACAGATTAAGACATTTAAAACTCGATTATAGAGAAGTTGTGATGGAAAGAGGTCAAGACAGGAAACAAAGAACTTGAATAATATAATATTAAAGAATAAGATAATGGATATTAAGGATTCAAGAGAAAGTTTAAAAAAATAAAAGAAATAGAGATGTAAGACGTTAGACCTATTTAAGAAGTCAGAATAGAAAAGGTAGTAGTTTAGATAAAAGTTGAGACAACCAGTTTTCTACAAAGAAGATTCAGAATACTCAAGAAGGAAAGGTACCGATATAAAAAGTTGAGATCCTAAAAACAAACCGATAAAACAAAAGATACTGAAGAAATGACATACATTCTAACAGTAACTAAGTAATTATAGAAGTGTCTAGAGTTTGTATTTGTAAAACTTTAATGAAAGTCTTAGGAAAAATATAGGTAAAAGAGTTTCAGTTTAATAAAACCAACTACTCCATAGAAAGTGTTGAGTTTAAGGGTGTAATTGAAACTGTAAAAATGTACATTCAAGTAAACACACTTTCAAAGTAATACGAAAAGAGAGACTAAAGTCAGAATAGGTAACCCACTCAAAAAAAAAAAAAAAAAATCAACGGAAGTATCACCGGGAGTTACATGTCAGGGAGTAAGTCTTTATCCAAAGTATAAACCTTGGGGATTTAAGAACAGGGTACCCTGATCTAGAAATTAATGTGTCAGTAAGTCGTCTGGGTCCATTCTCATATTTGTAAACGTTGGAGTCACGTGATCCTCTCGAGATGGGATCTTGGAAAGAGTGTTTCACTGAGATTTATACTAGACATTGGTACTTATCGACACAAACTAAGGAAAGAGGACCTTACTTGAGACTGACGGAAAAAAGACGAAGATAAGTCCTTCGTCTTATCTTCTAGTTCCAAAATCTACGGTAAACGGAAACCCATAAAGACTAGATGTATTTACAAACGGATGAAAAAAGTCACTATACTATCCAGAAAATTTTAGTAAAGTTACCTTTATATAATAATCCCTACCAATGTGTAAAGATCGTACTTACGTATTCATACATATCTCAAGACACTAGTGTGTTGAGTTACATAACTCACTTCAAGTTTTGACACTGTATTTTACCGTTGTTCAATCTAATAATCTTTACACTAAATTCATAATTTAGAAAATTTCTACGTTATGAAAATTTACACTTTACTTACGAATCCTAGTTTTAGTTTCCTTCATTAATCCGTACACGTTTTTAAAACGGGAAATACTATAAGTAGTTTCGTTATAAATGTTTGTTTGTTTTCTTTTGTATTTACTAGTTATTATCTTTTGACATCCTTTCTACGTACGTGTACTCCTTAAAAGTATGTCAATAATTTTGTCTAATGTTTGTTGAGTAAATCATCCTAGGGTACATATGTGGACATATAGACGACTTTCCCTTATGTCGTTTTGTAACTCTCATGATTGGTGTTTTCACACTTTTATACTCAGTAAATTAAAAAGAAAGGAAAAATTGAACAGAGACACAATAAAAACAATTAATTGAGATTTGAAAGAGTTCAACCTGTGAAACAATAGACTGACAAATAAAAAAATAGACATTTTATCGTTGTCCGAGTCAGTGAGTCAACACAGAGTGAGAAGTCTTGGGATACGAGACATCGGGTAGTCCCAGAAGATAGATACCCTAAAGGGTCCGTTCTTATAACCTTACCTAGTGGTAAAGGGTCCCTAGTTTGGGTACAAAAGGTAAAGAGGACATAACGTCCGTCTAAGAAATAGTCACTCGGTGACTCCTAGGACAATTTATCATTTTTTTTTTTTTTTTTTTGGCGTGATTTAGGAAGTATTGTAATAAACTCCTAATTCATTCTATTAACTGTGGGCAGTACAGACATAAAGAAAACATAGAACCTTTTCACTGAGAAGAAATGTCGAGATAAAAGAATACATATTTTGTCCTTATTAATATGATATGATTTTTAGTGTCCTAACAGTTGTCCTACCTTAAGACACTAATCGTGTCATTGTACCATCTGTTATAACGACGACAACGATAACGATAATGAAACGACGACAACAAAAACGATAACGAAAATCGGCGAAGTCACGGAAGGGGAACTCTCGGAATCACCAGGATTGAGAGGACAAGAGTCCCTACAGAAACTCTCAACTTTACAAGTAATTATTATTATTAACTCACAGGGAGAAAAGGACCATTATTTAAATATTGTCCTTATGAATGATAGTAATTATATTTTTAATTACTTTTAGTTAGTAATTACAGTAATTAAGGATCACTTCCTCCTGTCTTTTAATGTCGGATACTCGGAACCCCGTAGGGGTAGTCTAACAAACGGGAAAGTCCCGACTTCTTCCCGTCTTTACGGACCCTATTGTAGGCCTCTAAAATACTGAACATACTTACATAAGTTCATGACTTTCGACTGTTCAGAATGTTCCGATCATTTAATCTTTATTATTACTTAATATTGACTTATTGTTTTCGTTTGTTATTGAGATGATATATTATGGAGTAATATAAAACTTTGTTAAATATATGTTAGTACGGTCCTCGAAAACATATTTCCTTTTGTCACAAACTGATCATCCACAAAGGATATGAGCCCTCACTTATAAATTTGTTAGAGGTACCACATTGATACTTGAGGAGTCCTCTACACTTTAACATAGAATGGTCCGAAGAAACAACCTAGTTATTTTTGATTTTTCTATATGAAAGTTTTCACACTTTATTTCTTATCCCACGCTGTAAGTCCAAACGTCTTGTTACCATTAGTAGACTAATATTTAGAAGAAAAGGAGGAAAAGGGGTTTTGTATTTTAGTTGTTTCTCTTGTTTATTTTGATGGGTTTTTCTTTTGTGTGGATGACGTAACGATCCTCTTTCTTTTGAGATGCCGGACGTTTAATTGATACTCATCCTTTTATTACAAGTTCTCTAGAACGACAGGTGGGTGACGACTTCGGACATGTACGTTTATCACCTACTCCTTTCCGAATTTTCTAAGTCACTATTCTTTCGTCTATTCTCACCTACTGAGTCTCCTTCGAGACTGTTTTAGTGGATGTTCTTTCTTACATGTCCTGAAGGGACCACCAGGTCACTTTTTCTTAGGAGGACGGTCACGTCCCCTGTGTCCAAACTAGGGACCAGGTCCTTCTAAAGTGTACGGTACCTCGTTGATTCGACCACGTGGTGTTGACTACTTCTGAGAAGTGAGACCCCGGGTACTAGGTGTCGAGGACTCGGACGCACGACGATGATGTCTTCGGACACGCGGATCTTGGACACAAGACGTTCTCTTCGGTGACGTTACTCTTCGAGGACGTGACTTTACTTCTCATTGAGGGTGAGTGGTGTTGTTCTCTTTCGCACGAACGTCGTCGTTTCTGGGTCGTGTTGGTTTTTATTTATTATTTGTTTTTAAAAATTTTTCATCTTTTTCTTTATTTTTGTATAAAATTTTTTCCTTTCGTATCGTTATTTACGGTTTTATACTTGTATCTATTCCTGGACCAGTAGGTTTCGAGTCCGACACTTCTTCCCCGAATTCTCACAATATCTTAGTCTTCACAGTCGGAACCGCTTTATCACGAAGACCTCCCCCTCATCCATTTGTATCTCTTCCACAATAGGGAATCACTACTATGTCACTACTTTTTTCTTCCTTTATGCTCTTTATAATTCCTAAGAATTCTTACTTTCCCTTCGATTTACACTTGAAGAGACAGGTGGTTTTAGTATTAGTTTTTTTGGAAGGGTTTCTTCTGTTTCGACTACCTCTTTCGACAAGAGATTGATCTTTTAGATAGGTACTTTATTTATCCCGACCGTTTTTTGTTTGTTTGTTTGTTTGTTTGTTTTATAAGACAGATATGTTTCAATGATGTTTTTCAGTTTCTTACCCTTATTATAAGAAGACGACGACTTTTTAGGGGGGAAAGAGTCACTTTGTATTTAGACTTCTTTTGAAATTGTGTCGTAAGATTTATCTTAATTTATGGGAGTTAGTTCTAATCCCCACCCCCTTTTGGAACGTAGTCTTTATGCTTTCGATTCTTGTGTTTACCTGTCTTTTTCCTTTATAATTTGTAGTGAGGTACCCTTTATCTACCCCTTTGTCACCTTTGTCACAGTCTGAAATAAAAAGACTCGAGGTTTTAGTGACGTCTACCACTGACGTCGGTACTTTAATTTTCGGCGAATGAGGAACCTTCTTTTGAATACTGGTTGGATCTGTCGTATAAGTTTTCGTCTCTGTAATGAAACGGCTGATTCCAGACAGATCAGTTCCGATACCAAAAAGGTCACCAGTACATACCTACACTCTCAACCTGACACTTCTTTCGACTCGCGGCTTCTTAACTACGCAAACTTGACACCACAACCTCTTCTGAGAACTCTCAGGGAACCTGACGTTCCTCTAGATTCGTCAGGTAAGACTTCCTCTAGTCGGGACCCTAAAGAAACCTTCCTTACTACGGTTTCGACTTTGAGGTCATGAAACCGGTGGAGTACGCTTCTCAACTGAGTAACCTTTTCTGAGACTACGACCCTCCCTAACCCCCGTCCTCCTTTTCCCCTGCTGTCTCCTACTCTACCGACCTACCGTAGTGACTGAGCTACCTGCACTTAGACTCACTTGAGACCCTCAACCACTACCTGTCCCTCCGGACCGCACGACGCTAAGTACCCCAGCGTTTCTCGACCTGTACTGACTCGTTGACTTGACTTGACTTGACTTAACTTACCTTGAGTCCTTACTTTATCTTCTTTTTCTGTTTTATTATAGTTTTATATTTACATTAAATTTTCATGATTCCATCCGTCCATTTGTTGGTTCCCTTACTTTCGTTCCAATTCATTCTTCATTTTGTCCAATCTCTCTTTGACCAACCTTACCTTCAGTCCGTTTCCTCTAAGACGTATTTGTATTAACACCAGACTTCTTCTTTGGACTTTGTTATCTAGTCCACATTATAAATTATGATTTTAGATTTTTTTATTTTTCGTAAAGATTTTTTTTTTCACTTATGAGTATGTAGAGTTATGACTTAATGGTTACTCTGACTGATACTCCATAACGAAAGTCTGTGACGACCTTCGAAATATACTATGTGTCGTATAAGTAGTGTCCTAAAAAGATTTCAGACTTACTACTACTTGAGGTTTTGTATTAAAGGGTTTCCCGAGAGGTATTACCTAATATCTTACGAAGAAGATGATGGTAGTAATGATGTTCAAAACGATTCTTCAGGGGGTTTATTTTGGTCAGTCTCTTTCCCTCTTATTGTATAACGGTTATAGAAAAAATTATCACTTCTTGACTTTTGTTGATTTTGAACGTCATCTTTTTGTTAATGCATTTTATGGCAGATGATTTAACTATTTTAAAGACATCAATAAATACTACTAAGACATTGTTATTTCCTTTTTATGAATATGATGTTACAATTCGTCTTTTTTTTTATCCTATACTTTAAGATTTGTCCAGTCTTAAATTTTATATGATGACAAAAACCATCACGTTTACAGGGGAATTTACCTAATTCTTGTTTTCTTGTTTTTGTTCACTGAACCCCTTTATCATTCTAAAATCCATTAATAAAAGGATTAAATTTGTTCTGTTAGACGTACGATAATTTGATAAATCCTTTATAGGTCCTACTGTAACTTAAATTCCAACGGACCTTTAGTTCTACCTGTCCAGTACCACCTCTCAAAACTCTTTTACACCAGGTACCCTCTTGTCTTACCGTTTGGTGAAGTCATAAGAACGGAACTCTTGGGGTACTTGTCATACTTTTCCGTTTTTCTATCCTGTGACTTTGTACTTGAGGGGTCCAGTCATCCATGGGTTATACGATGACCTCCAGTCACCTCTTTATTGAGGTCTTTCTTACTTCTCTACCTCGGTTTCGTTTGTGTTGTGGGTCAACACCTACACTGACCACTACTTTCATTTCAGGTTACGACAGTTCTCGTTATAACGTATCCTTGGACCTTACGGTCCAGGTACTTAGTTCCGTTTAACCTTCACCAGTTTGTCCTCTACCGTTCTCACTTGCAGCTGTAAGATCCTTAGTCGCTTGATTTTACCTGACTTTACCCACTTAAATTGAGTCTACTGGTAATATAGATGATGGCACCCGTCCTTAGGGAATCTTCTTTACCTCCTCGGTAATATCAGTTGTTTTCTCAGACTTTACGTCATGAACCTACGCCAGAGTTTTTGTTGTCTTACTAGAGACAAGTAGAGGTTCCGTTTGGTAAGTTATGGTGCCATTAGGTTCAGATACGGGGTTGGTCATTACGACTTCTTCGACTTCAACTTACCAAGATACTTCTGGATGTTCTGGAAAACCTTGATTGTGGGGTTTTTCTACAGGAAAAGTAATATCCCCTGACCTTACGTTTTCATCCTTCAGTTCTTTGTGGACCTCATTGTCCGTTTAAACCGGAACCTCAGACCTTACTTCGTCCCGTTTCCGATTGTCTCAAGAAGGTTCTCTTGAGTGACCAGTATCGTTTGTGGGAGAAGGTTGTTGTGTTCTCTGCTGAGATGTGTACCTGTAGTGGTCTTCCAGTTGTGGCTTTAGTCTAACTAATATAAGAAACGTCGGTTTCTACCTCTTCGAGATATGTCAGTTGTTTTTGTTCTCACACTCGACTGACACCGAGTCTAGTACTTGAGGAATAACAGTTTAAGTCTGAATTTAACTTCTTTCATCCCTTTTGGTGATCTGGTAAGTCCATACTGGATTTAGTTTAGGGAATACGAATATGTCACCTTCACTCTTTATCTAAATACCCTAATCTGGACTATCTCACAGACTACTTGATACCTGACTTCAAGCACTGCAACATGTCCTCTGTCCCTAGTTCTGGTAGGGGTTCTTTTTCTTTACGTTTTTCCGTTTTACCGACAGACTCCTCCGGATTGTTTATCGACACTCTTCTTCTCTTCGGTTTTCGTTTCCTCTTTTCCTTTCTGTATGGTTAAACTTACGTCTCAAGGTTTCTTATCGTTCCTCTCTATCTTTCGAAAAGAGTCACTAGTAACGTTTCTTTATCTCCCTTTGTTATCTTACCATTTCTGATCTCTAGAGAAGTTCTTTTTAGCTCTTTGGTTCCCTTGTAAAGTACGTTTCTACCCGAATTATTTCCTGTCTTTACCATACCTGGATTATGTCTTCGTCTTCTATAATTCTTCTCCACCGTTCTTATGTGTCTTCTCGATATGTTTTTTCTAGAAGTACTGGGTCTATTAGTGTTACCATACTCTTGAGTGGATCTGGGTCTATCGGACCTTACACTTCAGTTCACCCGGAATCCTTCGTAGTGATACTTGTTTGGATCACCTCCACTACCTTAAGGTCAACTCGATAAAGTTTAGGACTTTCTACTACGACACTTTCACGATGTAAGTTATACGGTCGTTTAAACCTTTTGAGTCGTCACCGGTGTCCTGACCTTTTCCAGGCAAAAGTAAAATTAGGGATTCTTTCCGTCACGGTTTTTTACGAGTTTGATGGTGTGTTAGCGTGAGAAGAGTGTGTGATCATTTCATTACGAGTTTTAAAAGGTTCGGTCCGAAGTTGTTATATACCTGGCACTTGAAAGTCTACAAGTTCGACCAAAATCTTTTCCGTCTCGTTGGTCTCTAGTTTAACGGTTGTAGGCGACCTAGTACCTTTTTCGTTCTCTCAAGGTCTTTTTGTAAATAAAGACGGAATAACTGATACGGTTTCGGAAACTGACACACCTAGTGTTATTTGACACCTTTTAAGACTTTCTCTACCCTTATGGTCTGGTGGACTGGACGGAGAACTCTTTGGACATACGTCCAGTCCTTCGTTGTCAATCTTGACCTGTACCTTGTTGTCTGACCAAGGTTTGTCCTTTTCCTCATGCAGTTCCGACATATAACAGTGGGACGAGAAAATTGAATATACGTCTCACGTAGTACTCTTGGAACCTGTCTTACTTCGTGTTAGACCTTAGTTCTATGGACCTTCTTATAGTTATTGGAGTCTATACGTCTACTGTGGTGGGAATACCGTCTTACACTTCTTCTTGATTTCTCGGAGAACTATTTTCACTTTCACCTCTCACTTTTTAAACCGAATTTCGAGTTGTAAGTCTTTTCTTTCTAGTATCGTAGACCAGGGAGTAAAGTATCGTTTATCTACCCCTTTGTCATCTTTGTCACAGTCTGACATAAAACCCCCCGAGGTTTTAGTGACGTCTACCACTGACGTCGGTACTTTAATTTTCTACTAAAGAGGAACCTTCTTTTAGATACTGGTTGGATCTATCGTATAATATTTCGTCTCTGAAATGAAACGGTTGTTTCCAGACAGGTTAGTTTCGATACCAAAAAGGTCGTCAGTATATAACCTGATATTTCTTTCGACTTATGACTTCTTAACAACGAAAACTTGACACCACAACCTCTCCTAAGAACTCTCAGGAAACCTGATGTTCCTCTAATTTACTCAGTTAGGAGTTCCTTTAGTCAGGACTTATAAGTAATTTTCCTCACTACGACTTCCACTTTGAGATTATAAAACCGAGGGACTACGCTTCTTGACTCAGTAACCTTTTCTGGGACTACGACCCTTTCTAACTTCCGTCCTCCTCTTCCCCTACTGTCTCCTACTCTACCAACCTACCGTAGTGGTTGAGTTACCTGTACTCAAACTCGTTCGAGACCCACAACCACTACCTGTCCCTCCGGACCACACGACCCAGCGTTTCTCAGTCTCTGTTGACTCAGTGACTCGACTTGACTTGAGGAGCTTTACAAACCATCCTAAATGGACACTTCGACAGACTCGGACATAAAAACGAAACCCCCTCCAAAAACAAAAAGTAATGACTAAGTTAAAGTAATGATCATTAACCAGACATGTATAAAAAATAAAGAAGGAGTAAATCAGAAACCTCTAACATATAAGATCTTTAAACGAGTAAAGAAGATACAACAGAAAATAATTATATCAACAAATATCATTTTAGAATACTAAAAACATAAAGCAACCACAGTTGACATTGAAGAAAAGTAAATACTAAAATAACTAAACCCGGTAGAGATAGAAAAAAAACTACTCAGACCGATTTCCAAATAGTTAAAACCAATAAAAAAGTTTCTTAGTCGAGAATCAAAGTACCTAGAAAAGGTAATAAAATAATTTAATATAACAAATCTAATTTAAAATTTTCAAAAACGTGTCGTTTCCATTGGTAGTCGTTTTACCTTTCTGTCGTACGATTCACTCTCTTTTATAAACGTTTACTATACTGGTGTCTTATATATTTATCGAGTATGTTGAATCATAGTGTTTTTATTTGTTGGACTAATATTTTACTCGTCTGTCGGACTTACCTGTAAAAGGGTTTCTTCTGTATGTCTACCGGTTGTCCGTATTATTTTTGTACGAGTTATGACGATTAGTACTCTCTTTGCGTTCAGTTTTGGTTACTCTATAGTGGAATGTGGATAGTCTTACCGATAGCACTTTTTCTGGTGTTTATTTGTCACACCTCCAAGGAGTTTTTCATTTTTTATTGATGGTCTACTAGATCGTTAAGGTGAGAACGTATATATAGGTTTCTTTTACTTTAGTAATTAATTTTTCCTGTCCGTAGGGTTTCAAATATCATCGTAATAAATGTTACCGGTTATATGCTTTTACTGACACAAGTAGCTGTCCATTTACCTATTTCTTCTATGTCACATATTTATATATATGTCACTTTATGATAAGTAATTTTTCTTATTTTAATACGGTAAACGTTGTTGTACCTACCTGGTCCTCCCATAATAAGAATCACTTTATTCAGTCCGTCTCTTTCTGTTTATGACACACAATAGTAAATTTATATTTTTACTATATTTAAGTCGTTTCATCACCTATATTATTTTGTCTTTGTCTGAGTGTGTGTGTCTCTTGTTCGATCACCAAAAGTCACCCCTCTCCTTCTCCCTTCCCGTTATATTCAAGGATGTGGACTTTAATTATCTTATAACAATTAATTAATAAGAAGTTCAAAATTTTTTCTAATCTTTCCAGTTCATATACATCTTTAGTATTTTCTTCGTTAATAAGGCAGTTTCAGAGAACCAGAAGGACCAATCAGATTGTGAACATGGTAGTGTGTACACCTGAGTGTATTAGTGACACCAGTGGTACGAAGTCTTTATCCGGACAGGGATTGTAAACGACCCAGACGCCGTACTTACATTCACCTCCGGGTGTATATTGTGCAGGTTTATAAATTTCCGTAGTCTACAGATTACTTGTAAATTAGTTAATACAGAACTGTTTATTACTGTCTTGACTTTTTATACACTTTTAAATATCCAAAACAGACTGATTTTTACTCTTTCAATAACTTCTATTAAATTATTAACGGATACGGACTCACCAGAAAAACCTCTTCCGTTACCGTGGGGTGAGGTTATGAGAACGGACCTTTTAGGGTACCTACCTCCTCGGACCATCCGACGTCAGGTACCCCAGCGTGTCTCAGCCTGTGCTGACTCGCTGAAGTGAAAGTAAAAAGTGAAAGTACGTAACCTCTTCCTTTACCGTTGGGTGAGGTCACAAGAACGGACCTCTTAGGATCCCTACCCCCTCGGACCACCCGACGGCAGATACCCCAGTGTGTCTCAGTCTGTACTGACTTCGCTGAATCATCATCGTCGTCGTCTCACCAGAAAACTACCCAAAAGTCACGAATCTTCTAATTATTCTATGGTTGTGTATGTAAATTATTTAAGTCATAGTTAAGGTATATTAAATAAAAAGACCAGAAATATGTGTTTTAGCAAATCAATACTATACAATAGTAGTTCTAAAACTAACTTTACCACAGGATACAGTCAGTACTAGATCTCCTAATGTTTCTATTTTATTTTAATATAAACTAGTATGTTTTACGTTAGCTACATTTTTTACTGTAGGGTTGTTTAGGAAGTGACGTCACNGTGTCTCAGTCTGTACTGACTTCGCTGAATCATCATCGTCGTCGTCTCACCAGAAAACTACCCAAAAGTCACGAATCTTCTAATTAGTCTATGGTTGTGTATGTAAATTAATTAAGTCATAGTTAAGGTATATTAAATAAAAAGACCAGAAATATGTGTTTTAGTAAATCAATACTATACAATAGTAGTTCTAAAACTAACTTTACCACAGGATACAGTCAGTACTAGATCTCCTAATGTTTCTATTTTATTTTAATATAAACTAGTATGTTTTACGTTAGCTACATTTTTTACTGTAGGGTTGTTTAGGAAGTGACGTCACCTGGAGACTCACTGTTACGGATACCTGACACCCGTAGTGTTGTATATCCGACCGATAACATGATGACGGAAAGGCAGGTCCGACAGACTCCGGGAGGTCTCTCTGACCATTACACCCGGTCCCTGAAGGAATGACTCAAATGTAGTCGACAGAAACTTCGCAAAGAGTGGTCGGGTTCTTTTCGTCCTTTAGTCAAATCGTCTCCCTTTATTCGTCTACCTGTCTCAGTAAATAAAACTCCCCTTGAGACACGACAAACTTAATTTCATTACTCGTGAAATGCTTCGTCACTTCGACAAAAATGTAAAGTAAGCTCATTAAGCTCTACATTTGTCTCGGGGTACCGTCTACTCGTCAAGGTTTGAAGAAGTCGAAAACTTATAAGATTATTTCCTGACCTCTTCCCTTATAGGAGGGAGAATGTCTTCGGTCTTATTATTATTATAATTGTCATTACTACTACTACGACAGTTGTTATCGCAGAAGAATAACTCGTAATACCCCGAAGGGTCCACCACGATCACCATTTCTTGGAGGGACGGTTGCGTTCTCTGTATTCTCTGTGTCCAAGTCAGGGACCCAACCCTTCTAGGGGACCTCATCTTTTACCGTTGGGTGAGGGCATAAGAACGGACCTCTCAGGGTACCTGTCTCCTCAAACCACCCGACGTCAGGTATCCCAGTGTTTCTCATCCTGTACTGACTTCGCTGAGTCGTACGTGTGTGTGTAACTCGTAATACTGTATGTCCAGGGTACATTCTGTGAAGACATGTGTACTAGAAATTAGGCGGAGTATGGAGACGTTCAAGGATGAATTTCTACTGTTTCGACTCAGGGTTTTTAACTCTTTAAACAATACCACAGTCTCGACCGTTCACGACCGTGACCCTAGACTTGGGTGAAGAGACACTAAGACTTTCAGAGTGAGGAAAACGACAGCATCTGGCTCCTCCAAGACGACAGAGGGTAGGAGGTTATGTCGTACAAACGAAACGAAAACGAACTTGAATTAACGAAACGATGACTACGAGACGTCGATTTGATTGTTCGTTCCGTTATCGGACATAAGACCGAGCCCAAGGTTATCGAGGATCAAATCCTATAAGTCACTGAATGGATTACAAAGGTCCGAAGTGAAAGGGTACAAAATTTCCTCGATTACAATAGGAAGGGTGGATGACATCACTTACTTTTTCGTAAGAACCCAAAAAAAAAACATGTGAGTAACGATCCAGTTTTCATATTAGTACACTGTTCATTAAGTGTACCATGATTAATATCGTGTCGTATCATATCTTATCTACTCATATAATACATAATTTATGATCATATCATATCGTGTCTTGTCTGCTCTTATCATGTATAATTTATGATCAAATAATATCATGTCTTATCTGCTCATATCATACATAATTTATGATCATATCAGGTCATACCTTGTCTACTCATATTATGTATATTTTATGATTATATCATGTCATATTTCTTGTCTGTTCATATCATGTATAAATTATGATCATATCATGTCATATTTCTTACCTGTCCATATGATGTATAATTTATGATCGTCTCACACGATGTCTTGTCCGCTCATATCATACATAATTTATGATTATATCATGTCATATTTCTTGTCGTTCCACGGAAGACACGTCACAAGAGACGAACGATTGTAATGTAACACCCCCTCATTTAATAGAATTTTACATGTAAAATTTTCGTCTCTTGTGTAAGTATATAGTGTATTGTTATTAAACGTAAGTGATTCAAGATGTTCTTAAATAAATAACCCATGTTTGACCCCTATTTATTTATTCTTAAATAAATAAATAATATACGTAGTCTGAGATATCATTCTTGTCCCAGTCTTCCACTCTTCTCCTCTCTGTACTTTTTCAGCATAAGAGGTTTTGGTCAAGATTTCTAGAGGACCGGAAACCATGGATACAGGAGTCCGACGATAGAGTTGTAGAACCCACTATCGATAACGAGGACGACGTATCCGGATCTTCAAGTTGGAAGTCTTGGGGTCCACCAAGACCCTTCGTTTGACTCACATGACGTAACACCACACTGAGGTACTTCAAACCCTACGACTGATAGAATAAGTTGAGACATAGGAACCATGGTTCGTAATGATACACCCCGTTTTGTCCGCGAGTTATATACAAACGATTACTTATACATTATTATGTCACGGGACGTAAGTGGTTTTGTCCAATTTTTACGTAAATCTCTGTATTCCTCTTTAAACGATAATTAACGTTTTACTAATTCGTCATTCATACTATGATAGAACCCGAAGGAACCACCGAGTCATCATTTCTTAGACGAACGGTTACGTCCTCTGCACCCAACCTAGGGACCCAATCCTTCTAGGGGACCTCTTCCTTTTACCGTTGGGTGAGATCATAAGAACGGACCCTTTAGGGTACCTGTCTCTTCGGACCGTCCGATGTCAGGTACCTTAACGTTTCTCACCCTGTACTGAATCACTGATTTGTTGTAGTTATTGCATAAGATAGAAGGAAAACGTTCTCTTTATATAAATTCATGTCTCTTCGTGCATATGTATGTGTGTAGGATCTTCTTATGGATCTGTTTTATAACCGTCACAAATATAGACCCGTTACTCTGAAAATCTACAGGAGTTCAAACTAAAGTAATAGAAATAGCAGAATTAACTATTATTGGTAACAACAACAAATCAAGGATTCAACACAAGCTGAGAAACTCTGGGGTAACTGACATCGGACGGTCCGTGGAGACAGGTACCCTGAAGGGTACGTTCTTATGACCTCACCCAACGGTAAAGGGAGAGGTCCCCTAGAAGGGCTGGGTCCCTAGGTTGGGTGTAGAGGACGTGACCGTCCGTCTAAGAAATGGTGACTCGGTTGGTATGTACAGAAGATTATCTATTCACAAATACGACGATCTTCCGTAAAGGGAATAGTCGGTATGTAAAGTTGTCGGGGTGTACGGACCTTTATCCCCGTAGATGTAGAAAGATCTGACCTCTTCGTAACAACGACCATAGTACCTTTGAACTATAATTCCCCTTTCTCCCTCGGAGACAAGTCATTACTCGTTTGTCATAAGTTCGACACTCAAATGGTCAACTTAAAAGTATAGACATACTTTCATTCACGACCCACAAGTATCAAAATCCAAGAACCAGTCCCGTCAAAACTCTAAGTCTAATCAAACCGGGAAGTTAATGGTGACTCAAGTACTCTCTTCCGAAGGGACCACCGAACCAGTCATTTTTTAGGTTGACGTCACTCCCTCTGAGCCCACTTCTGCTAGGACGATTCGGTCCACCGTCTGACCACCTCGTGACCGTGTCTAATCTAACTTCCAATTGACCCATACACCCGAACTCATATACGGAGCACATAGGGGCTCTGATAAAGAAGTGACCTTTTTATTCCTCTGACTTCGTGTACTAGTGATTTAAAAAGGAACCTTATTATTTACAACACCCTAAGAGAAAGGTGTCACTATAGGGGAACCCCAAACTGGAGAATTCTTTCCGGCTTAACTAACCAAAACTTCTGGAGACTGTCAAGAGCAGACACTAGACTCCCCGTGAGGACGGGACCCCTGTTCCCTAGGACATGAAGGTGGGACTCGAGTCGGTCTCTAGGTCTCAAAAGTGTCTTTGTAAGAACTTTACTTTCGTACAAGTCGCATATAACAATACTCCCCTTTTTATGTTTCACTCAAAAATTGTCTCTAAGTGAAACCCTCCAGTCCACTACCTCTGTGGGTCTCGTTCTCCTACAACTTCCAACCGAAGGACCCTAACCTTCCGGAGACGAGACATCCATACGCATGAGACGAATCCATCTGGAGTCCCTGCTGCCCCACTTTACCCGTAGGACGTTGAAAGGGCTCCGGAAAAACACTCATGATATATATATATTTCGTGAAGTCAGTCCAGTCAAGTCAGTGAGTCAGTACAGGTTGAGAAACTCTGGGGTACTTGACGTCGTGGGGTCCGAAAGGGCAGGTAATGGTTGAGGACCTCGAACGAGTTTGAGTACAGGTAGCTCGTATCCCCGACTATTCGTATCTCCTGATGTCATCGATACCGATGACATTACACATTTACACTAGGCGTTGAAAATAAGAAACGGAGAACGACGCGACTGGTAAGGTGAGGACGGAGGACCCGACGACGAGACTGAAATTTGGAGGGGGATAGCGAAAGGATATGGATTGTGGAAGGAAGAAACATACGTCTCTATCGTACGGTATCCCTCCGGTCACCCTAGGTGTACCAATTGGGTCCCGTCTTTCATATGTCACAGTTATAAATCTCACCGTGATAAACTGGCTACCACCAAAAAGGGAGGTGTTTCATTAATGAGACACAAACCTGAGAGTCAAAAGTATTTTCTTTGAACCGAACGATCACTAATGTATATGGTTTACTTGGATTCGAACTCATTTACAACTTATTACTTAATTTTACTTTAACGACGAACACTGCCCGGAAGGTACTGAAACACACCAAAACCTCCGTTAGTACGAATACAGTCGGAGGAACTTGTAGTCTCTACAGTGTACGTTGTTGGACCAGTCACGAGGTAAACTGACTTTCTACCCCTTTCAAGATCTCTGTTCGTCTCCGAGAAAGAAATAAGGGGACTGACGTTTATATTCGACAGATTTAGAAGTATTAATCCACGGTCTTTTAGAGTGTCCTGTCCCAGAAGTCTCAACGAGAGTCTGGATACTGAGTGTCGACGACTTACAACTGTAGTGTCTAACCTTTCCCAATGTGTAGAGTCCTACGTGAGCTCCCATAAATTACAAATCGAAAGTTTGTACGTTTACCTTACCTTGACCATTTTCGGTGAAATAGGTTTTGGGGAGTTTTCATAAATTTCAGGGGCACAGGAATTTAAACTAAACTGAGATATTCTAGACCTGTTAGAGCGGATGTCTAGTGATTTCTCAGTTTTTTGTCCCCAGTGTATTATAGTAGACCTCATTTGTACTCAAATCAGGAGCCCGTTCATTCCTCCCTCTATCTCTATTACTTGTGTCCTAGGAGACCCTCTCTACGACTCCCCACTCCACCCCTGTCGAATAGGACCCCCACCATCTCATATGTGAATCGAATCAACCTTAATTCTCCCTCGAACCAAGACTAGACATCTGTCTGTTAGGTACTAACCCAATTAGTTTTCTATACACGAAAAAAAAATTGTTTCTAGAAACGACTTTCCTCCTAATAACACAAAAAGAATCTGGGGTCGGGACAGAGACTTGGGTTTAAAGTCCTGGAAGGTTAGAGACGAGTTTCAGTAAAAGACGGTAGTGGGTTCCCTCGACTCAACCATTTACTCAAGAAAATTGAGTAAAGTTAAACCTTTCATAAAGAACACGTAGAAAGCACGATGATCATTGACCCTTCTGTGTCCACTTCTACGACAGGAATATGAGTTCCTCGAGTGTCCCTCTGTCTACGGGTCGTTTGTTACTCGTGGAGAACACCCGATTTACTTTTTAGTCTCCTTACAGGGGTTCAATCGTACAACGTCACCTGTTTTCTGACATGTACGAGACCCTACAGACAAATTTTGAGACTCCTCGTCGTTACATTAACGTCCGCGACCATCATCCACCCTCGTCATCCTCCATCCATCCCAACGGTCTAAATCGTTTATTTTTATTTCTTGTGGTTCCATATAAACTTAAAGTTTATTTGTTGTTTATGCAAAAATCGTATTCATACAGGGTACGTTATATGATTTAAACCCCCCAATAAATAGACTTTAAGTTTAAATTGACTCTTGGAACCCTAAAATCGACCGTTGGGATTGCCGTGTCCTGAACAGAACTTGGAAATTAACGAATCGTAAAGTAGTTTCTGACTCTGTTACAGTTCCATCTTTCCGAAGGAGCTCCCTTCAGAGCAGGTTCCCGTCCCAAAACTTCTGACTTTTAATCATGGATCCAGAATCAATAAATTTCACACCAGATATCTGGTCGTTGTTTTGTAATGAACCTTTGAAAACCTTTACGGTTTAGGGTCCGTATTGAGGTCTAGAACCCTTAGTCTTAGACGTAAAATTGATCTAAGGACCACTGTGTAATTGTAGACTCTGAGAGACCAGATCCGTTCTTCCTCATCTTCCATTCTTTCATACATTTTGTTTTTATTTACCGTACTTGTTAACGTGTCTGTGGATTTTATCGTACCACCAAAGACGCACCTTTTAGTCAGTAAACAAACTAGGGGATGTGTGTCGGAATTCCGATAGATAGATAGACCGACACTACCTATAATCCATATATGAACCTCAGAAACAACGTAGTACGTCCTAGAAAGTGATGTCGAACATCCGAGACCTCACGTCCCTGAGTCATCAGTACCGTGGGTCCGAATCAACAAGTTACCGTGCACCCGAGGATCAGGGGACTGGTCCCTAACTTGGGCTTAAGGAGACGTGACCTTCCGTCTAAGAATTGGTGACCTAGTGGTCTCTTCAGGATCGGAATTACGGTAAAACGTAAAATAAACAACGTCTCTATAAAAAGAAGGGGAGAGGTAATATCCTTCGTACTCTCGGGTATTTTAAGAATGAATCGTCCACTACTTATCACTTTTTACATATCTGTATTTTGAAGTAATGTTGTAATTTTAATTCGATTTAATAAAAGTGAGTACAAGTTTTTCATGTACTTTTCAATCGTACATCACACGTGACACAACATCGGAGACGTCTCACTTATTAAAATAGCGGATAATTCACCACAAAGATGTAAAATGTTTACTCCTTCGATTCTAGAATTCTACAACTCATGAATATTCAAAGTTTCCGTTTGAAAATTGGGTCCTTGTAGACTAGGACGGTTTGATACGAAAAACGGGTAACGAAAGTCTATTAACATTTGTTCCACTTAATTTTGTTTTAAAAAAATTACCTTTTAATTCCAATTTGTGTAAGTCGAAATCTATAAGTCTATATAGTCCTCCGTCCAAAAAGGCCAAACCCAAACCATAAACCCTTCTCCCGTCGTAATTGGACAAGTAACGTTGATATGTAGGAACATACATACATATAACTACCGATGTAATGATCGGATTGTAAAAGGGAAGACAAGTAAATAGAATTAAAGTGGGAAGGAAGTTCCGGGAGGATTCTGGGAAGGAGGGAGTTTTCCGGAAGGAGGTGTTAGCCTCAAGTGTTCCTCGGGATCGAGGTCGGGGAGGAGGGTCAAGAAACAAGAATTAGCTAATACAGACACCTAGAATTGAAACGGGAGTCGTCACCTTAGAAAAATTTTTTATGTTATTTATAATACGTGTTCGGGACACACTTTTTTCTTCACCTCAAGACTTTATAGGATCTGGGAGATATAAGTCGAGGGGGGAGTAGAGGGTCTCTTAGGAACCCTGTGTCCCCCTTGTATGAAAACTTCCTTTACCTAGACACAATGAACGTTACAGAGGTAAACAAAAGGAAAGGTGTTGACAGATGGGAGGATTCATTTATTTTCAGGGAACTTCTACCTCCTATGACTAATAATACCCATGGTGGATTGAGTTTAGGGTTTTACGTCGAGTACAGAAGGACCCATTTTCTCTCATCTGATAGACTTCGGTTAGTACTATTTGGATTTAATACTAGTAAAATACGAAAACACATAGGAGGGTATTAAGTACCATATCAAAGAAGGTTCATTTTATACAAACTAGTTAAGGTATGTACGATTAATTAACTGACGATATACCTCAATGCACCTAGTAAAATTAGAACAACCGACTTTATATAAATAAATTTAACATGTTTAACTGACACGAGAAATATTATCGTACAACAGTCACTTTTTACAAAAAATTTTGAAGCTTTATCATCCTTATTCTCGTTGGATGTACGTCTGTCGTCTTATCGACGGCAGGTTAAATATCCAACACCACGAAGACATTTTTATTTATACATCGATCTGTATCACTTAATGTGTGTAGATTCAAGACTCTCCCGGAAAAGTAGACTTATGTGAGGAACGAATTCCTGAATTCAAGGAAGACTATGGAATTACTATTCATTAATTTAGGTTGTTCTATCCATTAGTAACATTACTTTTGTAACGGCTTTTAAGACTACCTGTGTACTTAACCGTAGAATCAAAATTTACCTTCCGAGACAGTGTTCCTTTTAACATCGAAGAGGTTTCAATCCACCCTGTTGATCTTACGAGTACGTCGGCAAACAGATAAATAAATAAGTGGTTTGTAAATAACTAGTTGAATACTTACGGTCCGTGGAACGATTTGTGTCCACCAATACGACATTGTATTATGTACATAAGGATCTTTGGGGAGTATAAGACAATTTTTTTTATTGTCTGGAACCTCCATTTTATTTCAATCTTGTCTGGTGAACTCTGGATCCATTAGACCCCTGAAAGGACCACCAGGTCACCAATTCTTAGACGAACGGACATGTCCCCTGTGTCTAAACTAGGGACGAAGTCCTTCTAGGGTGTACAGTGCCCCGTTGATTAAACAACCGTTGATACGGGCTCACGGCGTTGATCACTTCGGGTGCACGGGATCTGGGTACAGGTATCGTTCTCTACGGTGACGTCACTCTTCCGACGCATGACGTCGATCTCCTAACGGGGTGAGTGATGTCGGTCTCTTTCGGGTGTCCGTCGTTACTCCTGGGTCACGTCGGTTTTTACTTGTTTGTTTATGTGTTGGATCCGTCAAAACCTTGGTCTCGTAATTCTTTGTGTTCATTGTCATTTACTTCAACAAGAGTTTTTATGTCGTGTCAATTTTTCTGTACGATCTAAAGATTTTTTGATCTTATTTGCGAATAATTTATTCATCAAAAGTTTTCTACCACAATAAGTATGAACCATCTTCACGTACACTCCACATTCCCTCCACCCCGACGAGTCAATACCTCCATCCCGGTTCCGCTACCTCCTAGGACGATATCTGTGAGAGTTATGTCATACTTCTGCCTCGGTCTAACTTCTCACAGGTCATACTTCTCACTCCACCCCATCGAATCGAAACGGCGTTTGTCTGGAGCTCTACTCCTACACATACGTCCCTCAAATGACTCTCCACTGGAGTCCTTCGCGTCGTGTCCTCCTCTCGTCACTTTGTCCCTTCCCTCGTTTCAGTGAAGGGAAATAATTCACCGGAGTGACTCCCCGGTGATGTCACCCATTGACCCTGAGTTGGGGTTCACTCTGGGACCACCACCGTCTAGTGAGGAACCCGTGATTAAGGAACCGTGAAGAACGGTTTATGAGTTCGGTGCATGATGGAAAGTCTCCCGTTTCTTATGGGAGTCACTCCCTCTCAGTCTGGTACTGACTGACCAGGACTTTAGAAAACGTTCGCTGGGATCATCTTCATACATCCGACCTTCCTAGGACCGTCCTTTGGATGTCCCGGAGACTCCCCTGTTTACCCCTAATGGTGGGACTCCACTTGACCGAAGTCCAAGTCGTGCCACAAGAAAGCACCGAACGATCTCAGTGACGAAGTCAGACGTGACGACGACAAACCACCTTGTTCTGATTTCTCAATCTGCTTAACGGATGTTTGGTCACTCTGAAGGCGTACTGTGTCTGTGGTATTGACATACTCGAGTACACGTAGTGTCTCTGGTACACGATTCTTTCTTGTCTACCATGACCTAATGACGGAAACTCATTTTAAGACTTGTCAGGGACTACCGTTCTCTGAAGGTCAGATCACTCTCTCTGCCCTCAAGTGTCGAGTCACTCCACGCATGACACCGTCTTCTACAAAGTTTTACACTACGTAGAGGGCTCCCTCAGGGGGTAGGTGAGGGTCTCCTGGTTCCTTCTCTGTCAAGTCAAGTCAGGACTACCTATTGGTTGTCCCTCTACCCTTCCTGTCTCCTTCTCTTCGAATCCACTTAAGTTCTCACTCCTCAGTCCCACTTGAAGGTTACAGACAACCCTTCGGAACGTAGGGTGAAGGTACTTCCAGTGGTCTCTACGGACCTACAGTCTCAAGTCGAATTCATTTACCCTTTGTGATCTGAGGTCTTTAACTCTAGTCTCTTTTTACAATTCGGGATTCCAGTCACGAGTCTGGATAGGGACGTAGTGTGTCTTGGACGGACCGACGGACCACAACCTATTTATTATTTATGGTCAGGGAAGACAGGGACCCTAGTCACAGGACGGAACTGGAACGAATAGTCTAGTCCATTCTTTCGCTCCATGAGGAATGGTGTACACCAGTAATGTAAAGGGTACCGTAAAAACGTTCTCCGGCCCGACGAGGGGACCGACGACAGGTCCATCCATTAATAGAACGGAGGACAAGATTGAGGGACCACCAAAGTCAACATCCTCTCTCGGAGGAAGTGAGGGTGCACTAACCGACGGCCACGACTTTCCAAAGTAAGACCTTTAGACAATGGAAGACGGGACCTCGAGCCGACCGTAAGTCCCCACCCTCTCCCACAAACTCCTGTTGAACCGGTCCAGATATGAATGATTCTCTTCATCTCTTAACTCTGACTAAAGGACCATTTTACTCGTGATTTACATGAAAAAAAGAAAAAAGTGGCATACTGAAGTAACAAATTTTTATACTTTTTGACCTAACACGAACCTTTTCTTGTTCAAGGGGTAAGTTTTGATGACTGTATTTTGGACATAAGAAATTGGAATGGTGTACTCGTACGATAAAACCGTTTGACCGGTTATTAATACCACCAGTTAAGGAAACTTACACTGTATGGACTCCTTACCCATAAACTCATCCCTACATGTCCTTTTAGATAACTAGTCGAATGGAAAGAGAAAGAGGGAGAGAGAGAGTAATAGAAATGGATAGTAGATGGATATAAATAAAAAGAAGGAGGAAAGAAAGAACGAAAGATAGGTAGGTAGTAGACAGTAGACGGTAGTGACGTGTGTATCGGAAAATAGAGGAAGAGATATCTAGGAAGTATCTATAGGTAGTTGGGTGTCAACTACCACAAACGTCATCAAGTCAGTTGTCTGTCAAAGACTCATGAGTGTCAACGTGCCGGTATACTGAGGTCTCTGTACTTCTTGACATTACTATTATGGAAGGGGAGACGGGAGACATATGAAGGTTCGTTATGTTATATTATTCTGGTCGAGGTTTTTTGTAATAAGGACTCAAATTTAAGACCGTGGTAATGGAGACTCTGAGACTTATTCAGTGTGTTAGAAAGGTTAGGTATTAAAGAAGTGGTGATTTACTTCCTATTATTATAATCCTGGATCGAATGTCCCGTTATTGTCTAATTTTACTCTATGACTTTAATTTTACGAGTCGTAACGTAGACCATGTATTGTCCCGAGTTATTTACAAACATTAGTAATGATATTATTTTGGGTGATCCGTATAGCCCTGCTAGGGAACCTCCTCCCGTACCGTTGGGTGAAGTCATAAGAACAGACCTCTTAGGGTACCTTCTCGACTGACCGTCCGATGTCGGAGACCCCAACGTGTCTCAACCTGTGTTGACTTACCTGAATCGTACGTGTGTACGTGTACATATGTTTTCGTTCTGACTTAACGGACCAGGACGGGAAAACAGAAGAGGGTCGTCGAGACTCTACTTGACTACGAGACGTCGGTACTCTACAACCAATTCTTGTAACCGAAACACCAGTCTACTTGGACTTAGGGTCCAACCTTAGAGTCGAAACAATGTATAATCGAGTTACTGGGACCTATACAATTTATTGGAGAGACTCGGGACCAAAGGAGTACCATTTTGTCCTATCAATATCCTATTTTAAGTCCTAGATAAATATCAGTGTTAAGTATCCAAGATATGGATGGTGTACTTTTGTTTTTTTTCACTTACACAACAGTGAGTCAGTACAGACTGAGAAACGCTGGAGTACCTGACATTAGATGGTCCGAGGAGACGGGTACCTTAAGAGGTCCGTTCTTATAACCTTACCCACCGGTAAGGGAAGAAGACCCCAAGAAGGACTGGGTCCCTAACTTAGGTCCAGAGACGTAAGGTCCGTCTAAAAAATGGTAGACTTAGTGGTCTTATATGGATGGTCTATATCTCGTAGTTTATTTACCATCAGGAATCATAGTCTCTATTCGTTATCTCTCTTAAACTACTAAACTGGTATCCTCAGTTTTACGTCGACGAAAATAATAGAAATAGTTTGTTGTTTATCAGACGATAACCTATAAACGGACTTCGAGTCGACTTTCTTATGACAGGGACCTCCAGAGTACTTCCCACCGGGAGGGAGGTGTAAGCCTTTGGTCCGACCTAGTAGAATATCTTTGTCCAAGGATGACTGACATTGAAAGTGTAACACGATGAGCGAATGTAACCCCTTGTTCCGTCGATAGTAAACGTACTTTGAGTGTTAACCCAAATTCGTTCTTGTACCTTTAGTTCCAGTGAGAAAGTTTGTCATAAGGATAAACTACTGAGTGTTCTCCTTTTAGGGAATACAAAGTCAAGAAACTTTTCAACCTTTAAAAACGTAATGGAAATCACTGAAGTAACTTTACATCTCATACGGATTGACTATAATTGGAACTGAAAGAATGATCTCAGAGACAAAAGAGACGTAGAACAAAAAGGGAAGTCAAATAATACAAAAACGCAATGTGTATACGTTCGACAGCGTTTGCGAAACGTCTTGTTCCCCCTCTTATTTATTGTTTTACTTTATAAGAACGTTACGTTTGTAATACAAGACGTCACAAACCTAATAACAGGTTTACCTCAGTTGGGCACTGGTATTTCTTGGGATTTAAACGTTACGAAGAAGAGACATGACATCCGAAAATGGTCTCGTAAAACTGAATTTCTTAGAAGGTAAATCAAGTCAAGTCAAGTCAACGAGTCAGCACAGGCTGAGAAACCCTGGGGTACTTGGCGTCGTACGGTCCGGAGGGACAGGTAGTGGTTGAGGGTCTCAGGTGGGTTTGGGTACAGGTAACTCAACCACTACGGTAGGTTGTTAGAGTAGAAGACAGTAGGGGAAGAGGAGGACGGGAGTTAGAAAGGGTCATAGTCCCAGAAAAGTTTACTCAGTCGAGAAACGTAGTCCACCGGTTCCATAACCTCAAAGTCGAAATTGTAGTCAGGAAGGTCACTTGTGGGTCCTGACTAGAGGAAATCCTACCTGACTGACATAGAGGAACGTCAGGTTCTCTGAGAGTTCTCATAAAAGGTTGTGGAGTAATGGATTCCTGTCAATGAATTGATTCTGAGTCCAAGAATTTTAATATTTTATGTTTGTCAACACATTTAGATTACTACTATTATTTTCAATGATTGAAGACTTGTGGGTACTGTGCAGTCTGTGAACCGTCTTTTGAAGTGTTTACAGGATATCAATTTATAAAAGATCTGTATAAACTAGAGTATTATTGAAATACTATGTCAGTGACTGGGTTAAATGTGTACTCCTGTGACTGTACGTTTCTTTAATAGACGGGTACTCCTGTGTCGATTCACTGTCTAATAATCAACTTGGGTCTTCTTGAGCATGACACCGTGAGTCTTGGTGTAAGTATAACAACAACGACTAAACCAAAATCGTTATACTGTAAAAGACAATATTAATTAAGTCGTTTTTCTGTATGTACGACACTTGGACTAAAACCAATACTTCAAAACGAAATGAATATTAAAAAAATACATTATATTTTAATCTTTCCTGAACATGGAGTAAAATACCAACATATAAAATGTATAATAGTATTTTGATTAAATTATCATTCCTATACTTTCTGAAAAAAAAGGGG
The DNA here is from genome assembly GCA_006410555.1 of Capra ibex. NCBI lineage: Eukaryota > Metazoa > Chordata > Mammalia > Artiodactyla > Bovidae > Capra > Capra ibex. The sequence continues at coordinate 43,276,922 of SJYO01034137.1, forward strand.
TGACCTTCCCAACTATATAAAAAGCCCAACCCCTATATAACTAAGGGTTATACCTTCAAAAAATTTAGAACATAGACAAAATGGAATTTAAAGATTCTAAATTTTTAGTCACTCTCCTTTTTCTCTTGGGCGACTCTACTGGTTCTTTCCACTCTAAGCCTAATCGAAATTTCTCTGCATCTTCCGTTTACACTCACTGTCGACTGTCATATGGTGGTGGTAGTACGTCCACTAAGAGGTAACTGAACCGAGTGGACCTTATCGATTTCCTACAGGAAGTAAGGTGTGACAAGGTTCACCCTCATCTATACCCTCTGTCTTTGGTCTTAGTCTCGGTTCGGTCTCGTTACGTCACCTGTCGAGACTTACGTCTCAAATCTGAAATTCGTTACCCCTCCGTAACGAATAGTGACTCATCCTCTGACCATACTTTATCTACCATAAAATTATGGTTCAGTTTCGTACTGATCTTCCCTTTTGAACGACCTGACTTTTCTCATAACCGACTTAAATGGTCCCACCTCTAATTTGTCCACCTCAATTCCTACCTCCACTCATCGGGAGGAAGTGAGGGGTCCACTACTCCTAAGACTGTAAAGGTAGATCTTCATTGAATAGCCGTGACCATTTATGTCTACTTAATACCGGTCTCGGAGTCGAAGCGACTACCAAGGGGTGTAAAACCAGTCTGGGTATTTATATTACCTCTCTAACATTCTAACGGGGGAACCGGATGTTATAGGGTGACCCTGATTTTTGATGTAACTCTAAAGTGTTCATACGAAGATTGTTACGACCCGTCGATGGGAGCAAGACGGGTCCCATCGACGACGTTAGTTGAAAAAGTGAAACCCAAAGACAGTATTTCTCGAACAGACTTCCAGAGTACGTCTCTTAAGTTAAATATAGTAGATTTATCCACTTTGCATTTCTCACGGAGTGACTGAGGACCTCAAGCATCATCAGTGGTACAAATGGAAAGGAAAAAAAAGACCAAAGACCCCCGTTTACTTGATTTTAAGTATACAATGTTAATTTTTGGTAATTGTCGTTTGTGGTCTTTCTTGTTCGTTAATCAATTACATAATAAATTCCGGAATAATGTGATAGTTCCTGTTAGTAAGTAAGACTCTTCCTAAAAAAAAATTAGGTAATAATTTTCGAATTCACAGATGGTTATTGACTTTTATACAAACCTAAACGGACTTAAGATGAGAGCCCTCGTTATGGGACTGTTATATAGGACTGGATTATGGAGTTTACATAATTGAAAGTTTGTGTTAATTTTTTAATTAGATATTTAAAGTGAGACCTAAGAAACGACATATACCTAGGTAGGCATTAAAGATTCCTAGACAAGAAAAGTCCCGTATTATGAACTTCGACTTCATACTTCAACTTTACCCGAATAATTGGTAGTCCTTAGAGTTGAGAAGAGGAGACACCATATATTAATCTTAACTATTACCGTTTTTATCATCATTAATGGACAACTATCCATAAAGATTTTTGTAAATTCTTAAAAATGAATACATTAGTCAGAAAATTAGAAGTAAATTATAAACTATTTTAAGAACTTTATCCTACAAAGGAACTTTTGTGTAAGAAAAGTTTGTAGAGATCTAAAAGACACTTTTGACTGGTTCTTATGATAGATTGTTTTCGTTCCTGTATTTCGTTCGGGGTTATTTATGGTTTCTTTACTATGGTGTCTCTAGTGTCAAGACTTGTTTCACGTTTATTGGACCTTTAGTTATTCTTTTTCTTTTTATTTGTTAGGGTTTATAAACCTTTTAATTTTGAGATGAAGATTTCTTAAGTATCGAGTTTCTTATTCAGTATCACCAATTAATTTGTATAAATCTGGGTTTATGATTACCTCACTACGTGTGTGTGTGTGTGTGTGTGTGTGTGTATATATATATATATGTGTTTGAACACCCCCCATCGCTGTTATCATATATATACTCTTGTAGCGTGGAGTTTAAGAGGATAATCTTTTTTCATTTGTTGTTGTTGTTGTTGTTGTTTTGACTTTTGGTTACTCGGTTCGAGAATGACTTTTTTAATCTTTTATCTCACTTTATTTTAAAACATATTTCACTGATGATAAACACAGATGCTACCTTTTTAACATGTTGTGATTGAGATGATAGTTATTATTGATAAGTTCTTATTAATATGACCATTTTTGATTTTTGTTGATAGACTTAAGTAGTCTCTAGTCGGGTCTATCTGTGCTACTTTCTCAGGTTCTAGAATTTCTCTTCTATTCGAGTGACTCCCGTATTAGTGTAATAGGAGGTAAACAAAGGGATTCCCTTAAACGACTAAACACCTTGTTCCTTCTCTTCATTTTCCTTCGTCATATTCTAAACACTACCAAAGTGACTCGACCTGTCAAACCTACTGGATTCACCGGTCCTGAAGTCTTCAGGTCTAGAGTTTCACCCTTGGTGTGTCTTCAGTCCAATTTTAAGATGACCATGAAAATAAATCCCAACAAAAGTTGAGGATTTAGTATACACGAAACCCGTTCCATGGTTCTTAGGTTCCTCTCTCGTCGTCGAAGACACTCTGGTTTCTTGAACTCAACTCCGAAACAATCCTTTATTTCTCCAACCTCGATACTGAATGTCTTCACCTCTTCAGGACCAATTGTGCGAACGGAAAGGTGACTCTGTGGACTTCCCATACAAGATCCTCAGTCTCGACCCGGGATACACGTTTTCGTTTAACTTTTGTCTCTGGGAAGAGAGGTTGTTTCGGACTTCGGGTCGGAACTAAGTAATTTCCCTAGACGGACATGAGACAGGTGAACGGTCTTTTTTTTAATTTAGGAGATATATCTTTCTCTTGTGTCAGGTCTCAGAGATGTAAAAACAACAATATCTGTTACAGGTTGTAAGTTATTTTTAATAGTGTCCTCAGATCTTTCTCCCAGTTTACTGGTTTTTGTTTCAGTTTTTATATTGTCATCTTTAACGGGACGTTCACTGGTGTCATACTAACATACACACCCCAACGTCTCAGTCTGTGCTGACTGCTGAAAGAGGTCCCCTAGAAAGGTTGGGTCCCCAGCTTGGGTCCAGAGGGTGTAACGTCCGACCTAAGAAATGGTTGACTCGGTGTTCCCGTCGTGTTCTTGTGACCTCACCCATCGGATAGGGAAGAGGTCCCCTAGAAGGTCTGGGTCCTTGACTTGACCCCAGAGTACGTAACGTCCGTCTAAGAAATGGTTGACTCGATAGTCCGTTCGGGACTTACCCCAAATGAGATAGTTTTATCGTTTACAAAAATATTCCGATATTATTTATTTTACCACATCTTAACGGTGTCTCTTCTGTCTATGTGGTTACCTTCTCTTATTTTCCGTTCTTCGTCTGGACATATACTTCGTTTAAACTAGATACCATCTTCATCTTGACCTGTCACCAATCTTTTTTTACTTTTAAATTAACTTCAATGACCGTGTTAATGAATAAACATACGTGTTTTCTTTAACTCAGAATAGATTGTAGTATGAACTTTATTTGAGGTCCACCCAAATTTACGACTTAAAGTATCGTTTTGATTTTGATTTGTTTTTCATCCTTTTATAAAATACTAAGTTCACACCTTTCTAAAAATTAATCCGTTTTATCCATGTTGATATAATTTGACCCGTGATCCCCACTTCCACCTCTTCCGTTACCGTGGACTGAGGTCATGAGAACGGACCTTTTAGGGTACCCACCTCCTCGGACCATCCAATGTCAGGTACCCCAACGATTCTCAACCTGTACTGACTCACTGAAGTGAAAGTCAAAGTGAAAGTACATGACCTCTTCCCTTACCGTTGGGTGAGGTAACAAGAACGGACCTCTTAGGGTCCCGGTCCCCTCGGACCACCCGACGGTAGATACCCCAGCGTGTCTCAACCTGTGCCGACTTCTCTGAATCGTCGTCGTCGTCCCCACTTCCTGGACGGGTGGTTGTTGCCTCTAAATTCTCTGTGCCCAAACTAGGGACCCAACCCTTCTGTTCCAGGAGACCTCATCCATTACCGTTGGGTGAGGACATAAGAACGGACCTTTTAAAGTACCTGTTTCCTCGGACCACCCAATGTTAGGTACCTCAACGTTTCTCAACTTACACTGAATTGTGTGTGTTGTATGTACAAATTGGTTATCTAACTCTCGAGACTGATATAATTTTACTTTTGCAGACACTTAAAACTAAATTTTAAATTTTTTCACTATCTATTCACTCTGACCCTCCTCTATAAAGGTCACATACGGTGACCTTTAGACGTAGGACGATTAAACTTTCGTAGGGTTTAGATCTTCTTTTTCTTAAACTTTCTTGACCTTATTCTCCCTCTTTGATTTACCGCTTACGTGTTCACACTTTTCTACCCGAGAGAATGACCCCTGATTTCTTTATTTTGTGTGCAATTTTAATGGTCCCCTATACTAAAGTTTGTGTGTTTTCATCCTTTATCATTATATGACTATTAAGATCCTTAACCATTTCTACTTCTTGGTCCACTTTACTGTAAATATTCACATCCTCCCATCTAATACACATTGAAGTCCCTCGTCAAACTGTTTTAGAGAATTCACCTGGTGTGTCTAAGAGATGATAGGTCGTTAAGGAAAGGACTCCTACAAGAGACCTTTTTAAGAACGTACACACATGTTCTACCAAAAGTATCCTTTCAACTATCGTCGTAATAACCATTGACGTTTTATATCCTTTTTGGATTTATACGTTCATCTTACTTAAATTAATTTATTATCATATGGGTACGGTACCTAATATTCTGACTTGACTTGTATTTATTTGATCTCCACCCGACGGTAGAGACCCCAGCGTGTCTCAGTCTATACTGACTTCGCTGAATCGTCGTCGTCGTCGTCTCTAAATAAATAGTAATTTTGTTACTCTATTTGTAAAATTAACTTCCACTTTCATCGTTTTCCTATGACAAACTATGATAAAATATTTCAATTTTTATACATTTAGTTGGGATATATAATAAACCTCCTTATATATCATTTCATTCCCTGACTGTTAGTGGTTCAAGTCATGTCACAAATAAAGACCTCCATCCGTCCCTCTCCTTTAACGGTGACTTTCTTCTTTGTACCTCCGGAGTTTTCACAAACATTATAAAATAAAAAATTCGACTTATTTCCGATATATCGATGGTTAATATCATAAGAAATATGGAAAAACATACGGACTTTATAAAATGATATTTTGTTAAAAATTCACAAGGTCTGAACTATTTAGTCCTTCCATAGCAATTTCCGTTCACGAATTCACGACCTACTCTAGTGAAACTGTTAGGTCCCGTGATGACTCTTCGATCACACCCTTTGTTGATAACTTTTCTTCGATTGGCATTTTTCTATACTTCGTGTAGTCCTTTGGGAGAGAGTGTTCTCTGTCCGTTGTCTGTGTCATTTACTCTCTTAAAAGTCAACTCTATGATTTCTTTTGTCTCGCCAAAGGTTTCTTGAAGTTTTATTAATTCAATTTTTTACTAGTTTCTCTATCTACTCGGTCGACTTGAGTACAATCTTCTTCTGTACTTTTGTCCTATTCATCTCAACTTTTATTCGTATATAAGATCTCTATTTTTTGGCGGTAGTATCTACATTTTAGGTTATCTTGTACAGTCTCATCTGGTTTCGTTTTTAATCTTTCAACCTTCTACTTAAATTCTTACACTGAACCTCTGGAGTTTTCTACATAATAATTTTTTTTTTTTCCGTTACTCTCTAAACTTCTTATCTTATTCTTTGAGATTATACACGACGATCGCCATTTTTTGGATGGACGGTTGCGTCGTCTGTATTCTCTGCACCCAAACTAGGGACCTCCTCCCGTACGTTAGGTGGGGTTATAAGAAAGGACCCCCTATGATACCTGTCTCCTCAGACCACCCGATGTCAAGTATCCTAACCTTTCTCAGTCTGTACTGACTTCGTTGAATCGTATCGTGTGTGTCGTCGTGCGTAATACACAGATTCTCTGGGTCCACCCCCCTTTTCTTTTCCTCCTTTACGTTTATACAAACACCTCTTAAAAACTCACTCTGTACTCAAAAGTCTGACTTTTTAGTGTGTGTTTTAAGGTTTACCTTCTTTTGACCCCACCCCCCGCACCCCGTCCTTTTTCTCTCCATCTCTGTCTGACGTCACGTAGTTTATATTTCTTTTACTTAAATTTTTGGTGGTCTCCTCTATTCTGAGGATATTCTAGATAATCCTTTTTGTTAGTTTAACTGTAACCTGAAGAGTAGTCAGTCTTTCATTAGACCTTTTTTTTTCTTTTACGGAGGTTTCACAGTTCCCTTTTTTATATTGTCGGTTAGGTCTTAGAATGTGAATTAATAGTGAGTTATCACTTCTACTTTATTTCTATAAAATTCTTTATGTTTCTCTCAAGTAGAGAATAACTTTCTTGAAAGACAACTCCCTTTATCTTAGATCTTCCCTCTTTACTTTGGATCGAATACTACTACTGTTTTTATAATCATTCGTTGAAGTATTTTTTTTTCTGTGACCCGTCACTTTTCTTTATTGTTGATTATACTCAAATTTTCATTCCGGAATATTTTGTACTTAAAAGAATTCCTATTTCATCAACTCTTTATTAATCTTATAAGATAAAAGGAGTGAAAACAAACCCCTTTATTTCTACTAATTCTGAACCAATCTTTTCGTGTTTCAGTCTCACGGAAATTTTTAAATTTCCGTTAGTGTATTTCTTATTTTGAATATCGAACATTTGATCTTTTACCACTTTTCATTAATTCTTTGAGTACCAAGTTATCTTCCCTTAATCCTTTCTTCCTCCCCCCTTCTTCCCATTCTCTTCGTCGTCGTCGTTGGTCTTTTTTGGATCATTTCTCTTTTAGGTCTATTCCGGTATCCTTACTTAGATTTATACAATTACTACTGTTATATGATAAACACTTCTGGACAAAATAAATAGTTGAACCGATCCGATGTCAGGGGTCAATGAGTTTGTGATTAGTCTATTACGACACTACCATAAAACATCTACACTAATTTCAGGTATTCGTCAACTAAAATTCATTTCCCTAATAGGATCTAGTAGTCTTAGTTAGTCAACTTTCCAGAACTCTCATCCGATTCCGAAAAGATTTCTTTTCCTTTAAGTCAGACACCTGTCATCGAAGTCAAGTACGGTCTTTCAAGGTCGGACAGGAAAGACTGTCGGATGGGATGTTAAAGTCTGAACGGATTTGTCGAGATTATTAGATTAAACTAGATTAAAGAACATTATTAAAAGGATTATATCTAGAGAATGACCAAGACAAAAAGGTGAATTTCCGACCGACTAAACAATACATTCACTTAATTTGTGTAGAGGTGTACGTGTCTAAGAGTTTGATATAACTATTGTTTATGTTTGCGAGAAATACTCTTTGTAGGGATTTTTGTATGTCTTTCAACTTTCACTTCCCTAGTTCTCTTACATATGTCGACTTTTTACTCGTGGTTTTCTTTCATCACTGTCCCTATTTCTTCTCATAACACTATTGTACTCATGGAGACTACCAGTCATCCTGGTTGTCCTCTCAGAGGGTACTTCGAAGACCACGAAGGTTGTTCCAGGGTCGGGTTACTCAGGGATCATTTGAACCACTAAGGAAAATTGAAGGGTCTTCTCGGTCTGTTGAAGGATTAAATTTGGTTCTGTCTAAAAACTGAAAATTAAAACTTTATTAATGTCTAAGTCTCGTTCAACGTTTCTGACATATTTCTCCTTATCGTATACGCAATGGGTTAAAGGGGGTCCCCAGTGTAGAATTACATTGATGTCGTGGTGGGACTTTGGTCCTTTAACTATCGCCTTACGCATACATGTCGAGACAGTAAAGTAGTGTCCACATCTAAGAACATGAGTAGTGGGGTCGGTTCTATGTCTTGTAGTGGTGTTTCTAGAGGGAACACGAAGGAAAATGTCAGTTTTGGTGGGGGAGGGAGAGTGACAGAGATTAGGGACTGTTGGTGAGTAGACACGAGGTAGAATTATTAAGACTGTACAAAGGTTTCTTCTACATGTTTACCGGTTGTCAGTGTACTTTTCTACAAGTTGTAGTGATTATAAGTCTCTTTACGTTTAGTTTTGGTGTTACTCTGTCGTGAAGTGTGAATAGTCTTACCGATAGTAGTTTTTCAGATGTTACTGTTTACGACCACTCCTACGTCTCTTTTCCCCTGAAAACATGTGACAACCACCCTTACCTTTAGTCATATCGGTAGTATGTTTCATCATACCTCAAAGAAGTATTTTGATTTTTATCTTGATGGCATATTGTCGTTAAGGTGACGACTCATACATAAGTTTATTTTACTTTTGTGATTAAACTTTTCTATGGTCATGGGGTTACAAGTATCTTCTTAATAAATGTTATAGGTTCTATACCTTTATCTACTTCGTCTTCATCCATGATGAGACCTTAAGGGAACGAAGAAGATACTAGGTCTCCTACAACCGTTAAACTAGAAACCAAGGAGACGAAAAATGTTTAGGTCGAACATGTAGACCTTGAAGAAACAAATGTATGATGACTTCGGATCGAACTTCCTAAAACTCGTAATGGAACGATCGTACCCTTTACTCACGTTAACATACTATCAAAATTCTAAGAAACGTATGTTGATGAAGACAAAGTAACTGATGTGATTTCGGAAACACACCTAGTGTTGTTTGACGCCCTTTAAGAATTCTCTACCCCAATGGTCTGGTTGAATGGACGGAGGACTCTTTGGACATACGTCCAGTTCTCCGTTATCAATCTTGACCTGTACCTTGTTGTCTGACGAAGTTTTAACCTTTCCTCATACAGTTCCGATATATAACAGTCAGACGAGTAAATTGAAGATACGTCTAACTTCACTTCATCTTCACTTCAACGAGTCAGCACGGACTGAGACGCTGGGGTACCTGTCATCGAACGTGGTTCGAGGAGGTAGGTACCCTAAAAGATCCGTTCTCATGACCTCACCCAACAGTAAAGGAAGAGGTCCCTTAGAAGGGTTGGGTCCCTAGTTTGGGTCCAGAGGGTGTAACATCTGTCTACGAAATGGTAGACTCAGTGATCCCTTCTAATGTAGTACACTTTACGACCCGACCTACTTAGTGTTCAACTTAGTTCTAACGACTTCTTTATAGTTGTTGGAGTCGATATGTTTACCATCGTTAAGAGTGAGTTTACCATCTTTCGCTTCTCCTTGATTTCTCGGAAAGTTACTCCCACTTTCTCCTCTCACTTTTCTGACCGAATTTTGAGTTACAAGTTTTTTGTTTCTAGTACCGTACACCAGGTTAGTGAAGTACCATTTATCTACCACTATTTCACCTTTGTCGCTGTCTAAAATAAAAGAACCCGAGGTTTTAGTGACACCTGTCACTAACGTCGGTACTTTAAATTTTTGTGAACGAAGAACCTTCCTTTCGAAACTGTTTGGATCTGTCACATAATTTTTCATCTCTATGATGAAACGACTGTTTCCAGGTATGTCAGTCTCATGCCAAAAAGGTCATCAGTACATACCTGTATTCTTTACCTGGTATTTCTACTGACTCACAGTTTCTTTACTACGAAAATTTAACACCACGACCTTTTCTGAGAACTCTCAGGGAACCTGTCGTTCCTCTATGTTAGTCAGTTAGGATTTCCTTTAGTTAGGACCTATAAGTAACCTTCCTGACTACGATTTCGACTTTAACGTTATGAAACCGGTAGACTATACTTCTCGACTTTTCTGGGACTACGACCCTTTCTAACTCCCGTCCTCGTCTTCCCGTCTGTCTCTTACTCTACCAATCGACCGTGGTAACTGTGTTATATCCACTTAAACTCGTTCGAGACCCTCTACCACTTCCTGTCCCTTCGGACAACAAGACATCATGAACTCCAGTGTTTCTCAGCCTCTACTGACTCTCTGACTTATTGGTGTTGGTTGTTCTACCTTAGTCAGATTTACAGGTAGTTTCTACTTACTTATTTCTTACACACACACACACACACACACACACACACACGTATGTGTTGTCTTATATTCGGTATGTTTTCCAGGTCGTATCTACCTGGATCTCCAATAATACGAATCACTTTGTTCAGTCTGTCTCTTTCTGTTTATAACATACGACAATGAATAAGTACCTTAGATCTTTTATTTTGTTTATTTACTTATATTGTTTTTCTTTGTTGAGTGTTTATATCTCTTGTTTGATCAAAAATAGTTACCCTTCTGCCTTTCCCCTCCTCGTTCTATCCCAATCTTCTAATTCTCCATATTTGATGACACATATTTTATTATTTATTCGATGTTCCTATATAACATGTCATGTCCCTTATATCGGTTATAAAATTTTATTGAAATTTACTTATGTTAGATATGTTTATAACATAGTAATTATACTATTATTAAAACAGTAAAACTTTTACAATGTATTGACCTTATTATGTTTTATAATGGAAAACTCTAGACCGAAAAAATGAATCGTGTTACGGAAGTTCTAGGTAGGTTGTTCAACGTACATTATAATTAAACAAAGAAAAATGACGACTTATTATGAGGTATTCGGACACATATGAAAATTCAAGATTGTTGTTTTTTTGGACCCTTAAAACAATTTATTTTACTAGTTAAATTTTTTATAAAGATTTTTACATCGTCGAAAATTCTAATGTCCTAAAAATTCAAAACAGAATTTTATCCAACGGTCAAAGTGAAGACCCCGAATGTGACGACGACGACCACGACGATTCAGCGAAGTCAGTACAGGCTGAGACACGCTGGGGTATCTACCGTCGGGTGATCCGAGGAGACAGAGACCCTAAGAGGTCCGTTCTTGTGACCTCACCCAAGGGTAAAGGAATGTGTAAGAGTGTGTTAAACCCCCCTTCTCGAGTAAATACAAGAATGGTTTAGTAATTAACTTACCCGTATTAGTAGGTAAATACTATTTTTATAAATAATTCACGGTCAATACAGAATGACACGAACGACGACCGTTCGTATTTTTCTCCTTACTCTATAACTAGAATAGGAATTGTGTCTCGAGTCGTGTATCGTCCGGGAGTTCACGATAATTGGCTTACTTATTTAGGACGAAAATTTTCCTTAAATGTTAAACCACCGTCTCTATTACACACCTATGTTTATTTACACTCAATCTCTTACCGTATAAGTAGTAGCTCTTCCATCACGTGACCCTGTCAACTATCCTCTTTGTAATAGGAGATTCCTGTTCTCTTCCGAGGTTCTCTAACCACTGTATTCAAACCGTAACTTTTTACTATCCTTAACCCTATTTTTATTTACCCCCCCCCATTATTGTCATCAACTGTTAATAAAGATAGAAGGACACACGATCCATGAGACGAATCGTAAGATGTATGAATTCAATAAGAGTGTCACAGACACTATAATATAATAGGAGAACAATGTTTGTTTTCCGTATCTCTCCACAGAACGGATCACATTGTCGAACATTACCCGACTTGAACCTTTTGACCCGTCACTTTGAGGACTTGAGAACATGATAATCTCATTTCTCACCTCGTCTTTCTTCGTGCCCACGTATTTTGCCTTTACACTGGCCTCAGATCTCCCTCGTCTTTTGTCCCTTTTACACCGACCTGAGATCTCACACATTGACCCTCATCCTTTGACGACGACGATTCAGCGAAGTCAGCACAGGTTGAGACACGCTCGGGTCTCTACCGTCGGGTGGTCCGAGGGGGTAGGGACCCTAAGAGGTCCGTTCTTGTGACCTCACCCAACGTTAAAGGAAGAGGTTACGTACTTCCCTCGTCCTTCTCTTCGGGTGTTTACATCCACCTTTGGTCCTGGACGTCTCGGAACTTAAGGTACAAATTATTAAACCTGTATCGAATCTTACAAAAACTTCTAAAACTTGTCTCCTTACTGAACTAAATCTCCACAAAACAAGTAAATAAGTCAAACCCAGAAACAAGTTTTTGTATCGTAATTCTTTCTCGTGTATCTATAGTCTACACCCTTTTAATCATTGTAGTCAGGTCCAACCTCGAATCTCTCGTGGACACTCTTACCTCTACTACCCGTCAACTCTCTACGACACGCCTACCTGTCGAATCCTGGACCCTTGACCGACCTTAATTGTCTTGACCCACTCCTTGTCCCTCGTAAGTTCCATAGAATCCCCGAACAGTAGACATATAAACCCGTCTATACAACTAAAGTCATCCTTGAACTTCCACTCCTTATTCAAAGTTCCCTTTTTAATACAGTCGAAGTTTATTAAACTCATTTCCAAAAGTTCCTGCGGAGGTCCACAGTGCCTTTCCTGACTTTGGGATCCTTCTCAGACCTCTCCGACGTGTAATCGGTAATTTCACCTACTGGATTGAAACCCGTTCTAAAAAATTTAGTCAAGTCGAGTCAAGTCAGCGAGTTAGTACAGGCTGAGAAACGCTGGGGTATTTAGTGTCGTGCGGTCCGGAGGGACAGGTAGTGGTAGAGGGCCTCAAGTGAGTTTGAGTGTAGGTAGCTCAGTCACTACGGTAAGTCGGTAGAGTAGGAGACAGCAGGGGAAGAGGAGGACGGGGGTTAGGGAGGGTCGTAGTCTCAGAAAAGGTTACTCAGTTGAGAAGCGTACTCCACCGGTTTCATGACCTCGAAGTCGAAATCGTAGTAAGGAAGGTTTCTTTAGGGTCCCGACTAGAGGAGTCTTACCTGACCAACCTAGAGGGATGTCAGGTTCCCTGAGAGTTCTCAGAAGAGGTTATGGTGTCAAGTTTGCGTAGTTAAGAAGCCGCGAGTCGGAAGAAGTGTCAGGTTGAGAGTGTAGGTATGTATGGATCAAAATTTTTTTATAGATGAGACATTTTTCTAGAGTGTAATTTATTTGGTCGTGTAGAAACTAATACTTCGAATCTTCGTGATTTGATCCTAAAAGAAGTCACGAAAAGATTTTTACTTAAATGTAAATCTAATATGTACTTTACCATATCTTTATAAACCTGAGTTCCGAATTTCCTTACCGACACTCTTAAATGTGACCCAACATCCTTTTTCTTGTGTTGGCTTTAAGTAAGATTCGAACAGTTCTAAAGTTAAATGTTTGTCCTCTGACTTGATAAGAATAATCGTCGAGAACTGGTAAATTTGGTGGTCGACTACGAAAGAACTCGTTTCAAAACTTTTAAAGTCATAAAATGTAAATTAAAGGGATAGATCGTAATGAAACGATTTTAAAATTTGAACCTTTCTTTCTCACTGATTTTAACTTCTTCTTCATTATTGAAATTTTTCGTCTTTATCATTATTGTCTTCGTTAAAGATTTTGATTATTGTAAAACCCAGATGAAACTTCGGAAATTTTTTAACCCACACATAGAGATTTCAAAACCGTCAAGAACCCATCTGACGAACCTAACTTCAGATGAAAAATAAAAGGACAAAAGGTTTGGTCAAGGAAAATCTTTATATACACAATCAACTCCATAATATTCATCTCTTTTGGTTTTACTGAGGGAAGGAATAGGGATTCGTCAGTCATTTACAAAGTGGAGAAACGAGTCTTGGACGGAGATTCATGAGAGATCTTCTCCCTGAGTTTAGGTATAAATTCGTTCGGAAACTTAAACATACAATCTTAACCTCACTTCCCGTACATAAAAAGATCTTCAACCAAAATGTCTCGAAGTAGTACTAGAGTTTCACCAAGTACTTCTAAGGTCTTCGATTTCGACAGAGGGTCCTAAGAAGAGTCAAGTCCCTGATATCTTGGTTCCGCACGGGAGAGAACGGGTTATGACGTCGTACCACCCGATGTAACCTTTGAGTTCCCACCTTAAATCCTCTGACAAAAAAGAAGTACAAGGGTGAGGTGAGATCTGAAGATGTTTGAAGTGTGTCCAGTGAATAGGTGAAATCCGTAGTCACACAAGTAGTGAGTTTCCTCGTCTTACAGGTAATCCGGACCTTTCTCAGTTAGTTGAGAGTACTCTTATTTTGTCACACCCCTTATGCGAAACTTATTACGTTTTGTGAGTTCCAGTCTATAAGAAGTCACTGGAACACGACTTGATGACTAAGGAAGGAAAAAGATCGAAGAGACGGAGAAAGGAAAGGATCTCCGGTGACCAAGGGAGTTCAGACGTAAGAGACGACAAAAGGGGTAATAAGTCCACGACGAAGGATGTCACCTCTGCCTCTTCTCTTTCCTACAGCACCTTCGGTCCCCAGTGAAATTCTTGAACAAAGATTCTCCCTCTGTAATTACGAAACGAAAACATATCACGAAATGTCAAAAAGCTTCGTAAGGTTCAATTAACTGTAGGACGAAGTACTGGTGTCCGGGTCCCCTTCAAAAATGGTGTAGGTGAAATAAACTAGACCTTTGACTCCGTGTCTCTTCAGTCCTCAGGGTCCAGTGACCGTAACAGATCTCACCACCGTTCCGACCTTGCCCCAGAAGGTTGTGGTCCAAGGTGTTAAAACGGTCTTAAGAGAACACAGAGTAAAGTCTACCCTCTATCTTAACTACCCTCATAATCAATCAGTATGTCACTCTTCCATAAGTGGTCGTTTCCTTCCTTTATAAGGAAAAAGAACATGAATTCTAAGTTCTTTTTGACGAACAGAAGATAGCACGAACAAAAGTTTACTCCAGACTGGAACATCGATTCTGAAAGAAGGCGACGACTGAGACGAGTGGGAGGAAAGATGAACTAAGTAAACCCGGGGTCACCGGGACAAACCCCTTTCCGGGTAGACCCTCGTGAGTTATGTAAGCGGACAGTCCCTCTCCTATGAACGTCTTATTCCTTTGAAGGTCCTCCCGAGACCGGTCTTCAGTTGAACGTCAGAAACTCTCGTCGTAACTAGGTTGTGGCCGTATGTACGAATAACGAGTAATGAAGTGTTTACGAGGACGTATAGAAAAATGAGAACGGGTAACGGCACTTAGGAGACTTAGTCGTGCGACGAGTTTCAAAGTTGGTAAGTTGTACGTCCGTGGAGTGTTAATAACTCGTGGATGGGACACGGTTCGTGAGACCCTTTATTCTTTTACTTTCACCTGCCCGGACGAGGTTTCGGACAGTCGGACGTCCTCTGTTGTTACTATTTCACTTCGTGTCTCGAAGACCTCTTACGACACGAGACATCTCTCCTCTCTGACTCAACGAACGAGATTTTATAATCGACGATACCTTTCTACTATGTAGCGACCTCTTCATTCAAGGTTAATTTTGTTATTACTTTATGATCAGATAATCTTACTTGTTTTAGGTCTCGTAACTATTGTGGTTTACGGCTGTTCCTACACCTCGTTGTCCTTGAGAGTAAGTAACAGCCACCCTTCTTCCTTACCATGTCGGGACACTTTCTGTCAAATTGGTAAAGAATATTACGTTTTGTATGAAAATGGTATGAAAGATCGTTAACACTCACGATTCAGTAAAGTAAATATAGACTGGGAAACACTAGGATACCTGACATGGACGGTCCGAGGAGACAGGTACCCTAAGAGGTCCTTTCTTATGATCTGACCCAACGGTACGGGAAGAGGTCCCCTAGAAGGGTTGGGTGTCTACCTTGGGTACAGAGGACGTAACCCTGTGTCTAAGAAATGGGGATCGCGGTGGACCCTTCGAGAAATCGTTAACACCAGAAACCATAAATAGGTTTCCTCAACTGTCAAGTAAAGTCAAGTCGAGTCAGTGAGTCAAAACAGACTGAGAAACGTTGGTGTACTTGACGTCGTGTGGTCCGGAGGGACAGGTAACGGTTGAGGGTCTCAAGTGAGTTTGAGTACAGGTAACTCAGCCACTACAGTAAGTCCGTAGAGTAGGAGACAACAGGGAAAGAGGAGGACGGGGGTTAGGGAGGGTCGTAGTCTCAGAAAAGGTTACTCAGTCGAAAAGAGTACTCCACCGGGTTCATATCCTCAAAGTCGGAGTCGTAGTCAGAAAGGTTACTTGTGGGTCCTGACTAGAGGAAATCCTACCTGACCAACCTAGAGGAACGTCAGGTTCCCTGAGAGTTCTCAGAAGAGGTTGTGGTGTCAAGTTTTCGTAGTTAAGAAGTCGTGAGTCGAAAGAGGTGTCAGGTTGAGAGTGTAGGTATGTACTGGTGTCCTTTTTGGTATCGGAACTCATCTGCCTGGAAACAACCGTTTCATTACAGAGACGAAAAATTATACAATAGATCCAACCAGTATTGAAAGGAAGATTCCTCATTCGTAGAAATTAAAGTACCGACGTTAGTGGTGGACGTCACTAAAACCTCGGGGGGTTTTATTTCAGAAAGTGACAAAGGGGTAGATAAAGGGTACTTCACTACCCTGGTCTACGGTACTAGAACCATAAGACTTACAACTTGAAATTCGGTTGAAAAAGTGAGAGGAGAAAGTGAAAGTAGTTCTCCGAGAAATCAAGGAGAAGTGAAAGACGGTATTCCCACCACAGTAGACGTATAGACTCCACTAACTATAATTAGGGTTGTTAGAACTAAGGTCGATCACGAAGAAGGTCGGGTCGTAAAGAGTACTGCATGAGACGCATATTCAATTTATTCGTCCCACTGTTATATGTCGGAACTGTATGAGGAAAAGGATAAACCTTGGTCAGACAACAAGGTACAGGTCAAGATTGACAACGAAGGACTGGACGTATGTCCAAAGAGTTCTCCGTCCAGTCCATCAGACCATAAGGGTAGAGAACTTCTTAAAAGGTGTCAAATGACACTAGGTTTCCGAAACCGTATCAGTTATTCCGTCTTTATCTACAAAAAGACTTTGAGAGAACGAAAAAGGTACTAGGCCGCCTACGACCGTTAAACTAGAGACCAAGGAGACGGAAAAGATTTTGGTCGAACTTGTAGACCTTCAAGTGCCAAGTGCATAACGACTTCGGACCGAACCTCTTAAAACTCGTAATGAAATGATCGCACACTCTACTCACGTTAACACGCCATCAGACTCGTAAGAAACCGTAACGGAAAGAAACCCTAACCTTACTTTTGACTATAAAAGGTCAGGACACCGGTGACGACTCAGAAGGTTTAAACGACCGTATAACTCACGTCGTGAAAGTGTCGTAGTAGAAAGTCCTAAACTTTATCGAGTTGACCTTAAGGTAGTGGAGGTGATCGAAACAAGTATCACTACGAAGGATTCCGGGTGAACTGAAGTGTAAAGTCCTACAGACCGAGATCCACTTACTAGTGTAGTAACAATAATAGACCCAGTACTTCGAGAAAAAACATGTCAAGAAGACACATAAGAACGGTGGAGAAGAAATATAGAAGACGAAGGCAATCCAGGTCTGGTAAAGACAGGAAATAGCTCGGGTAGAAAGACACTTTATAAGAGAACCATAGAGATTAAAAGAACTTCTCTAGAGATCAGAAAGGTCAAGATAACCAAAGGAGATAAAGAAACGTAACTAGCGACTTCTTCCGAAAGAATAGAGAAGAACGATAAGAAACCTTGAGACGTAAGTCTACGAATATAGAAAGGAAAAGAGGAAACGAAAAGTGAAGAAAAAAAGTGTCGAGAAACATTCCGGAGGGGTCTGTCGGTAAAACGAAAAAACGTAAAGAAAAAGAACCCGTACCAGAACCAGGGACAGAGGACATGTTACAGTCCTTGGAGGCGGGTATCAAATAGTCCGTGAGATAGATAGTCTAGATCCGGGAATTTAGATAAAGAGTGAAGGTGACATATTAATATTCCCTAAACTGAATCCAGTATGACCTTACCAGATCACCAAAAGGGATGAAAGAAGTTAAATTCAGACTTAAACCGTTATTCTTCAAATACTAGACTCGGTGTCAGTCGAGTGTGAGAACAAAAACGACTGACATATCTCGAAGAGGTAGAAACCGACGTTTCTTATATTAGTTAGACTAAAGTCGCAACTGGTAGACCACTACAGGTACACATCTCAGAAGAGAACACAACAACCTTCTCCCACAAACGATACTGGTCACTCAATAGAACCGTTTTGAGAATAATCAGAAACGGAACGAAGTAAGGTCTGAGGTTCCGGTTTAAATGGACACTGAAGTGCACGAAGAACTGAAGGATGAAAACGTAAGGTCAGGGGATATTACTTTTCCTGTAGAAAAAACCGACAATCAAGATTTTCCAGAACATCCAGAAGTATCTTGGCAAGTTGAAGTCGAAGAAGTCGTAATGACCAACTCCGTATCCGAACCTAATGACACTATGATTTACCAAACGGAACCTTTACTTGTCTCTAGTAAGACAGTAAAAACTCTACCGTATATTCATGACACAAAACCTGAGAAAGTAACTGGTACTACCGACGAGGTAAAGAAGATTCCCTAAGGACGGGTGTCATCATCTATATTACCGGTACACTCAATTTAAGTGGGTAAGGTCAGGTAAAATCAAACGACTAAGGATCTTACAGTTACAAGTCAGAACAGTAGAGGACAAACTGGTGAAGGTTAAACGGAACTAAGTACCTGGACTGTCAGGTTCAAGGATACGTTAAAACGAGAAATATCGTAGTCTGGAACGAAGATAGTGGTCAGTGTAGGTGTTGACCCATAACACAAACGAAACCTCGGTAGGGAAGTAAGAAAGACCTCAACGAAGAGGAGACTAAAGGTCATCGTATAACCCGTGGATGACTGGTCCCTCAAGTAGAAAGTCACAGAATAGAAAAACGGAAAAGTAGTACCCCAAGAGTTCCGTTCTTATGACTTCACCAAACGGTAAGGAAAGAGGTCACCTGGTGTAAAACAGTCTGGAGAGGTGGTACCGGACGGGCAGGACCCACCGGGGTGTACCGTACCGAATCAAAGTAACTCTATCTGTTCCGACACCAGGAACACTACTCTAACCGATTAAAAGACACTAATACCAAAGTCACACAGACGGGAGACTACGGGAGAACGTTGTGGATGGTAGAATGAACCCAAAGAGAATGGAACCTGAACCCCATAGAGAAGTACCGACGAGGTCGTTTCGAGTCGGTGACGAGGAATGGAACCTACTCCCTATAGAGGGGTTCCGGCGGGGAGGACTGGAACTTGCACCTCATCGAGGAGAACAGGGAGGACACGGGTACGTCTGTGGTGAGGAACCTGTACCCCAACGAGGAGACCCGGTGGAGAGGACTGGAGCCCACACCCCTTCGAGGAGAGTCGGCGACGGGGACTGGAACCCACTCCCCGTCGAGGAGAGCCGGTCCGAAGACGTACCAGGTAACGTCCGGAGTGTGAAGTATTCAACTTTTGAATACAGACGTGTTTTTGGACGTGTACCTTCCTACAAATATCGTCAAAATAAATATTTGTAGTTCTGAATCTTCGTTCGTTCTACAGGGAGTTAACCACTATTTATTGACACCATATAGATCTGTTACCTTATAATAAGGTCCGATTTTTCTTTACTCGATAGTTCAGTGTTTTTCAGTATCTCCTTTGTTTACGT
The DNA here is from genome assembly GCA_006410555.1 of Capra ibex. Classification (NCBI taxonomy): domain Eukaryota; kingdom Metazoa; phylum Chordata; class Mammalia; order Artiodactyla; family Bovidae; genus Capra; species Capra ibex. The sequence continues at coordinate 43,296,413 of SJYO01034137.1, forward strand.
ATAATAATTCACTTTCTTCGACTAGATTTTTCCGATGTATATAGTTGATATCTTGTAAGACCTTTATCGTTTTGATACCTCTACCATTTTTCTAAGTACGAAAGGTTCCCAATCACTCTTCCTCCCTACTTATCCGATTGGTGTCTCCTAAAAATTCCGTCACTTTGGTGAGACACACTACGGTATTAGTCAAGTCAAGTCAACGATTCAGTACAGGTTGAGAAACGCTGGGGTACCTGACGTCGTGCGGTCCGGAGGGATAGGTAGTGGTTTAGGACCTCAAATGAGTCTGAGTACAGGTAGTTCAACCACTACGGTAGGTTGGTAGAATAGGAGACAGTATAGGAAGAGGAGGACGGAAGTTAGAAAGGGTCGTAGTCCCAGAAAAGGTTACTCAGTCGAGAAACGTAGTCCACCGGTTTCATAACCTCAAAATCGAAGTCGTAGTTAGGAAGGTTACTTATAAGTTCTGACTGAAGGAAATCCTAACTGACCACACTAGAGGAGCGTCAGATTCCCTGAGAGTTCTTAGAAGAGGTTGTGGTGGTAAGTTTTCGTAGTCAAGAAAACACGAGTCTAAAGAAATATCCGGTTGAGAGTGCAGGTATGTGCTAATGGTCTTTTTGGTATCGAAACTGATCTATCTGGAAACAACCGTTTCATTACAGAGACGAAAATTATCTATGTATAGTAATACGTAAACAGTTTTGGATATCTTACACGTTGTTCTTACTTGGGTTTACGTTTTATATCTGAAACCCACTATAACTACATAATTATATCCAAGTAACTAACATCGTTTACATGGCCAGATTACCCCCTACAACTTTTATCCTCTCCGATGTATACACACCCCCATCCCCCATATACCCTTTAGAGACACAGCAGGAGAGTTAAAACGACACTTGGATTTTGACGTGATTTTTTTATTTGGGATTGAATTTTTTTATATAGAGGTACTCTTCACCCCAGAACAGATGGGACAAGTGACGACTTAAGAGTCGAGGATAGGAGCTCACTACGAGTCACTGATTAAGAACTCCTCAAGGACCTCCTTCCTCTTCCAAATGGTCTCTCATGCTCTTGACTTATTCGGACCGTTACTCGACCCTAGAGGTGGAACCCAGAGACTCCACTACCGAGAAAGGATGATACGGTCTGGTGGCAGATGTGGGTTCAGTACACATATCACGCAAACCCAGTCGTAAAGTGGTGACCGTGTTCGAGGTCTCCCGATATACTTTTCGACATGTTGAAAACAATCCAACAACTGGGTGGTCTGTGCATTGTATACAAATCGTGTCTAAGTTACTCACAGAGAACACTCATGTCTCGGAAGGGTTCAGACCCCTCGTCCCTGACAAGACCTCCTTATCGTCCTCCAACCATAATCCTCACCCCCAGTTTTAACTGTCTTCATCCAGGTTTAGTAACCAGACTTGTCGACTGTCTCAATAATTGTCGATTGTCTCGATTGTCGATAAAATTGTGGGATTTTATCAATCAAAATCGGACTACTCCCGACTCCGGAACTCGTTCCATCTCAACTACCCATTCCTCTGTCCGGTTACGGTCTCGTAACTGGGTCTCGGACACCCGTCCTTACCTTCTCCGTCTGTCCACTTATCTCCCCGTGAACACACTGAATCCCTCCGTAGACGTGCCCACCCTTCATCGTTCTCTCGGATAAGAATGGACCAACACTTTTACCCAACCCACCATCTAAGTAAAGGGAACCAACGTCATTACTTACTGGTGTCTAACCTCGAATTTCGTTCCTTAGGGAATCGGGAACATGTCGTAGAAAGGAACGACGAGGGTAAAGACCACCGAGGATCGTTAGGAACCTTAAGGAACCAAACATCGACCTAATGAGGTGAGACAGTAGAGGACTAGAAGGGACGCACAGAAGTGCACTTGAAGTAACATATTCCTGTGGTCGGTGACTGACCTAAATCGTGGATGAGACCCATCGAGTCTCCAATTTCGAAGACGGACGTTACACCCTCTGGACCCAAGCTAGGGACCCAGTCTTTCTAGGTGACCTCTTCCTTTACCGTTGGGCGAGGTCATAAGAACGGACCTCTTAGGGTACCTGTCTCCTCGGACCACCCGATGTCAGGTACCCCACCGTTTCTCAGCCTGTGCTGACTCGCTGAAGGGAAAAGTGAAAAGATTAGGTCATTCTGGAGTAACATTGACTAATGTATACGTTTCTGGGTAAAGGTTTATTCTAGTGTAGGACTCCGAGGTCCAGATGTACTTTAAAATCCTCTGTGATAGTTGGGTCATGTGAGAAGGATAACAACAACAACGCTGTGAGTCAACACGGACTGAGACTCTGAGGTACCTAACGTCGTGTGGTCCGAAGGGACAGGAAGTGGTAGAGGACCTCAAACGAGTTTGAGTACAGGTAACTCTTCCCACTTTGGTAGGTTGGTAGAGTGATATCTACCACATTAAACGTTTCATGGTAGAAGACGTGTGTCCCTGTCTAAAAGGACGGAGTTCCTGTTCGACTGGGGGAGTTTCACTACCCTCGAGAAAGAACTGGTGACTTTCAAAGGGTTTACTACAGATCGATCGGAGGAGGGAGACTATAGTGAAATTCTACGGGTTGTCCCTAGAAATAGTAGAGGACAAATAAACAATGGAAGTATAGCACCCGTCACCCTTGCAACGATTGGAGGGAGTCAAACGAAGACGTCTGTTACGTGGCGAAAGGACAAAGATAAAATTTCGACGCGTGCGTAGACATTCTTCTGCCCCCACAATACATTATGGATGGTAAAAACAGTCTTGGAGTAGAGTGGGGTAACGGACTATGTCCTTCTTCAATGACCACACTTTAAACGACAAAAAAAAGAAAAAATCCACTTCTCATATAAGTCTACCTAAAGTATGGAGTGTAAGTATTCGTCCAGGTAAAAATTTTCTCATATCCATACACGATTACTTTCTACTTTGGGTGTAGACAGAGGACATCTCGTGTAACCGTTCCTGACATGTTTATCTCGACTTAGGAGACGGAAACGAAGATACATTCATAAAATGTCTCCCCGGGGTATCCCTTCGTACGTCTAACTGACTGTCTTTTGTAGACTTTCTCTCCTTCTACTGGTTCTTGTAAAAGGGGAAAGTGACCAATACTACAATTTCACAATCATGAAAACCTTGAACAGTAGACCTGATAAAGTCAAATATTTACTCTAGACATTGTCAGTACCCGTTATAACCCTTCCTTTTTTAATGAAGTCCCTTTTACATAAACAAACAATCTTTAGTCCCGAAAACACTCTCCACTCCACTCGGTCGGATCTCTTACGGTCGTGATCCCTTAGGTAGTCTCGACGTTGGATCCGTTCCAGTTCACAGTCCCACACGTTCGGTCCCTTCCCGAACCTTCGCGTCGGTACCTCTATGCAGACACACCGAGACTTATACCCCCGGTCAGACCCTCCCTCGTCACTCTCCTACTTTTCATTGTAATCTGTTTGCAAATCCCACTCCGGTGATATCACGTCTCAGAGTGGATTTATTTTACTTATCCTTCAACTGACCTCAGGTCTTTTTCCTCCCCAACTATAAGTCTTTCAGACCGCATTAAATGACCCTAGGGACAATGTCCTTTTGACCCCTAGTTTCTTTTCTATAGGTCAGGTCGATTCGAGACGTCTGTAAGGTTGGACCCGAACCCTTCCCCGATCTCTTCCCAGAACCACTGATGAAACATTTGTCTTGGTAGACATCTTTCCCGACTCTTTATGGAGATGACCCAACTTACTACGGGGGTGTTTTAAGTACGGGTGGTCTTGGAGTTTTGTACTTTATCATGTACTAAGGTGAATCTTTACTCCAGAAACGTGTACATTAATCAATTCTACTCAGTAAGACCTAGTTCTATCTGGGGTTTACGTTACTGGTCACAGGAATGTTCCTCCAGTACACTCCTCGTAGTCTTTCTGGTACACTAGTACCTTCGTCTCCAACCGTACTGTGTCGGGTTTGGTCCTTTACGGTCCCTGCCGACCTGTGGAGGTCTTCGATCTCTCACCGTTTCTCCCTTAGAAGGGACCTCGAGGACTCCTTTACCACATGTTCCTTAGGGAACCGGGAACTTGTAGTCCGAAATGACGGTAAAGAAAGGTCAGGACCCAGACATGTAGGGTACGGACGACCCAGACACTCGTAGAAGTCATACTCCGCACCCGTGTCCACCGCCACGAACGACAGAAAACAACGAATTTAAAACAGTGTAATTTTTCTCCTAACCTGAATGTAAATTTTGGGAACCTGATACAAAATAATGAGTAAGTGCATACGTAAATAGGTAGGTTGTTTATAAATGACTCTTGTCTTACATGTAGTCCGGGACTTACTCCGGACCCCGTCGTTTCTACTAGGGTCTCAGAGACTAGAACTCCCTGTACAAGTCCGTTAGTGTGTGGGCACCTTATTACGAAACTCCCGGTATTGTTTCCTAATGCTTTCGGGACCCCTCCGTGTTGTTTTAGGTGGGTCCCTCTACCCCCTCCCGTCTCTTCCCAGAACCTCCACTATCGGTCCCTTTCGTCCTCCCTCGATCTGGTTCTTCCCTCCTCTCCTCCCTTCTCTGTGTCCTTGTTAGGCACTCGACTGTATACAGCGTAAGCGTCTCTGGATGTCAGTCGGACACACCGACCCTTACTTCGTACGTTTCGTCCCTCCTCACCTTTATTCCCGTCTCCGCCTACGCGTACCCCTCGTCTACCATCTCTTAGAACTTATGTTCACTGCCTCAAACCTGGAATGGACACCCACTACTCTTCGGCGAATCCCAAAACTCGTCTCTCGACTCTCCAGTCTCAACACTACATACCTGACCTTACTTCGATCTCCGTCTCTGACCGTTTCCTCCACGACACTATCGACGCCACTGTCTGCTACGACGACCCTTAGTCCCGTCACCCTCCTCCCCCGGCATCACACCATCCTTTATCCATCCTTCGGTTGAGTCTTAAGGTTGGAGAACTCGAACCTATGTACGGAAGTAAAAAGTCTCGGAATTAAAGGAGTAGTCATCTTACCCTATTACTATAAGGTCAGGTGTCTCGACGGGTTCCTAATTAAATCCGGCGGTCAAACGTTTCCGAACCGTCGAAAAGAATGTCAGGAGTCCCACGCCGGTAATCATCCAAAGGGCATTGAAAACGCCCTACTGCGTGGTCCACAGAGTCACCACTGCCTCAGTCCCTTTATCCATTTACGGCTTATCAAAGTATGTGACTGAATCTTTAAATTTTATACCAAAAATTTTGGGTCCAAATATTCATGAAGACACAAGAAAGATTTTATATATTAATACAAGAGACGAGTGTATTAAAGTAGGTAATATTTTTGACTTGTATAGTGACAGTGAAAGTAACATCCTATGACCGTCTTGAACGAAATGGATCGTCTACACAAGGACTTTTAAAATGAACATTTAACTAAAATTTTGTTCAGTTTAGTATGAAATGAGTGTGATCCCTCTGCTCCGTAAAGTTTCTTGGGAGACCACCACTGAAGAAGCCATTAAATCGTTAATATATAAAGAATAAAAAACTTCTTCCTAACGTACACTTGAAGGTTTTTAGATTTCACCCACCGTCTCCGGTTAGATATTCCTATAAATACATATATTTGTATATAAGATTATTTGTTCTTTACGTCTCATAACAGATAAGTTTATGCGGATCGATAGAGAGTCGGATAACGACACGCCAACATGAAAAATTGTGGGTGGGTAACGTTAAATTCTGTAAGAGGGTGGTTTGTATAGTTCGATTGTAGATGTAAGTAGAAGAGGTACGAACTGTATCTAGATCAGAGTTGTGCAGGCACTGACTGTGCTCTAGTTAGGTGAACGTGTTACATTAGAAGCTACTCTGTTATTTAATGTTTGAAAGATAAATCGTAGGGCAGTCGTAGATTAACGTAAAACTAAACAAAGAACTACACGCCCACCTCACGACTCTCAACCTGTACCTTTCAACTTACTCAGTATAAACGGATTGATATTGAACATTAACATTTTGTATTGTCGTAATTATACTATTCACTACGTTTAACTATGACTTTTATAAGCTCGTCCCTTCTAAATGCCATTAAGCCCAAATATTATTATTAGGTAAAACTTCCTAATAATTATTATTTAGTAATACTTCGTAGATGATACAAGAACCTTGACTTAAACAAATATATATATGTATGTATACAATACACGCACACGATTCAGTGAAATCAGTATAGGTTGAGAGACTCTGGGATACCAGACCCTGGATGGGTCAAGGAGACAGGTACCCTAAGAGGTCCGTTCTTATGACCTCACCCAATGGTACTGGAAGAGATTATTCAAAATTAAAGAGGGGACTGAGACCGTCTAACTGAATAAATATTAAAACTTCTACTGTTATACCTCACGATGGTTATGATCCTTGAACAAGACTCAATGGGTCAATCCCGGATCATCTACCTCTCTTTACACTTGGGGTTTGTTTGTAATACGGAGTCCAGGAGAGTCAAATCCTTTGGACCAAAGTTCGGGACACACCTGGTGATTGAGTAGAAACATGGGTCCAGAGGGTAGATAGTGTCACCCCAAGTCGAAGAAATGGTGACTCCGGGGAAGACGAAGGACAATAAAAATCACTTCAAAATTCTTCCGGAACCCGATGAAAATTTGTCGGACCGTAAGGTGGAGTGGAGGGGTATCAGTTACTTTAGGTTGAACTTTAGGTTCTTATCGATTTGGAGATGAAGTCAGGGTTCTCGGTAAAGTAAATGACTTTAGGAATGGTGTGATGGTAGGTTAATGATACATTTTGTGGAACCCTATGGTAATTATGTTTTCCAATATATAAGATTTTGGGTTTACAGTAAAACATAATCTGTAAAAGAATTCCCGATGAATAGAGTCCTACTTAAGGTTCTTACTCACGAATTATTAATAAAACGTAAATTTGTTGGATGAATACTTAAGGTCCCTATGTAACACAGTGTCATGCCGAAGACGTCCTATGTCGTTAATAATATTTGCGACCACCTAATTGACGGTGTCATAACGTCGGACTGTTTTACTGTGTAGACATAATCTAGTGACCATCCAGTAGTCCGCTTTAGGAAGGAGAGGGACGAATAGGGGTCGGGGGTCCTTTCTCCCACCATACAGTTCAAAGAGTTAGATCACTCTTTATTATATTTTTGGTGTTCCTGGACATATATATATACATATATATATCTTCGGTGTTGTAACCACGACCATTGTCTGTAAAATAGTAAACCATTTAACGTTACGTTTGTGTAGGAAGAAGTTTCCACGACCCTTCTATTAAAAATCTTTAGTTCCATAAAAATGTTTCTGAGGACTTAAACTGAATTTTCGGTGAGTCAGTGTCCGTAAAATTCAAATCCAGATAAATCAAATATTTCAAACAGGAATTTTCTTACCCAGTATTAAACCCTTTTTTCTCTAGTTTTACACACCTAAACAAGGACGTACGTGTACACACTCACACGGACACATACACACACACACTCACACTCTCTTATACACACACACATATCCCGACCCCACCAAGTCAATTGGAGAAGACTTGAGTTTATCGGTTCGACGTACGTCGAAATCATTCATTGGTGAACCACTACTTGTAAATTGTCCGAGTAATTTAGTATTAAATTTTCTAACAAAACACAGGGTTTGTTTATTTTGAGACAATTTGAGATTATTCTTAGAAACCTTGTCGACAAAACGCGATGTCTTACACATTACTGGAATATTAACGTAATCTACACCGTACCTTTACAAATACAAAGAAAGGATCAGACTTTACACGATTTATTGTCTTCGGTCTCTTTTCCCTAAGTAATACTTAAGGTTCCCGAGTTCCCGGCACAAAGGCCTCTACCCTCCCGGGAATTAGTTTGACGTCACACCTACGGTACGACGCAACCTGGTCTAACTCAGTCCGTTTAACCAAAGGTAAGTCGACCTCAAGGAAGAAACGGAAGGTACCATGGGACGGGAAGTAGAGTTTGTAAAGTCGTGGACGGACTTGGGAACCTGGAACCTTTTTGGACAGGACAATACTATCTAAGAACCCAACGTTCACCGACTTTTAAGGTCCAGGTTCGGGGATAGAGGTGAGAGTTGTGTCACGAACTTAAAGGAGATAGTCCCCCGAACATACTAAAGACAAAAACGAGGTCTAGACGAGTGGTTACGAGTGGGAGGTTTACGTCAGAGGAGACGTCCGTGGACCAGACATGCTTAAGTTCTGTGACCGAAGGACCGGAAGACTAAGAGTGACCCAAACCGATTACCCTTGGCACGTCATTCCTCCCGGAGTAAACCATTCATATAGGGACCAAGGAAGGGAACCCCCATTGGTACCCAATGCAGTAGACAGAGAGATGGTTTCTCGAGTCGAGGACAGGTCTCCGGAACGGAAGTCTCGAGAGACGGACGTCTGAGACCATAAACGATGGAAGGGACAACCCGACGACAGATACCCCAGCGTGTCTCCACCTGTACTGACTACGCTGAATCGTTGTCATCGTCGTCATCAACCTCTTCCGTTACCGTGGGGTGAGGTCATGAGAACGGACCTCTTAGAGTACCTGTCTCCTCGGACCACCCGACGTCAGGTACCCCAGTGATCCTCAACCTGTACTGACTCACTAAAGGGAAAGTGAAAAGTGAAAGTACGTAACCTCTTCCTTTACCGTTGGGTGAGGTCATGAGAACGGACCTCTTAGGGTCCCTGCCCCCTCGGATCACCCGACGTCAGGTACCCCAGCGGGTCCCAGCCTGTGCTGACTTCGCTGAATCGTCGTCGAATAAGAAAACCCCGAAAGGTCCATCGAGATCACCATTTCTTGGACGGCCGATTACAACCTCTGTTTTCTCTACGTCCAAACTAGTGACCGAACTCTTTTAGAGGACCTCGTCCTGTACCGTTGGGTGAGGTCATAGGAACGGACCTCTTAGGGTACTTGTCTCCTTGGACCGTCCGATGTCAGGTGTCCCATTGTTTATCAACCTGTGTTGACTTCGTTAATCGGGTGCACAAGTGAGTGAGTGAGTGTGTGTGCGTGTGCGTGTGTGAGTAAGAGAGTTCGGATCTTGACCATTGTGTAAAATCGACAATTATCGGGACCCTACGAAGAATGTGACTATACGAGGAGTTGGTCGAGAGGTTTTTACTTTTACTTATATACCACTTTCCTGACAATGTAGTAGTGTCTACAGTTTGATGGGTGTCCTTCGACCAGTTACATCTGCCTAGACCCTTCATTGTACGTGACACCCGTCGACGAGACTCGACGGCCGATGATGGTGGACGGGCGTGGAACATTTATTGGAGACACAAGTCGAGACGTGACTAATGGGTGAAACACAGTAGACGAACGAGGGTCCTCAGACTGACTGTGGTTTTATCACCCGGAAGATCACCACCCCTAGGTAAAGGTGTTTACGTCTTAAAGAGAACCCGGTTGAGGTTGTCAATCTCTAAGAAGGTGTTCACAGTCCTCATAAGAGAAAGGACCCAGGGGTCGAGTGTGGGTCGGATAAAGGTTTTGTGTCTATAACCTCGAGTAGATAGAGGGTAACGACGACGACGACGATTCAGCGAAGTTAACACAGGCTGAGACACGCTCGGGTCTCTACCGTCGGGTGGTCCTAGGGGACAGGGACCCTAAGAGGTCCTTTCTTGTGACCTCACCCAACGGTAAAGGAAGAGGTTACGTACTTTCACTTTTCACTTTCACTTCAACGAGTCAGCACAGACTGAGAAGCGCTGGGGTACCTGACGTCGGGTGGTCCGAGGAGACAAGTACCCTAAAAGGTCCGTTCTCATGACCTCACCCCACGGTAACGGAAGATAATCCCCAGGAATTTCATTGGATCCCACAACACCCCTCCTCAGTGTGACAGTAACTTGGTCACCACCCTCTTCGGGTAGGATCTTGTGTTCCCGTCGACGGGTCCCACGGGAGGGGGATGGACCCAGAGACTACCAGGGAGAGTCGGTCAGTGACGAGGTCCCCCGAGGAAGGGTTGTCGAAAGGGGGTAGAAGACCGAGGTCTTGAACGAGGGAAATCCTATTTGAGAGAGGGAGTCAAAAAGTCGATTAGACGAAGTTGGTTACTTGGGTTACCAAGTGGTCCGTCTCGAAGTACAGGACCCTACCGAGTCTGTTATTCCTATTCTTTTTTGACATAAAGGGAACCCGGACCTGACAACAACGAGTATTATTGACGGTTGTAAATAACTCGTGGAAGACACACAATCCGTGATTGAAAGGATGGCGGAACATAGTTCGTTCAAGGACGGTTTTTTGTTCACCGGGTAAGTTTCACACTTCTCTCAATTCATTTTCGACGAACGAGAACGTCTATACAGTAGACCTAATTCCCTTGGTGGATTCTTACCGTGTCTTGGGTGTCCGATGTCTTTTACCCGTAGTGACGACGAGTAGTGTTGTTAGCCTTTCCCGATCCCTCCATTTCCACATAAATCTTAGGTCCACACTCCCGACACCGACAGTCGAAGACATTGGTGATGAGGTTAATCCTAGAGTGATTCACGTCCGTCTCACCTTCGTAGTCCTCCGTTATGTGTGGGGACTGGGAAGAGAAGGGTGAAAGAAAACCGACTTGAGGTCACCTTTAGTCTCCCGGGACTCGACCCACTATTTCAGGTATTAGAAGTCGGAGGACCCATGGCTCGTGTCGTCTCTTTCCACCTTTACCTAGACTCCACCCTCGATTCGTTGACCAAGTTGGGGTTCATAATGATAACGAGGGTCATTTGTCCTCTTCGTAGATCCTGAAATCGCCGTCTTAGGTATGGAAGTCATGGTACGATGCGACTGAAGGTTTTCCAGTGTCATCTCCCTCTTTCACTTCTATTACGAAAATAAAGGAGGTCAAATCGAAGGAAAAAGAGTAGGTTGGGGGGTCTCTACGGTATCGGTACTTTTAGTCTTATTGAAGAGTCTTCCTTTCGGTGGGTTCTCAAGATTCCATTCTATTGAGAAGGACTCCAACACTATGTTAGTTACCCAGATATCCGTCAAAGGTGAACAAGTAAAATAGAACGAGAAACACCGATGTCTTTGGTTCGGATCCGGGAGAGGGTGGACCGTCGAAGGACCCACGTGCTCCCGTCGGCGGAAGAGAAGGACCAGAGTAGACAGTGGCTAGAGTGAAGGGACACGACTTTGAACCTGACGGAAGGTACCTACCTGGAAAGAGGAGACGTACTCCAGGGTGTTCGTGGAGAGAAAATGACCTTGTATCAACTGAATGTGACAACACAATTAAAGACGACACGTCGTTTCACTAAGTCGATATGTGTATAAAAGAAAAAAGTATAAGAAAAGGTAATACCAAATACTGTCCTATAACTTATCTCAAGAGACGGGACACGTGGAGAGAATTATTCCTATTGTCGTTGACAGATCTTCTTCAGGAGGTAAACATATAGGTCTCCATCTTCTACCTTATCAAAATCTCTTTAGAACCTCGGTACAGGGTTCTTCTTTTCCGAGATATAACTTTTAAGAAGATTACAATGACTCCAGTTTAGTATTTGAGAAGAAATCTATCTAAGACAAAGAGATACTTCCCTCGTTTTTTGATGTGTACGTAATCAATATAATAAAATTGAATAACTTTGTGGAAGGATCTTACTATTAGTTCGGGAGACGAAAATATTCCAGTAAGTTTTAAAAAAGGACTTTAAAGACATCTCAGTAGTGTTCGTCAGAGATGGCCCAACAAATCATAGGAAATATCTCAGTATTCCCCTCTTTAGTCTTACATCACATTCTCCAACCAGAAAGGACTGCGTAAGGAAGAAACTGGTCGATCACTCGTGATACTTTCCAGAACAAAAGGGAAAAGCGGTTCGATAAAACGAGTACCGAGAAACGCCAGTGGGTCGAATGGGGTCCGAAAACCACGACGCGAACAAGGAAACGAGGGTAAAAACGATCGGACGTCCTTTACACAGGACATAAGAAAAACATTCATTCGATCGTTATTATCATTAATTAAAACACACACCGTCCAGTTGTTTCACCAAAAAGAAAAGAAGAAAACTAAGACTGTTGTTGGGACACCCCAACGACCTAATGATGATAACCTTACAAAAGTCTGCTGTTAGTTCTCCACCCGATTAGACCGGGTTCAGTGGTGGAACCTTCGTCGCCGGGAAAGTCTTTCGTATCGTCGTACTAAGTTTCGAGACCTCAGACTGACAAACCAATTGTCGCTCGAGTGAACTAGGGTCCGTTTAGTGAATGGATTCGTAAGGGATGGATGGATTCGAGGTCAAGAGTAGAAGTTTCACCTCCATGAGGAGGCTGAGTTACCTGTACTCAAACTCTCTTGAGGTCTTCTACCACTTCCTGTCCTTTCGGACCGCACGACGGCAGGTACCCCAGTGTTTCTCAACCTGTACGGACTCACTGACTTATTGTTGAGTATGGATTAGGTGCCCTGAGTGACTTCCTACTTTACTCTAGTAGGTATGTTTCATTTACCGTAGTATGAACTGTGATCCATTCTTGGGTTATTTACAATTACTACTGTTACTGCTACTACTTCTTATAAATTTAAATATGACAGAAACAAAAGGGTTCCGATCGTACGAAAGATAGGGGTACGACGGAAAGTGTCTAATATTCATAGTAAGATGGGTGTGACGTAAGTTTTTAAAGAAAGGAAATGGGTCGGGGGTGTGACTAAATACTAGATCGTCTGTGAAATCAATGTGTTACATTGATCTTTTTCGGGACCGGTCCTCACCCAAAAACAGTGGATGCTTACGTGGTCTCTTTACCGGACACAACCGTGAATCCCCTCCCCAAACGGGGTACAGTGACGGACTCTGTCCACGAAAGTGGGAGGTCCCCTGGTAGGAGAGTTTGTCTCCGATATTTCTTTGTCTAATAAACCCGTCCAGTGTAGGGAAAGACCCGACAAAGAAGCAGATATTTCTTTCCCCCACCCACTACCACTCTTACCTAAGGTACTAAAGGTTAACGGGGAGACACCGGATTTTTGGTTACCCAGAGGAGGTGTCCTTTGAGGGTCCTAACTGTACGAAGATGAAGACCGAACGGGACTAGGGACCCCACAAGATGTACCCCGTAACACAATAGGACCTCCCTAGTCTCTTGTATTCCTAAGTGAATCGTTTACTTATGGTCAACAGACAGTGACTGAGGTCTCTGCCCTCAAAACTTCCTTACTCCGTGTTTAGACACTTCCCACCCCATCCTCTCACCTACTGTGTCAGAGAGAGATTTGTTACTATTGTTGTATGTTACAATGTAAAATGTTTTGGAACGGAACACGTTACAGAGAGTAAGAGTGGTGTTTGATAATCTTCATCTGCAATGATATTAGGAGTGAAAAGTTTCTCCAATACACTTAACGGTCTCTTATGTCTCTCTTACCAGACGGTTCCATCCAGAACTTAAATCTCGAGTCTTCGGTCCTCTATGACGACAAAGTGGTGTGAAAGACGAAGAGACACCGAATCAGACCTCAACACAAAAGGGCTCAGTATACATGTATAATATATGTGTTAAGACTTTCTGCGTGTCTGGGATAAAAAGGTCTGTCAGGTATCTGTGTCGTTTTGTTTTGTCTGTCAGGACGGGTTTCTGTCTATTGACGACGCCACCGGACCTCCGTTCCACCAATGTAAATAAAAATTGTAACAACGGAACTGAAAGTTTGACATTAGTGTGGACGTGTAAAGGGTGGGTACCCTAGGGTAGTCAAGGAGACTCTAAACCCCAACCAACATAGAGTAAAATATTGGCTCCCTGGCCTAAAACACAGAGACGTCCAAAACGAGTGAATCCGTGGACCTCGACAGTTCCCCGGACAGTGTAGGGGTCGGCACTCAGTTTCTGGGTAGTCTGGACTTCACGACACACCCGAGAGACTCTCCGTGACGTCACGTCTAGTTACCAGGAGTTGGGACTCTTAGTAGACCTTCCGGATAATTTCGTGTCTACGACTCGGGGTAGGGGTCTCACAGACGAAGTCATCCAGACCTCACCCTGGACGCCCAAAAGTAAAGATTGTTCAAGGTCTCACTCCGACTACGACGACCACGTCTCCTGGTGTGCACTGTTTTAAGTGTGTCTTTACTTCGTTCACTCGAAGTCGTAGTGATTCTAAATCCACGTTGAAACGAAGTCGAAGAACCCGTTTACAAGTCTGGAGGACGTCCAAGTTGAAAGAGTGAAGGTTTACCACTAGTATTATGGCTAAGGTGTCTCAACACTTTTATGATTTCCTCTCCCACACACATCTTCGGGTCTCCCGACGATGGGACTCGTAACCGAGGACATAGGGAAGTGGACCGTCTCGAGTCGAGTCAAAGATGTACTAGAACTGGGGGTTATTATTGAGTGACACCTTTTCGTTGTTAATTCGTTGAACGCAGTAACATCTCCGGTGACTTTTCCTTCAATGCAGTGTCGTGAGGTGGTTGTGGAGTGTGAGGGAGAAACTTGTGTCGACAAGAGGGTTGTGGGAAGAAACCGGAGAACCGGTACAGAAATGTAGGGACTGTACCCTTAGTACCTCGAGGGTTCACAGTGACCGACAGAAGAGAGTTAACAAGAGTTGAACTTGAAGAGAGCTCGCATTGTCAATCCGGTTAAATTGAGAGAACACCCTCGGAAACGGGAGGGTGCACCTACGGGTCTTGGTAGTACCGTAAACATTTGGTCCCCGAAGGTCAAACCTCGTGTAAGGAATGACTTCCGTCCGGGACCGGTAGAAAACAGTGAACCAGGACGAAAGAGGAGAACCGGGGGTAGTGTTCGTCTAATAATCCCACGGGGGGTGGAGGAAGTGTAGAGTAAGTGACCGACGGAAGGTTGTCTCTCTTACAGAAAGGACAGAGACATTCGGTAATATACTGATAGGAGAGTTCCGTCGTCACCAACTACCTTCTCCGTTTTTTTTAGTCCACCATGAGTCTGGAGGAGTCTGAGTCCGTGCCGGAGGAGGTAGAAGAGACTCCTCAGACTGTCGTGAACGGAGACTTTCTTAAGAAGAGCTAGACTATCGAGTGTCCACTCCTCACCAGGAGTGGGAGGAACTACTGCGGAGGAGAGTCGTCCTCCAGACTCTCACTCACGCTTGTCTCACCGAAATCCCCCGTAGTAACCGGGTATCGAAGGGGTATGAAGGAGTGGATGTCTCGGTACCGGGTGGGACCCGACGAACAAGGACGCAGTCCCACTGTGGACCGAAGAAATAGATCTCGGAGAGGAGACAGTCCTTGTGCTCTAAAGGACAGACGGTTCTAAAAAGAGAGGGGAATCTTATGGAGCGTAAAGGTAGAAGGGTTGAAGACTGTACTTCGGGACCAAGGTTATGCGAACTAGAATAGGAGTTCCCGACATTAATAGTGGAGGTAAAAGGGAGACATTGGATCTTAATCGAAGTAATCTTTGTTCTGAAATCCTTAAGGATCAGGGGTAGGGTAACCGTTCACTCTATTCTTCTGAGAGGGGTAATACAAGCAGTATTTGTCGATAGGAAGATTGAAAGGGTGGTTCGGAGTAAAAGGTGTAGTGTAAATTTTAGAAGACAGAAAATCAAACGACGGTGACAGGGAACTTAGAGTTCCAAGTCCGTTTTCGGTACAAAGGGAGACACCCAAGTAATCGTCGGTTCCAATCCTCTCAGAGGTGTGTGTACTTATGGGTAAACTAGCTGTCGGTATCGTTGACTCCATCACAACTCAAAACTCCGGTACCAATTACGGATTCCAACCCAGATTATTCGAAAGGTAATTAGAGAAGACTAACATGTGAGTACGTAGCGAAACGGAGGGGACGTCGGGGTCAATTAATATAATCAGAACAACAATCTCCTTGAATCCTAGATTCAAACCTTTTGGGTGCTCAAACGTAGATTGCACGACGATGGGTCAAACAAGTTTTTCCGACAAATTGGCGAGTCTCAGACACAAGAACAGTTTTTCCCTATTTTGTCCCGAGTACAATAGTAGATGAAGTATTACCTAACTCACGTAATTACCTATACACTCCAGAAAACGTTTATAAACCATGAAGGGTGTGTACAAAAAGAAAATTTTTTTATAAAATAACCTCATATCAAATGTTCCAGGTTTTATATGTTTGTGGAGTACGTCGAGTTATATTTTTTTTGGATTAGTTTTTTACCCGTCTTACTTTTCTACGAGTTGTATGCGAAAAGTATAAAGTTTCCCATGGTCGATAAGGAAGGTAGGATCTAAAGGAGAGGTCGACTATGACTCTCAAACCCACACTACCTATCTCCTCCTATGAGAAAATAGGTAAAAATAAGGTTCACTGACCCGTAAGCACGAAGGTACCTCCCTTAGCGTAGGTTCAACAACAGTGCAATTAGTGTCCGGTTGACCCTCGTCCGATAAAAGTGAACACAGTGAAGGAGGTTCTAAGCTAATGACATTAACGGATAACTGATACACAAGACGGCCGAAGGTATGATCGTGGTCGACAGTCCTATACCTCACATGTGGTTGGTTGAAGACACGGCCAGGTAAGTAGGAGGGATTCGAAAACAAGTCACACACACGCACGTACGTACGAATCAACGAGTCAGTACAAACTGAGAAACGTTGAGGTGACCTCGGGTGGTCCGAGGAGACAGGTCCCTTAAAGGGTCCGTTCTTATGGCCTCACCCAACGGTAAAGGATGAGGTTCCCTAGAAAGACTGGGTCCCTATCTTAGACGTAGAGGGCACAGAGGACGTAACGGTCCACCTAAGAAATGGAGATGCGGTGGACCTTTCGGGAAACAAGTGACATAACAACGAGTCTAGAAGGAAAATGGAGAAGACCCAGACAATATTACACAGAGGTTGGTTCCTCTGGAGAGACCTAAAATTGGTACCTAAAACACCAGTTTTAGTCGGGTTACGTTAATGGGTTCCGATGTGTCTCAGAACAAATTCCTATAAATATAAAGTAAACCTTAACAAACTACGTAAAAAATTTTAAATTCGAAAGACGAATAGAGTACAACGAATTTAACTAAAAATATTTAGTAAACCGAAGAGATGGCTAAAAAGGTAAAAGAAAGTAATCATAAAACCCCTCTCCCACTATCACCGCACACTAACAAACGAAAAAGTCAGTTGGTTCAGTACACGGTAGACTGAAGTGGGAGTCTACTCTCCAGTCCGTGTTTGAAGGTAAAATAAGTTATATCTTTAACCAAACTTTCTCCTAGCCCCTTACGTGACTTAAGGATAAAGCCCAAACTCACGTGACAAGTTGTAAGGACGACTGTGGAGTTGGATTTGAAATGTGTCCAACAGGGTATCGAGTCGACAGAGGGTCTTGACTTAAATCGAATTTAGTGACGGTAGATGACGCTAACGGGGTCTGTTTAGAAAAGTCAGAAGATTGAGAATTTACTTTTCACGAAGGAGTGATGAGTAAACTACCTCCCATTACTCCACGACAAAGATGTTCTAATGAATGGACTACTCTGTCCTCCTGAGCTAACTTTTCTGTGTCCGTCCTGGGGTCTTTCGAGATCGACTCGTGAGGACCTCCAGACCCGATCGTAAAAACATCTCGTCGGTTGTGAAAGAAAGAAGGAAAAACGGGGTTATTTACTCATAGTAAGAAACAGAAGCATTTTAGTAGAAGGTTGAAAAAAGAGAGAGGAGTCACAGATCTAATCACCAGGAGATTGAAACCGTAGGTAGTCTCAGTGGACTTCAAGAATAATTCTTTGTCTAAGGACCCAGGACGGGAAACTTCAGGACTGAGTTTCCAGACCCAACCTCGGACTACTAAACGTAAAGATTGTTAAAGGGTCCATTACCAATACGTCGACCAGGTCTGTAGGGTGAACTTCTTGGTGACTGGACCTCACATATTTCGGCTACTTGGTACACCGGATACCATAGGAGTCAGTAAACCGTGAAAAGACGCTAAGGTTGGAACGGGTGGTGACGACGACGAGTGACGGTAGGTGAGTCGGAAGGTAAAGTCATCTACGGACTAAGACTTTAGGGTATATTGACAACTTTCGTCGTTTCGGAAGGGATGGAGGGACGGAAACGACAACAACAACTGAAAGGATTGTGGTACAGGAAATAGGGGACGGAAAGGATGGAACGAGTAGAGGTTGAGTAGGTTCAAGCTGTAGTTCGTGGTAGAAGAGACATTTAGTTCAGGAAAGGACCATTCTCAGACGTGAGAATAAATAGGTAATGACAGGAACTCATCCTCTTCCGTCATCGTGGGGTGAGGTCATGAGAACGGACCTCTTAGGGTACCTACCTCCTCGGATCACCCAACGTCAGGTACCCCAGAGGATCTCAGCCTATACTGACTCACTGAAGTGAAAGTACGTAACCTCTTCCTTTGCCGTTGGGTGAGGTCACAAGAACGGACCTCTTAGGGTCCCTAGCCCCTCGGACCACCTGACGACAGATACCCCAGCGTGTCTCAGCCTGTAATGATTTCGCTGAAACGTCGTCGTCGTCGTCAGCAACTTATTAAGAGGTAGTCTCGTGAATAAAGTGACATAAACCTAGCAAAGACATGTCCAAAACCGGAGTCGATCTGACACTGGAGGACTCCCGGACCCACCATGAAGTAAAGCGTCAACGTCTCGGCGTATGTTGTACACCGGGCACAAACAACTAGTCATGTACAAACACGAACTAATAAAGTACCGTCTGTGTTAGTGAACTGAATTAATTGATCCTCGAAACCAAATTTGTACTAAAGGGAAGTTCTCTTCGTTTACTACAAGTAAACCAACGAACCTCAGGTCACATGTACTTTTCCTACCTTCTCACAACACAGAACGTCTTCAGACCACCGAAGTGAATTAAAGTACTAGGATGAGTGGTAGACATTAGTAGTGTATCCTTGTTTCGGTCTTTCATCTTTGGAAAACGTAATAACGACGGAAACTTATCGTGAGAAGATGTAAAAGTGTAGGAAGGAGAATCATTTAGGAATTGTTATCAAGGCATTGTATGATTCTACGAGGTCAACGATGTTGTAGTAAAGTAAACTTTTTACTGAGGTACGTCTCTCGGAGGGTGGAGACCGGTCCTATACTTACCGTCCTGTCCTGACCCTACCTCTTGTGTCCTCGGTCCATCCGGGACAAAACTCACTCCTTTCTCGGATCGCGACCGGAATCCTCCGTACGTAAGAGACCAGTACTAGGTCGGACTAGTACGTTGACGAAGAAGTAGACGGTTTACTTGATTTTCTAGAGCGTCGTGGAGAGTCGGAACTATAGGACACTATTCCAGAAGTCTTATTTTATTCTCTAAGTACTTATTAAGGGGTCACTTGGGAGGTATCTGTTACAACGAAGAGCTAGCTGCAGGAGTCCTGATACTACCGAATACGGGGTACCAGGGGCTTACGAAGGGTCTGGGTAAAGACTCTTTTCCTTATCTCCAGTGGAGGACCCGTCCCACGAGTGACTCACAACAAAGGTTATCTGTCTTCAGTCGAATCTAGGTAGGGTCTGAATCAGTGTGGGTGACGACCCCAACCTGAATAAAGGGTTTCCAGTTCTCGAAACGGTACAAAAGGAGGAACCCTGAAGTATCTACCTGTGCTTCGGGTCTAATGGAGACCTTAAAAGAGGATCAAGTACCGAAGTCACACAGCGAACCACGACCACTACCGGGTTTACCCTAAAGGTAGGGACTGGGAAAGTGGACGAGTCGTAAGTATGAATTAAGAGAAAAATCGTGACGTGCTCGTGGAGGGGTTTGATTTGGTCAAAAGAGAAGGTCTATACGGGAAGAATGGTCCCAAGAGGTATAGAAAATTGTTTAGGACAATACATCCCAACCTAATATCCGAGAATAAACTGAAGATAAAGAGGATGGGTCCATGGATTCTCAGATCAGATAAACAAAGACCTTATAAAGAGGAAAGGAGAAGGAAGGAAGTAGTGTACCGGTGACAGGATCGTGTCCAGAGACACTAGAGAACGGATCTCAAAGTGTCATCGAAGGATGGACCGGACTGGAATAGTGAGGAGGATAAAGTTGGACAAACAGGTAATCTTCGTCTGGTACTCTACTCTCCTCCTGAGTATTCGTTTATTAAGTAGTTCCTTCACGAAGAACCTCTTTGACCATTTCCCTCGTGTCCTTAGTTCTGTCCCTCCCCTTCTGAGATTCGTTTCTACTCGAAAGTGTATATCAGGTCGAGGGTGGACTAGGACGTCCCTTGACCGTTACATGTAATGCGGAGTCTAAAGGACGGTTCACCTTCGTTCCCTCAGTTTGAAAGTATAGAAATGTGACAGTTAGTAACCGAGTCCCGACGGGGTTCCCTACAGTTAAGTGGTCGTGAAAATCGTGAGTCAAGCAAAACAGTTTCAAGGAGGACATCGGGTTTCTGTCCAGAGACTTATTTCAATGTCCACACTTGATAATCTTCGTTTCGGATATCTTCGATCCTTTCCCCCGGGTCTCTACATATCATTTTCCCAAAATTCCATGGGTTCGTGAACTGTCTTTGAACTGTCACAGATGATGGGTTTAAAAACGTTATGACGGTCGTTTTGTGACGGTGTGATGACGAATTGGTAGCGAAACGAGATGAATCGTTGGTAATCACTGAGGGATTTACGAGATTCGTGAAACGTAGGTTCAGGGTTATTAAAACGTAATCAGCGTTTGTAAATGGAGACGAACGGAAAAGAAAGGGGAAGTACTTAGAATGTGAATACTGTCCTACTAAATCATAAAGTGTGTGTCAAGTCTCGAAAGGTTGCGACGCGGAATCGGGTGAGTTAGGGGAGACGGAGCTTGTCAGGACTTTGACGTAGTCGTTTAGGATGTGTAGAAAGTTTTTGGTCCGTCTGAAAGACTACCGGAGGATCCTCTACCCTACAAAGGGGGAGACCTCGAAGGGTCGCGAAATAGACCGGGAGTCACGGACAAGACACATACCTTCGTCGACAGAAGAGAGAGGAGACCTAAGTAGTCGAAACCATGGGGAAAGGAGAAATGTAGGAAGGTCGTGGTAGGTGTCACGGGTCACGAACCCTATACTTGTTACGGTAGCTACGAACAACTTATGTGCTAACTTCGAGGAGGTACACAGACACAGTTAGTACTCCCACTTAACCCTTCACTCGGGGAGGGGGTTCACTCAAGCGTTTCAAAGTCGAGAAAGTCGCCCCCGAAATCGGAAAACCTCCGTCACTTAGTTGACACACGGAAAGAGTACAGGAAAGTACAGTCAGAGACACACCTCCTCTTCGACCATACTACCACTTCGTCCTCCACTTTCCGTTTCAAGGTCAAGTGGTACAGGACTTTGTTGGGAAAGAAAGTTCTTCAAGGTCTTTATCGAACTCTTTGGTGAATTTATACACTCAGATAGATTGGGAGTCCTCATAATAATACCTATATTTACACTTCACGAAGAGATAGTCCTTATCGTGACTTTACCGTAAATTTCTTGACCCGAGACAGATCATGACAGCATCACACTCTATAACTCCCACAGTCAATCAGAAAACCCCCAAACGAAAGGAGTACTCAATCACCACACAAACCTACTGTCTTAATTGTAAAGATCATAGAATTCTAAAGTGAGTCTGGAAAGTACATCGTCGGCGACACGACTCATGATCTACCTACTTCTGTCTGTAGTACCCAAGGGAACTGGTGTTTTGGGAACTTTTTAACTGAAAGAGTTGGGGGGAACTTTAGTAATTAGACGAGACCTTCCTTTGAATAAGGTCACAACTTTAACGGAAGGATACAGAAACCGGGAAGTCAAGATTAGTCTAGGGAATAATCTAGACTACGGAGGAAGGAGACGATTATTTTACTCTGAAATTAGTGTTCCTGGCAGTCCTTGAAATTTGAACTTTAAACAGGTGTCTTAAAAAAGGGTATTTTGTGTATGTATCTATACACTGTGTATATATCTCTTATTTCCAGACACAGTTTACATCTAAGGTCGTGAGACGATCCGAGTGAGTCCTCGGTAAACTACCTTAGTGTGTGTAATTGGGTAGGTGTACACGTTAAGTTTGGTTCCGGTCTCATTTTACTTCTAAGGGATGCAGTACCCGGTGGCTTAAGGGAGGACGTACCTACTCTAACTGAACACTTTTGTTGACGACGTGTAGAACAGGGTCTACTTGTTTTCTCTGTACTAGTATCGGTGTGTTTGGGGGCACTAAGGGGTCAGAGAGTGAGAAGAGTAACTGAAGTCTATGAGACTCAGTAATTACATATTCGAGACCATTGAATAGTTTAAGAGTTGACGCGTTCCGTGACGTGTTCAGGGACATCTATCATTCTATGACTGTTCGTCAGACGTCTGATCTCCTCTGAGGTGGATCAGGAAGACTCCAGACGCCTGGTCAAGTCTTAGTACACGTTCCGGACCGGTAAACTGGACGTAAAAACGGAATTCCGGTCCAAACACCAAACGAAGTGGAACTGATATTTTAAGAAACCGAATATTGTATATTTCCGTTCTCACGGAGGGGAAAATAACGACGGACCTGAACAAAGAAGAGATCCGACCAATGACCATGTAGTATCCGGTGACCTAAAGGTTCCGCACTTGGTCACCAACGGTGTGTAAGTATGTCTTAATAAGACAAGACTAAGTTTCCGGAGACCGGTTTAGGACTGTTGGGTCACCCCTTTCCTCGTGACAAATTTTCTAAGGGAACAGTCGTCCTTATCTCTGTGTCTGTACCCCTTCTCAGCACACCTGCACCCCTCCGCCCTCACCCTACTTGACCCTCTAATCCTGACTACAAACACGTGGCGGTACACATTTTGTCTATCGATCATTCTCGGATGGTGAGATATCACGTCCCTCGCGTCGAGTCACGAGAACTACTGGGTCTCCCCACCCCACCTCTCCCTCCAGGTTCTCCCTCCCCTGTCTATATATGTATACCGACTGAGTGAAGTAACATGTCGTCTTTGATTGTGTAACATTTCGTTGATATTAGACTTTTTTTTTTTTTTTTTTGTGTTGAAAGGGAACAGTTCTCCATTCTTCTCGGATCTGAAGTCTACCCTTTAGAAGGGTAACCCTCACGAAGGAGAGAGGGGCAATGGGGAAGGATGTTTCGTGTCGGGACCTCGAACCTTTGACCTAGTCGGACGTTCCTTGTCCGACGTCCTACTCGTGAAAGAACTTATGGTAGATGGAGCGGGTCACCTCTGGTCCTCGTTACAGGCATAATGAGTCTCCGGAATGGTGACCCCCCCCCCCCCCCCCCCCCCCACTNCCCCCCCCCCCCCCCCCGCTCCCACTGCTTCCGAGATCTAAACCTTTAGTACTGTCTATTACTACCCTCCGTCTAAGGCTCCTCGGGGTGAACCTCTACTTCTTAGTGACGACTCAAATTGTCCAAAGGCTTAGCGGTCGAGTAAAAAGTCCTGTAGAGACTCTGTTTAGTAGGAGAGGAGACACTGTGGTAGAGAAGAGAAACGGACTTAGATCAACAAAAACAACAACAACAAACAAAAGTGAGTTCTATGTAGAATTTGTACTTTTACAGTTAATTTCCCTTAACCCCCTTTCTTTTGCAACTTCCTTCGAGTCCGATCAACTCTATAAGTAAAGACCCCTTTTTTCAAGAGAAGATCTATTAAAGAGAAAATGAACCCCTAAACCACTCCTCTAATAATTTGTCATAGATAATTTTCGTTTGGACATCCTAAAGAGACCACCAGGTCACCAATTCTTAGGAGGACGACTACATCTCCTGTACCCAAGTTAGGGACCAGGTCCTTCTAGAGTGTATGACGTCTTGTCTTTTCAGACACACGGTGTTGATGACTCGGACACGAGATCTCGGGTCCTCGGTGTCGGTGACTTGGGTGTACGATGTCGAGGACTCCCGGGTGTGCCGACCTCGGGTACGAGGTGTTGTTCTCTTCGGCGGTGTCACTCTTTGGGTTCGTGGGGTTGATCTCTCGGCGGGGATGAGCGGTGTTGATGTCTTTCGCCCGCGTGTCGTTATCTCTGGATTATGTCGGTTTTTATTTCGTTAGGGTATTTTCTTAAACTCTGACTACAATTCGTTATTGAACCGGTATGATGATTCTTTTTGAAATCCATTCAAAGGATGATTTTACACGGAAGTACTTCGTCGACTGGCACTTATAGTGACTGATCACACAGACAAAGGACATTCAAAATAAGGCTGTTCTCGTGGTAAAACCCCTTACCTATAGTCCCTGTTGCAACTCCGTTCTCTCTAAAACTGTTCTTCCAGATCTCCGACAAGTCGATCACTTTCTAAGGTTGACATCAGTGTTCGACCTCCGTAGAGTAGACATCCCATTTCCTCTCCTCCTTTTCCCCCTTTCTCTGTCGCACCTTTCCTTGTCCCTGTAGACCAACCTTTTTGTTACTTGTTTCAGTAACGTCCACATGTCAAGTCTTGACCCCGACGTTTCTCACTACCCCCGGACTTAGAGTAAAACCTCCAACGGAGTAACAGAGGAGGGTACGGTCTAAGTGAGGTAGACAGAGAAGAGAGTGTATCAAGAAGGAAGATTTCACCGAAACGGTCTAGGGAAAAGGCAGGTACACATAAAACGATTTTGAAGTTCAGGGTCCAGTATAAAACATAGGAGACACTCCGAACGAATACTCCACAAGTAGTGAGGGTCTAGAGTAAAGACAATTGAGAAATTCTTGGCGTACCTCCTTTACCGTCTCGTCTACGTCAGAAGAAAGGATTGTCGGACGTAGTGAGACGACACCTCAATGGAATCGTATACGACGACTGTTTCTTTTACGAAACACGTGATTAATAGAGTATACTTATCATGAACAGACAAAGTTAATTTATGGAAACTCCCTTCGTCGTCACGAGATATTAAAGAAAATCGGGGTTTACATTTTGTATTGCGATCCGAAAGCGTCATCGGTCGTAAATAACTTGTCGACGGTACACGAACTGTGCCAGACGTCGAGAAACGTACACGATTGAGCAAATTAGGAGTGTTGGGACATTCCATCGATAATCATGATAAAAGTAAAACGTCTACTCTTTTGACTCCGAATATCTTTAAGTCAATTAGTAGGTTCTGGTGTGGTTTGTCTTTTATTCTCTCCGTCCCAAGTCTTCATCCGACAGGTATGAGAAAGGGTAAATAACATTTACCGGACACGATCTATTAGATCTTTTCGGAATCATGAACAATTACCTAGATAACTGAAATAGACTTTCTCTTATTTTTAAATAAGATTTCGTTTCGTAGGAAACATGTTTCTTCGTCGAGTACGAATTGCCGTAATGGCTAAAGGACAATGAACCTAAACTAGACTTTTAACTTGTCTTTGTAAAGTAGGAAGAGTCCGACGGGAACCCGAAAATCTTTTTGACGTCCTTCGTGTCTCAGACTAGTCCCGAAAGTTGACCCAAGGAGGAGTAGACTTCCACTTCACCTTTGACCCGTTCTCAGGTTTACGAAATGGTTTGGTCGATTACGATGACCGTCGAGGGATCTTTGGTAAATCCCCGAGTGTTTCGGGTGTCGTGTGTCCTTTTTGGACCCGACGAGTAATTTTCTCCTTTGTCCTTTATTCGTAGTTTCTTGTTCACGAGACCTGCTACACAAGTACAATGTACATACTTAGTAGAGACTTATCCTCCCTGTTTCTGAAAAAAAGGAAGGTCCGAACAATATAGATACGACGTAGGTTTCACCATTACACCACAAACAATTCCGACGGACAACTTTTTGAGAGGTCCAGAGGGGTCTTTACGTTCGGTTATCGTCTCGACTACCCCACGTATTACATATCAGAGCACTGCGAGTTCCTACTAAAAGGGGGTAGTAGACAAACATACAAATATTTAGTCATTACTCCAGTTAAACCCTGTCCGTCCAAAACACGGTACTAAACCTGTCTACAAGTCATGAGACGTTTCGTGTCGACGGACCAGATTCACCACGGAAAACGGTTTTCATAACTCGTAAGTTTCCTCTTACACAGTGGTCCCTGACAAGTCTCCTCGGGTGACTAGTAGTCCCTTAGCCGAACATAGCTAGCAAACGTTAGTGTAAATGTGAAGATCTTGGACACCACGAGTGATTTTCGTTTACGTGTTTTAATTTTCTCAAAACAAAAAAAAAAAAAAAACGTCAGCCGTTTATTTATAAACTAGCTGTATCAACAGTCAGAAGTTAACAATTACATGTTTTTATAAGTGAACAGAAGACAATTTAATCGTTTTGATTCGAAACTTGGACAGTACTGACTCCACAGACTCGAGACAAGATTTACTACTATACCGAAACAGGGAAACTATAATCCGAAGGGACCACTGAGTCTACCATTTCTTAGACGGCCGTTACACCTTCGGGACCCAAGTTAGGGACCCGGTCCTTCTAGGTGACCTCTTCCTTGACCGTTAGGTGAGGTCATAAGAACGGACCTCTTAGGGTACCTGTGTCCTCGTACTACCCGATATCAGGTGCCCCAGCATTTCTTAGTCTGTACTGACTCGTTCATTGTGTGTGTAATTTAACCGTTGTGTCACCATTTCTTAGGAGGACGGTTACGTCCTCTACGTCCAAGTTAGGGACCCAACTCTGCTAAGGGACCTCC
The DNA here is from genome assembly GCA_006410555.1 of Capra ibex. Classification (NCBI taxonomy): domain Eukaryota; kingdom Metazoa; phylum Chordata; class Mammalia; order Artiodactyla; family Bovidae; genus Capra; species Capra ibex. Next base: position 43,323,095 of record SJYO01034137.1, read on the forward strand.
TCCTTTACCGTTGGATGAAGCCATAAGAACGGACCTCTTGGGGTACCTGTCTCCTCAGACCTCCCAATGTCAGGTGTCTTAACGTTTCTTAGTCTGTGTTGACTTGTGTGTGGGTATAGTGGTTTGACGCTGTACCTTATCGTTACGAAACGAAAATCTCATACACATCGAGTGTACCGTATCCTGTCTGGACTTTATCGATTGGTATTTTGAGGACTCGATGATATGATCTCAATAAATTTCGTCGGTGTATTCTATACAGTACCGTAAGTTCAAAGACAGGTTTCCCATTGTCGGTAACAATCGAATCTAGTATAGAGTCAAAAGCCGATAGTGTTTGGTACGAACCTACACGTGACAAAAGACGTACCGAGTAACACATGTAAACAACAACAAAAAGTTCCCATACGCCATTTTCACTCTTTCGATCTTACATACATTCCGTGTGTATAAGTCTAAAAGATCTATAAAAGTTCCGTGGGTACCTTCTCCGTAGTTAAACGTCAAGAACTGTCGGAGGAAAAAGGGTGTAAAACGATTGTGAACTACAGTTTTCCGAGATTATAAACGTCCAGACCATCCGTATTCAAGTCAAGTCAAGTCAGCGAGTCAGCACAGGCTGAGAAACGCTGGGGTACTTAGCGTCGTACGGTCCGGAGGGACAGGTAGTGGTTGAGGGTCTGAAGTGAGTCTGAGTGTAGGTAGTTCAGTCACTATGGTAGGTCGGTAGAGTAGGAGACAACAGGGGAAGAGGAGGACGGGGGTTAGGGAGTGTATTAGTCTCAGAAAGGGTTACTCAGTTGAGAAGCGTACTCCACCGGTTGCATGACCTCAAAGTCGAAATCGTAGTAAGGAAGGTTTCTTTGGGGTCCCGACTAGAGGAAGTCTTACCTGACGAACCTAGAGGAACGTCAGGTTCCCTGAGAGTTCTCAGAAGAGGTTGTGGTGTCAAGTTTTTGTAGTTAAGAAGTCGCGAGTCGGAAGAAGTGTCAGGTTGAGAGTGTAGGTATGTACTGGTGTCCTTTTTGGTATCGGAACTGATCTGCCTGGAATCAGTCGTTTCATTACAGAGACGAAAACTTATACGACAGATCCAATCAGTATCGAAAGGAAGGTTCCTCATTCACAGAAAATTAAAGTACCGACGTTAGTGGTAGACGTCACTAAAACCTCGGGGGGTTTTATTTCAGACTGTGACAAAGGTGACAAAGGGGTAGATAAAGGGTTCTTCACTACCCTGGTCTACGGAACTAGAAAGAAAAGACTTACAACTCGAAATCCGGTTGAAAAAGTGAGAGGTGAAAGTGAAAGTAGTTCTCCGAAAAATCAAGGAGAAGTGAAAGACGGTATTCCCACCACAGTAGACGTATAGACTCCAATAACTATAAAGAGGGCCGTCAGAACTAAGGTCGAACACAAAGAAGGTCGGGTCGCAAAGAGTACTACATGAGACGTATATTCAATTTATTCGTCCCACTGTTATATGTCGGAACTACATGAGGAAAAGGATTAACCTTGGTCAGACAACAATGTACAGGTCAAGATTGACGACGAAGGACTGGACGTATGTCTAAAGAGTTCTCCGTCCAGTCCACCAGACCATAAGGGTAGAGAAAGTGTTAAAAGGTGTCAATTAACACTAGGTGTGTCAGTTTCCGAAACCGTATCAGTTATTTCGTCTTTATCTACAAAAAGACTTTGAGAGAACGAAAAAGGTACTAGGTCGACTACAACCGTTGAACTAGAGAACAAGGAGACGGAAAAGATTTTAGTCGAACTTGTAGTCCTTCAAGTGCCAAGTGTATAACAACTTCGGACCGAACCCCTTAAAACTCGTAATGAAATGATCGCACACTCTACTCACGTTAACACACCATCAAACTCGTAAGAAACCGTAACGGAAAGAAACCCTAACCTTTCTTTAGACTGGAAAAGGTCAGGACACCGGTGACGACTCAAAAGGGTTAAACGACCGTATAACTCACGTCGTGAAAGTGTCGTAGTAGAAAGTCCTAAACTTTCTCGAGTTGACCTTAAGGTAGTGGAGGTGATCGAAACAAGCATCACTACGAAAGGTTCCGGGTGAACTGAAGTGTTAGGTCCTACAGACCGAGATCTACTCACTAGTGTGGTAGCACTAATAGACCCAGTACTTCTAGAAAAAACATGTCAAGAAGACACATAAGAACGGTGGAGAAGAATTATAGAAGACGAAGACAATCCAGGTCTGGTAAAGACAGGAAATAGCTCGGGTAGAAACGTACTTTACAAGGGACCCATAGAGATTAAAAGAACTTCTCTAGAGATCAGAAAGGGTAAGACAAGCAAAGGAGATAAAGAAACGTGACTAGCGACTTCTTCCGAAAGAATAGGGAAGAACGATAAGAGACCTTAAGACGTAAGTCTACGAATATAGAAAGGAAAAGAGGAAACGAAAAACGGAGAGAAGAAAAGTGTCGATAAACATTCCGGAGGGGTCTGTCGGTAAACGAAAAAACGTAAAGAAAAGGTACCCCTACCAGAACTAGGGACAGAGGACATGTTACAGTGCTTGGAGTCAGGTATCAAGTAGTCCGTGAGACAGATAGTCTAGATCCGGGAATTTAGATAAAGAGTGAAAGTGATATATTAGTATTCCCTAAAATAAATCCAGTATGGACTTACCAGATCGCCAAAAGGGATGAAAGAAGTTAAACTCAGACTTAAACCCTTATTCCTCAAGTACTAGCCTCGGTGTCAGTCGAGGACCAGAACAAAAACAACTGACATATCTCGAAGAGGTAGAAACCGACGTTTCTTATATTAGTCAGACTAAAACCACAACTGGTAGACCACTACAGGTACACATCTCAGAAGAGAACACAACAACCTTCTCCCACAAACGACACTGGTCACGTAAAAGAGCCGTTTTGAGATAATCAGAAACGGGACGAAGTAAGGTGTAAGGTTCCGGTTTAAACGGACAATAAGGTCCACAAAGAACTGAAGGATGAAAACGTAAGGTCAGGGGATACTACTTTTCCTGTAGAAAAAACCCACAATCAAGATTGTCCAGAACATCCAGAAGTATCTTGGCAAGTTGAAGTCGAAGAAGTCACAATGACCAACCCCGTATCTGAACCTATTGACACTATAACTTACCAAACGGAACCTCTGCTTGTCTCTAGTAAGACATCAAAAACTCTAACGTAGGTTCATGACGTAAAACCTCAAAATACGCGGGCGGCCATCCGTATTTGACCGGAAATTATAGAATAAACCGTAAAGGAGCGTAACAATAATCCATATTCACAATGACGTAAACAAACAAAAAGCAAACTCCACGAAGAAAAGACTTGAAACTGAAAAAAACAAAAAACGGTAGAAGGAGTAAGAAAACGAACTGTAATAAAGATCTCAAGAAATAACCAAAACCTATAATTAGGAAATATTCAATACACGTAACGTTTATGACAATAGATCGAACCCGAAAAAAAGAAGAAGTAAAAAGACACAGATGGTAGTTTGTCTTAAATTTTAAAGAATATATTAACGTAAAATACAGAACAAATGTATTAGGAAGGAATAGGGTTCAGTATTATACAAGATATAAAAGTGTTTTTCATAAAATACTTGGAGAGGGGGTTATTAATTCAGAAATTAGGTGGATCTTGTATAAATAAATACCACACTCTATCCCAAGGTCAGAAGGTTAAAATAGAAAAAGGTGTGTCTACCGGTTAACAGGGGTGCAGGATAACCACAAAAAAGGAAAAATATTGAAAAGACCCCGACTCAGAATCGACAGTCATCACTTTCGACCCTTAGGATTGGTGACCTGGTGGTCCCTTAAGGAAGGGCGAAATTATCAGGTAAAGACGGGGAACTAAAATTACGGTAGAGACGATATATAGTTAAAAAGTGAAAACTACCGAAATAAAGATAAACGAAATGAACAGACAGGAATACAGACATTACATAATATAATAAACCATATGACAGTATTCCGTAGAACCATAGACTGTCCCGTGTATGGTGGTGGTCGGAGTTGGAACAATAAAAAAGGTTTAATATAACCGATGAAATCCGTAAAAAGAAAAAAATACTTGAATTCCTAGTTTAACGGTTTAAGTTTTTTGAAAGAACCCTAGAATTAACTGTAAGAACATAAATATTTAACATACTCTTGACTGTAAATATACTATGACTCAAAGGGTTCACTATCTCTACTATGTTAAAGTTAATATAATCTTTTAGAAAATAACTTTAAAAGAAGTCTTGATATTATGGACATAAACAACTAAATCATGATTAACGGAGTCTCTAAACAGCGACAACACTTATTTTTAAATCAAAGGTAAAGTTCTCAAATAAAAACCATATATATATTTTTATTACTAAACTTCTCATTTTTGTATAGGTCTATAGTACGACTCAAAATATAATTAATACTTTCAAAAACCATTTAAAACCACCTGAAGGATAATTTTGTCAGTGATATTTTTTTTTTGTCAGTGATATATATTTCTGTAAAAAGGAAAAAGGGGTTATGAATACTAAAAAAGAAAAGAATTTCGTTACCAATCTTAGCTAACACTTATAAGAACGATACAAAGAGTTAAATTACCTTAACGAAGATTAAAAAAGTAATTTATATTACATACTACATCTAAAATCTAAGGATAATAGTATACTTCCTTTAACGTAGGTGTTAAATTAAACGATTCCTAGGTACAGAACTTATTTCTAATTTAAAATAGTTCACTAAAAAGATTTAGATAAATTTACCAGTGTACAAAAGGGGAAAGTAAACAATTGAGTCACACAATATAACTAGTTAAAAATTACGCAAAAACGAAAAACTAAAGACCCTAATTTATATAAATCTAAACCGTATAATAAAAAATTTACGACGATTTAATTTACACAATTATAAAATATACTCGAAAGACATAGATACGAACATTACTCTAACCAGATATTTAAGTAAAAGTATACATAGTTCCGTTATTATTGGAATATTTTACTTGACATTTTGGGAAGGTGTAAAAAAAGAGTGTTACACAATATTTACGTGTACGTGAATTCTCATTTTACGAAAGAGATTCTAAATGATGGTTTTTTTTGAAGGGACCGGGGATCGTGGAGAGGGGTGTTGATGGTAAAAAGAGAGAAGTCACCGTTTTTAAAAGTCGACTAGTAAAACTGTAAATGGAGTTCTAAAGACCTTTTATACGAACGTAACGATGGAGTACTGAAAAGTCCCAATCATCCTTCATAAATAAAGAGTTATATTCCCTTCTTCTAAATAGAAAGAAAGGAAGTAGACGAGGATGTGTGTGTGTCTACATGAAAAGGATAGAGAGGTGGAGAGTTATCTCGGTATCCCATTAAAACCAATGTATACTGATGTGATCACAAAATAATATTTCTGTTACATTCCCGACAAGTTTTGACTCTGTCAAAAAGGAACGGACGCAGTACACCCAAAACGAATTTGTTACTACTATGAAAATAAATAAATAAACGAATCAAAGATACAAAATAGTGATTAAGTTTAGGGGTTTATTTGATGAGTCGTCAACAGATTTAGAGAAAAGTCCCGTAAGTCCACGTTATCCATAAGATTGTTCAAATAGAAGACTTTTCAGGGAAACCCTCTGAAGACTGACGAGGGTTTATCTGACTGACGAGATATGTGGATCACCTGACGCCAGAAGACCCCTAGAAGGAAGTGGACCCCTAGAAGGAAGTGGACCCCTAGAAGGAAGTGGACCCCTAACTAAGGGAAATTAGGAAAGGAGGACGTCCTGCATGACGAAGACCATAGGGTACAAAAGACAAAAGTGCTCCATTTATAAGACTATACAACATAGTGACTTTTACAAATAATATGAGAAGGAACTTACTGTCAAACCGAAGAGTACCTTAGGATCTGACCTTTGTTATCAAGAAATCTTAAAGTTTCCTTCCATAACGAGTTGACGGACTTTTTTTTACAATTAAGACTCTTCAGAATTCGACAAGACTAAGGAGTGTCGGTAAGGATACACTGGACAAAAAAGGAGGGTCTTGAAATATACGAAAAGAGAACCTCGACTCACAAGACCTTAAAGTCTTACTAAAAGGAACATATCCAGATAACGACATGTAAAACCCCGTGAACTGAAAGAACTTACACTTTGAACCCAAGAAGTAGAGACCTTGTCAAAGAACAAAATCAGATAACTAACAAAAAAAAGGTACGTAAAAATAATAAGAAGGAAAGATCTTGAAAATCTACAACCTGGAGAACTTGACCGACAGATTAAAAGAATGAAATAGAAGGAAAAGTAAAAAAAGACAGAAAACTCCTTAAAAGGAAATGATTAGAAACTTTTGAGGATAGTTGAGAATAGAAGATTAATTTAAATTAAAGTTCCCCATTACCGTCAACAATAGACTTACTAGGAAAAATATCATATGACAAGAATAAAGTACTAACTTCATTGAAGATTAGAAAATCCTGTAATTACTACCATAAAACTTTCAAAGAAGGACAAAGTAGAGACTAAAAAAGTTCAACGAATAAAGATAAGTAAAACCGGAAACTAAAGATGAAATCTCCGAAAGGGATCTACAGAACGTAGAAACAACAGTTGAACGAAAAAAACAAAGTCACAGGGAAGAACCCGACAAGGTTAGGGATTCTTGACCGGGAAAGGTTCAAGACAGACCTAGTATGGACAGACCGAAGGGACGATAACTAAACGGTTTTGTAGTCCCATCCTCAGCCCCTTGACCGAGAGAAAGGTAAGTTATACAGATACAAAACATTTGACGGGTCAAAGTAACGTCATAAGGGTAGCAGTTGACACGGTTGAAGAGGGTTTGGTCTCGAAGACAAAACAGGAAAAAATTACAAAACAACCTCTTCCGTTACCGTGGGGTGAGGTCATAAGAACGGACCTTTTAGGGTACCTACCTCCTCGGACCACTCGACGTCAGGTACTCCAGCGATTCTCAGCCCGTGCTGACTCGTTGAAGTGAAAGCGAAAAGTGAAAGTACGTGACCTCTTCCTTTACCGTTGGGTGAGATCACAAGAACGGACCTCTTAGGGTCCCTGTCACCCTGGGGCAGATACCCCAGCGTGTCTCAGCCTGTACTGACTTCACTGAATCGTCGTCACAAAACAACCCCCGTTTACGTCCTATAGAAGACCCGAGAACTCTCGTCCGTGCCCCTAGACCTCTAGATTTACGAAGTATCTGCAGGTTGGGCCGTAGAAATTAGAATTCGAAAGGTGCTGGGGGTGAGAGAGAGGTGAGACATGGAGGACTCCATGACACCCTAGTTGAGGACTCATAAGACGTCTAAGACACTTTATTTTCTGAGAACGGTTAAAGAACACGTTCAAATCTTAAACAAAAGAGTCAAGACGATTCAATAAATACTGAACGGGTTTACAAAAGGCCGAAGGTCTTAAGATAACGAGTGACTAATAGGGTAAGGTCAATAAAAAATATAGTTAAGGTGAAAGGAGACTGGTGACAAAAGAACCGAGACATCTGTAATAAAATGATAAAAAGTCCATAATTGTCCAAAACAGTTTCAATAAGAGTTCGATAAAACTTACATTGTACTATTATTAAAAAACGTTAAACTAATATTCGGAGAATTTCAGAGGAGAAAAAGAAAGAAACTAGTAAAGGGGTCACAGAGTATGTAAAGTGTATAGATCCTGAACTACGGAGGTCCATTGATAATTCAATAAAGATTGTTGTGTAAGTTACATAGTCGTGTTCGATAAGAGTTATAAACACATCGTGGTGTAGTCGAAAAAAAAGACCAGTGATTTATAATATTAGAAGTCTGTTGACCTACAAATAATTTACTATTTTTACTACTACTATTCTCTCCTCTCCTTCTATCACTATCTATCTACTATCTATGTATCTATCTATCTATACCTGGTAATTTCTACAGAGTCAAAAGATTTACCCACAAAGGGATTTACAAGGTAAATCGAGGTGGCGGTACTATATATACTTATCTACAAGTACTTGTTTTCTAAGAACCAGTTTAATTACACCGTTTATGACCTAATCCGTTTAAATTTATCCAAAGAAATGACATCATAAAGAGTCTCGGTAATTACACGAAAGTACGTATTCTACTGTAAAAAGTTTGTAAGACAGGGATTTTAAGAAGAAAACAAATGTCTTATCAAAAAGTACAGAATACCCTGAATGAAATGTACTTTACTTGAAATGTTATCACAAATGAGTAAGAAAGTCATGAGAACAAACGAACAAACCTCAACAACGAAAGTGAGTATAAAATTTTTATACAGGGGTTCAGTCCTGTTAATACACCTTATAATTTACCTTATCAAGAATTTGTCGTTTTCGTTCTGGGTCGGGGACAAAATGTGGTTGTACGAAAGACCAATTCCCGTCCTGAGACTTATTTTAGTGTCCCGTAATTCATTACTAACGCATCAAGAGTAACAACCTAGAACCCACTTTAATTCACTTTTATCACGGTCCCTCCCAGGTCACCCACTCCGACAATACCCCTCTCAGAGTTTCTTACGATTCTAGTTCTCGTCCTACATACCGTCTCCCCGTGTGTCCTTAACCTCCGAAAAAGGAATTCTCCGAGTAGAGTTGTGACTACTCTTCACTCCACGTCTTCGGTTCTTTTGGACTCCACACTCGTCAATTTTTCGTTCCGACCTGTCTTACTCTCAAGTCCTATATCTGACACTAAGATATTCTTTGAGAGTCCCAGAGTGATAATAACCCAAGAGTGATCCTTTGGACCCTACCCAACTGTCCAAATTTCCACATCCTGACTTAGTTCATTAATAATTGTTTTGTATTTAAACTTTATCAAAATAAGGGTATCCTATCTTCTAAAGTCTAGGACTTTACGATTTAATAAACGGTTTCCTTTTATTGTGCACTCTACGTCTGGACGACTCTCTTATATCGAGGACTTGAGAACCAAGTTGTAGGTCCACTGAGATAGTGAAACGAAAGGTAGGTACCAAGAAACCGTAGATAACCCAATATCTTGAGTTTAAATAACTCTAGGAGTAGGATTCTTGGTGACAGATAGAGGACAATTCGACGTCTCCCCAATGTCAGTTCCGGGTTTTAGAAGATGGACTTCAGGTACCATTATGTCTGTGTACCGTGACCAGTTGTCTTTTCGTCGGGTAGACCCTTCAGACTGTAGTGAATATGTGCTGTCTCTGGGTAAATCATGCGTCGTATTTTCGTTTGTGTAAGAGGGACACAATGGACAACAAGTCTCGTCCCGTCGGTCTCGTGCGCTGCTGTACCACGGGACGACCTTTCACCGTCTCTAGGACTACAATACTCCGGACCCCGTTAGTAAGGCCACCGTGTGTACCGACCCTTTAAGACGAAAGTATTGAGACCATCGATCTGTTGTAAGCGAGGTATCCCGACTGGAGGGGTAAGACTCACGAGGGATAGTGAATCAACGGGTCTGGAACCTTAGAACCAATTGTCCGTCCGGAAACCCTGTACCCAGGGTTACGTGAGGGTTTCTGGTCGGTTCTGAAACAGAAGAGACCCATAGACTCAGTGGAGGTTTGTGGAGTAGGGTCTTTCAGTAAAACGAAGTAGGACAACCACGCAGAATGGGTGTCACGAAGACAAGAAAGCTAGACTAGGAGTTTGAGATAGGGGAAGTAAGGTAATGGGTGGGTGTTGGAGTGAAAGTATGAAGGCCAGTCGTGAGAGGTGGAAAATTAGTAATGAAACTGTTTCGTCTGAACTTTCCTTCAAATAACTAGTGAAAACCGTTTCGTGGAACTTTGTAAAGACGACAAAAGTTCTCTACCTCTCCCTCGTCGTCCGACTGAATTGTACAGGTTGACACCGTCAATTAATCTTTCCTGAAGAAAAAGGGAGACTAGTGAACAAGACCTCCAAGTGTGGTAAGAGTAGGGTGGGGACGGGGAGAAAATTTGTTTTACAATTTTCGTCATATCGTTGGGTTTGAGACTTCTTAAAAATTTGTCTTCATGTTTCACTTGTGGAACAAAAAAGAAAGTTTTTAAAGGTAGAGTGAATTAGGAGTATAGAGTATAAAATATATTCTTATAGGTATCACATTCTTATTAAAGTGTAAGAAAAATTATAAGATAAAATCTTAGAAAGAAGTACGTACGAAAAAGAGTTCCAACTACGGATGAACTATAAGATACTTCACTTACCGGGTTAGTGTAATAAAGATCTCCTTTCTCAGCTAAATAAAATACCCGGGGTAAGGTAATTGATGGGGACACGACCTACGGGCATTAACTCCATCTGTGATATCGTATAATAGGAGTTCAACCTAAAAGTTTTACTTCTATCCTTTTGTTCAAACTATTCTCCTGTTCGTAGTCTCCAGTTCTTAGTGTTCAGTTTTGGACCCTTGTTTCTGAAACTCCGACCCAAATACCTCAGTCTCCAACCCTGATTAATCTTCCTCTTCCCCTTCGGACTCTCGGTCCTTCAGTCATTCTGTGTTCCGGACCTCCCAGATTTGTCCCCGGACCTCACGGGGTCCCTAACTCGACTCGTTATAGGAAAGAATACCCACGAACGACAGAGAAGAAGATAAGTAGGAACAACGACACAAACGACGATGAACACGGAGTCGTGTGAAACGACTGTTTCCACGTATATCGGTTTTGATACCAAAAAGGTCATCAGTACATACCTACACTCTCAACCTGTATTTCTTCCGACTCGTGGTTTTTTAGCTACGAAAGTTTGACACCACAACCTCTTCGGAGAACTCTCAGGGAACTTGTCGTTCCTCTAGGTCAGTTAGGATTTCCTCTAGTTGGGACTTATAAGTAACCTTCCTGACTACGACTTCGAGGTTATGAAACCGGTGGACTACACTTCTCGACTGAGTGACCTTCTCTGGGACCAAGACCCTTTCTAACTCCCGTCCTCCTCTTTTCTGCTGTCTTCTACTTTACCAATCTACCGTAATAGCTGAGTTACCTGTACTCAAACTCGTTTGAGGTCCTCTATCACTTCTTGTCCCTTCGGACCACACGACGTCAAGTACCCCAACGTCTCAGTCTACGCTGAATCACTGACTTGTTGAACACCGACTCCATTGAAACAAGTATGAGTGAGACGGGGTTGATTTAGAACCTAGGCTCTTGACCTTACTGTTCCTACACGGACCTTACTGTTCAAGTACAGGTCAGGTACTACCTAGGATCTCAGAAATGGGATGAGTACCACTGCGGACCTTCTCCCTCTGTTCCCTCGGTAGTAGTCCGACCCGACCCGTCCGTGAGTTAAGTTACGGACTGGACACTTTTGGTGGAGCCGGTTAGACTAAAGAGAAATTCCTTAAAACAGTACAATTCTACCCTCTCCGACAACGGTCAATCCGAACTCACATTTTTTTATCGGTGCCTCATCTGCTGGACAGTCGGTACTACATCCTACACCTTCCTTCAATTCTCCTTTAGTGTTTATTTGTGTCACCTTCATTTTTCATCTCGTTCTCACGAGTCCTTTCATATCGACTGTCTATCTTTTTCGACAAGGGGTTTCTGTCGGTTCAAACACTGAAACCAAATGGGTGAAGAAGTTGAAAAGGACCCAATCGTATGTGTATATAGAAAAGTAAAGTAGAGAAGAAAAAAGGAGGGTCCCCTGGTTCGTTTAGACAAGGAAGATTGATTTTCTAATAACATAGTTTCTAGGATTGTTATTTCAGAGTTATTTCTTCTTTAAGGAGTCTCCCGGGGGATCCTCCGACGGAACTTCAGTGTAGAGGTTGTACATCCTTTAAACCGTTCTTTTTGGTTTTCCCGAACGACGGATGGAAATATCCGTCTGTTAATTTGGTTAATTTCTGTCTCCCTGTCATACGAAAAACGGAAGTTCCAGTCCGGAACTGAGTGATCTTGGAACCGTCTCAGAACGTCAGACCTCCCTCATTCTTTAGTAGGGACAGCTACTGTCTGAAGACTCGTCTACCAATCATTTAGTTCCAAGACTACACTTTACAACCACGAAAAATCGGGTCCTTCTACGTCCACTTTATAATAGTTTCATTAGTGTATCTCATCTGAGGTCCTTCGGGGACCAGTGACAGGAACGTCCGTTCCTGGTAAGTTACACTCTACTCTATGATTAACGTTAATCGTCTTGGTATTTTTGCTAAATCTCGGGGTTCCGGTCACCCTAAATATCCCACAATATTAATTCCTCTGTGGTAAATATAAATGTTTTCACAAATTTGTTCTCTCGGGAATAAAACACACTTGTCTGATACATTGACCCCACACGTAATGTCTCTATGGGATGGAATCTTACTCATAATAATCTAATCATAATCAATTTAGGGTCAATGTTACCACCCTAGTTATATAGGTGTTATTAATAGTACGTCTATCTTTCTCGTGTCCCAACTTTTTCGACACAGGTTTGGGGTTCAGAGACTTACAACCGCCACCCCATACTCAGTTAGTTAAAGGTAAAAAAGTAAATAGTTTACCCTGATTATTAAGGAGAAGAAATCCCACCGGATAAGGAAGGATCAACCAGAAGGGAATTACCTCTTAGTTCGTTCTTCCAGGACCGATTCAAAACGAACCTGTCTTCGGGGTCCCCTTTCCTGGGTGTCAGATCTCCTGGGATCTGGGAATCTCTGTCACGGACGCCACTGAGACCGGGAACCAGGTATCTGTCGGTGGAAACTCCAGGACACCAGATCTCTACCAAGTGTTTTGGGTCACGGGAAATCCGTTTCTGACGTCGACAAGTAACATACCGTAACGAATCTTTGACAGTATGAAACTCTAAAGATACACCCAGTAGGATTGTATGTACTAAAGTAGGGTAGGCGTGTCGTTTGACGGTTCTCCACGCACTAATAAAGATCAATTGTCTACTTCTTTGACATCAAGACTTTCCACTTTAGTCAACAGGCTCTAGTGTGTCGTGTGGTCGCCATCCCACTCCTAGACTTGGCAAGAAGTCTATTGACACACGTGTACGAAGGGTATTAGGGTAGCTTTAGGACGGTTCACCTGACCGCCGTACCGTGGAGAGGTAGGTGATTACGTCCGACGGACCTGACGACAGGAGTGTCAAACAGGATCAAGTCACGAAGAGTTTGTAATTTTACGTAGTGGACCCTACCAACAATTTAACGTCTGCGCCTAAGTCATCCAGACCTCCTCCGGACTTATGTTCACGGGTCCACCCCGACTACAACGACTGAACGACTCGTGTGAAACCCATCGTTTCAGGATCGACTGGAGGTCACGAAGGTTTAATAAGGGACCTAAGACTTGTCCTGGAGAAAAGTTTCGAGTCATGGAAGAGAAGGGAGTCATTCACCAGTCACCGGTCTAGACACTTCGTCAGAGTTCATCAAGAATTACTTTAATTTTGGTCTGACTGTAGGGATTATGAGAGGTCGACAATAGGTCATACACGGTAATCCCATTAACACGCCCTCTTACCCTCCCGTCCGTGATTATGTTATTAGATTGGTCCCAGGTAAATTTCGATGTCCGCTGCCGAACTATCATTCCATTCCTTTAAATTCTACTCTGGGACCTCACACCCGTCGTGGATGTCGTCGTCGTTATTACCATTACCGTAGTCTTAGTGATTGCCTTCTAGGAAATGTAAAAATTAACACATATATCATTTAACACTTACCCATTAAGAATATTATCAAGTCGTTCTACTTGACGTCGGGTGGTCCGAGGAGACAGATACCCTAAGAGATCCGTTCTTATGACCTCACCCAACGGTAAAGGATGAGGTCCCCTTAGAAGGGTTAGGTCCCCAGTTTGGGTCCAGAGGGTGTAACGTCCGTCTAAGAAATGGTAGACTCGGTGGTCCCTTCGGGAGTCGTTCTATCTTTAATAATAATTAAAAGTAAGTAAGTATAAAATAAAATAGTCATTAGACTTTTTTTACCAGTTCTTGTAAATTATATCCTGTCCTTTCGTGTTCAAATTTACCCCCCTGTTCTTCTTTTAAGACCCACGTCTGTTCCCTCTGGTCCTTCCTCCGACAGTTGGTCGTGTACTCCTTACACATGCACGAGTCTCACTCGGTGAAAGGTCCTCGGTTGTTCTTGTCCCCTTAGACCAGTCGACGTGTTAAGTGTCACTAGTACGTTAAAAAATTTTCTCAAAGAAAAAAAAACTACCCTGGTAAAAGTTTCAGAAATGACTTAAACAATGTTACAACAAAGACAAAATAGAAAACCAAAAAACCGGTGGTCCGTACACCATAGAAGCAAGGGACTGGTCCCTAACTTGAACGTATGAGACGTAACTTTCCACTTCAGAATTGGTGACCTATCGGTCCCTTCAGGGTCATTAGTACATTAAAATTTTTTTTTAGGTTTCTTTCGTTTAAATAGAAGTGTGGGTCTAGTACACTCCCATAGAGGACACCGGGAAGGATCTCCTCTATACCACATGGTCTTACTTACTGAAAGAGAGTTGTCAATGAGAGTTATCTGGGATCCTATCGAAGATACCACAATACAGTTGTCACTAGGGGTCACCTCCGATTACGTAGTTTTGGTTCGTATTAAGTCTTTACATCGGGAAGTCCCTGTTTACTTTGTAACAGACCATGGATCGTCAACCAACGACGACGACGACACATACGAGTCGACACAGACTGAGAAACGTTAGAGTATCTGATGTCGGGTGGACCGAGGAGACAGGTACCCTAAAAGGTCCGTTCTTATGACCTCACCCAACTACGAGACCAAATTAAGTTTTGATATAGATTCTATTGAACCTCTTTCCCTTCTAATACACACGAAGTTCTTTGGAGAGAGAGGTAACAGTAGGGAATCACGGTAAAAGGATTCGAGTTGAATCTTCTACGATTCTCCGTCGCTCAGTCTCTAACAAGTTTATCGTCCGTCGAGACCAACTTTCTATTGAACCTCGTTACCTTTTAATACACAGGAAGTTCTTTGGAGAGAGAGGTGACAGTAGGGAGTTACGGTAAAAGGATTCGAGTTGAACCTTCTACGATTCCCCATCGTTTAGTCTCTATAAGTTTATCGTCCGTCGAGGCAACCTCACCTCTCGGTTTACTCAATTACCTTTTGATCCGTGTCAACAAATTGTTCTTGTGTTAGGTTTATTTTCAGTAGAGTCGGGGCGAGACTCCACTTATTTGAAGTCCGTTATAAGACTCTTTTTTGTCCTAGGAAAAGGTTTTCACGAGGGAACTTACTAACACCAGAATTCATTATGAAGTATGTTGCTCCTACTTTATCAACATCGGACTTTTTATAAACTCTGGTAATCTTTACTAGAAGTCAACCGATTTCCTTTTAGAGTTGTTTTGTATATATCTTATGAATATAAACCCGTTACAATAAAGAAGATCTTTTTAATAAACACTTTGGACAAAAAGATAAGTAGGTAGTTAAATAAATGAATCGGTTACGTAAAACCCCCCGTGGACAGTTTATGATCCGTATGAGAACCCTTGTTTTGAGTCCTAGTGAGTATCGTCGTAATCAATGTTGACAGTTCTAAACTTTCGTTGGACTCACAGAGTTCCTACTTACCTATTTCTCCTACACCATGTATGTATGTTACCTTATGATTAGTCGATAGTTTTTTATAAAACAGTAAACGTCGTTGTACCTACCTGAACTTCCTGTATTACAATTCGTTTTATTTAGTCTTTTTCTGTTTACGTCACACTATAGTGAATATACGCTTTAGATTTTTTATGTTGTTGGTTCACTTATCTTGGTTTTTCTTCGTCTAAGTGTCTATGTCTCTTGTTTGACCACCCATGGTGGTCCTCCCTTTCCGTTATATCCACACCCTTTCCTCCTCTATATTTGATGACTCCGAATCCGAGTTCCTACATAACATGTTGTACTCCTTTTTCGGTTATAAAACGTTATTGACTTTTATCTTTCATTGGAAATTTTAACGTATCTTAAAAAAAAAATTAATATCCTTTTTTTGGTGTTTTAGTGACGGGTTTATCTCCACTTTATGATCACACCCTTTGGGTTATTAGAGTATTGATGACATAGTATGTTCTTCTGTAGTACGGGTCCTATAGTTATAAGAGGTAAAAAGTTGGTAACTTATATTTAAATTCCAGAAGGTAGATAACCCGTCGTCTCTCCCCTACACTACTATTTGCTGCGTTTATTTATGTGTTCATATTTTCCACGATCGATTCACGGTTCTCTTTTGATTACCTGACACAGATACTGTCTCTTATTGCCACCACCCGACCCCTACCAGACGTTTCTCAACCAGTCCCTCCCACAGGGGTTCCTTCACCAACAAGTTTACTTTGGATGTCTTACACTTTGAGATTTATACTTACGTAGACCCCTTCTCGAAGGACTCATGTTTTGGGGACTTGGACCTCCTTCGTACGATCACTCTCCTTGTCCGTTTTTCGTTGATTTACCAGTGTAGAATACCCTAATCATAAATGGTGCGTCAATAGTGACCTTTACAGTTGGTTTTATTGACTAAAGTCTCATTAACTAGGTATCGAAAAAGAGAAACGTTATTCGTAAATCGTTCCGACCAACCTGTAAGGCGCAAACTACATTATTTTGGGAGAGTGAATATATACCTTACTACATACTACAAGAGAAGAGATACCACCCTTGTGTACGTAAGATGGGTGAGTTTTAGTCTAGAGATTCTTTGTGTAATCTTTGGTCCTTATAAAGAGTTCCAGTCCTTCTAATGTGACGAAGGGACTTCGGAATGTCAGGACATTCACCACCGGGGTCCTAGACTCTGTGATCGAAAGACTATCGAATACAGAACCGAAGATGTCATGTAAGCCGTAAGATTAACCTCCTCTGGACCCTTAGTTGAAATCCAGTCGGGAGTAAATTTATTTAAGAAAGAGAGTCCCGAGACTTCTACCTATGCCCTTGAGTCTTCAACCGTAAAAGTCGAGACGGGACCTGTGGTCGGACTTCCTTTCAGGCTATCTAAGAGAACTGTTCGTACGTTGGGATAAGAAGGTTAATGGTAAGGTCGTTCTAATAATGTAACACAGGACTATAAGTTTACAGATGAAAGAGAACTCTGAGGTTCCGGGGTCCCCGTTTCGGTAGGGTAGATGGTTAGGGGTAAAAAGGTACTCCAGTCGGAAAAGGGAGACGGGTAGTCAGATCTAAGATCGTAAGAGAGTGATACTAGAAAAGGAACGTTTTTGAACACGAGAAGTGAAGAAGGTGGAATAAGTAGTCTGGTCTGGGGTCGTTACTCACTTGAGATGAAAGAGGACAGAATTGAACATGGACTCGAGGACTTACACATATCTTTTTTACGTTCCCTCGATATCTTGGTGAAATTTAAGTACTCGAGGTCGAAGTTTACCCGTGAGTTTTGACGGGTCGTCCAGAACATAAAAAGAGAACAACTGAATGAAGGGATAAGGGATTCTTATGTTGAAATATGGAAGAAAAGGAGAGGACTTTGAAGGATGGAAGGAACGAGATAGAGTCTACTACTGAAGAGTAAAGTACCTATTTTAACTTTTTAGTAGAAGTGAAATGGTTTGGATGTTAGAAGTCACCCCGGGTAAAAGAGGAAGAAACGAGACCAATTTTGCCTTTTTTTACGGGTAGTCGGACGACGACGACGACGACGATTCAGCGAAGTCAGCACAGGCTGAGACACGATGGGGTATCTGCCATCGGGTGGACCGAGGGGGCAGGGACCCTAAGAGGTCCGTTCTTGTGACCTCACCCAACGGTAAAGGAAGAGGTTACGTACTTTCACTCTTCACTTTCCCTTCAGTGAGTCAACACAGGCTGAGGATCGCTGGGGTACCTGACGTCGGGTGGTCCGAGGAGGCAGGTACCCTAAAGGGTCCGTTCTCAGGACCTCGCCCCACGTAGCGGAAGAGACGGGTAGTCGGATAGTTTCAGGTCAAGGAAGATGTACGTGGACCCGAGAGTAGGGGAGTTTATGACAGGATGAAGCCAACAAGAGTGACAGATGTAATAGTCAAGGAGAGAGTGACCCAGTCCGGGTGGTGATTTGTTTGTACGAGATAATAACGGACTTAAATAACTTTTGTTTTGTTTTTCGTGGATGACTGAGAGAAAGAGATATGATAAAGAACTCAAGTGTCGGATTCTGTTTATCTCAACAGACATGCATGTGACTGGAGTCGAAAGGACCACCGAGTCACTATTTCTTAGGTGGACGGTTACGTCCTTTACAACCCTTCTAAGGGACCTCTTCCTTTACCGTTGGGTGAGGTCACAAAAACGGACCCTTTAGGGTACCTGTCTCCTCGGACCACCCGATATCAGATACCCCAGCGTCTCAGTTTGTGTTGATTCCCTAATTTGTTTTTGTTGTTGTTGTATGTAACCGAAGTGTGATTCAAAAGGGTGAAATAAGACCGAAACGGGGGAAAGTGGACCGGTTATTAAAGTCGACCTTTACTCGTATAGGTTAAAAGGTTTAGTTTGCCTACCGAAAGTTCAGAGTAGAACAAGTTGAAGAAGAACTTCCACCATCGGTTGGTGGAAGGGGAATGTGAGAGAGAAGGCCGAGGGTACTGTAGGTGAGGAGGGAAATAGACTGGAGACTGAGTCTCACAAGAGTCCAGAGTCAGAATCGACGAAAAGGAAAAAGGATTCGTTTGAATAGGTCGGGTAAACGAAAACAAATGAAGGAAAATTTTACCAAAAGTAAAAAATAGATTCTTCATTTACGTGTCTCAGTTATCAGAAAATCCTCAATAAACCGAAAAATTATTGGAAGAGGTTTTTCGTTTGTGTAGTCTAAAGGTATAAGAAAGAGACCTCAAAAGTGTGGGTATTGGTAGACACAACGTAATTAGTTAGGAACAAAAGGACTTCTCCACTGAAGAGTACTGAGGAGAAGGAGTGAAAGGACACAATTCACTTTAGGAAGGACATAGTGAAAGAGAAAGGACCAAATGTTGACATAAAAGGATTTCCTGTAAGAAATTATCGAAAATTTCTTTTTTATATAGATGAACTTAAGAATGTTAATACTTTTATATACATAAAAGTATATAAAGTTATATACATAGGAAAACCAATTTTCAAATCGATCCTCATATTAAGATACAATTTTTAATACTAGTTAGTCTTAAAACTTGGTTACAAGAAAAATAAGATTAAAAGTCACAACGATAACTTTTCAGGTTAATCAATAGGACCAAGGAAAATGAAACACACACAAATAAAATAAAAAACAGATGGAAACCCAAAAGATGGGGACGCAAGATTTTAAGTGTTACCTTTTAAGGTACGATATCCGGAAAAGGACAAGTAACACGACCCGCGATTGAGTTGTCAGATAAAATTTACCCTCTTTACACAGAACATTAAACCACTTAAAAATAACTTAGTTTAATCAACTTACCACCCGAAGAACGTCGTTAAAAGATTAATATAGGAGAAAAGACCCCGACTAATAGTTGGAAAGAGTAACAAAAAAGAAATACTAGATACCCTAACGGGGATTTATACGTAGAAAGTTATAAAGATAACTAAATTTTTTAAACTAACGGTCCAATGTTAGGAATTCTTAAATGTGAATTAGAAGACAAGGAAAAAAGTATCGTAGGACATGAACAAAATACCTATAGTATTGTGTAAAATTCTTATAATTAAGAGTAAACTAAAACTCTCAAGAGGAGACGGAATAGGGAAAAAACCTAAGAAGATCAGGTAGGAAAGTAAAACCTTTACAAGGATTCTACAGACGAGAAGAATAAACAAATAAACATAAGTTCTCTCTCAATTATTTTCGACAAACGTTCGTCCCTCGAACCATCCCAAACAGTTTACCATATTGAATAACGTCAAACGTGGTCCGTCTGAGCACAAATAAGATAAGGACTTTGAACACGTTTCGAAAAGGTACAGTCCCTAGACTTGTAGTCCTAGATAGACCTTACGTAGAAAATGATTTGTATGTATGTGTGTATGATGGTGTGAGGACGGACTTCGGAAGAATGGAAAATCTAGAAACGAATATGTAGTAGAGAAATCTCCCCGAAAGAGACTGGTAAAGACAGATTTATTTTATCGAGAGATAATAAGAAAGGTACAAAGAAAGGAGACATTATACATGGTGTCAAATACGGCAACTAATACATTGACTTACGAAAGAACAGACAAAGTATAACAGATTATTGTTCGAAATACACCCTTTTATGGTAAAGATAGAGATAAGCGCAAGTTACAAGATCAGAGTCCTGAATCGTGACTTTATATCGTGCCAGTTATGTATAATAAGTAAATTAGTTACTTACCTACCTACCTACCTACATATCTTTAAGATCCCAAAACCAGTTAGAGACCAAATTCATCGAGACATTGGAATCCGTTCAGTAAATTGGAGGTTTTTGAAACTAAATAAATCGAAGAATTCTGAATCTTATTATCACAACCGTATTCCTTTATTAACTACAGTTTCACGAATCAATTTTCCAGATATAATAATACTCGTTAATATTTCTGACTTACACCGAATGAGATAAAAAAGAATAAAAAAGGAAGTGAAGTATAACTTTGAAGTTAAATTGTGAAGTCCCTAGTATGGAACTATTGTGGAAGATTCACTACAACAATAATTCTCAAAAAAATCTTGGTTTAATTGATTTGAGTATCTACACTAAGTTTAGTCTACACGGAATAAGTCTGAAGACTCGTTTATTACAGTATTCTTTTAAGGTCAAAGACCAAGATCAAATTACTACCTTTACTTACTCGTTATAGAGTTGAGTACTAGATGAAAGTTCATGTTCCTTCCTGTTCTATTTTCTTTAAGGTCAAGTCCTTACTCTTGATTTAGTAAGGAGATAAAAACTTGATATTATAAACGGGGTTTGATTGGTTTTATTAGTTTGATAAGTTCATTTACACACCCTTTTGATCTTACGAACAATCACCGACTATCTTTACGTTTAACTATATTAGGAAGATCTTTCGTCAAATTTTTATGTACATTGTACGGAATGTCCACAAATACATAAAACCATGGTATTGACAAGACTCTTTAATAAGATTCCCTTTTCAGGGTTTAAATCCCTGAAAAAAGTAAAGATTGTTGTCGTGTCCAACATGACTACTAAGACCAGGTTTACAGGTATGAACCTCTTGGAGACAAGATCTGGAATTGGTAGGTCATAAAATCGAGAAATAACCTCAATACAAAGGGATCTAGAGAATAGGAGGATGAGGACAAGTGACTATTTGATTAGACTCTACGATTAGACTGAATTATTTAGTACTCTACTATCATTATTTATTACACTCTATAGACGGTTCGTATAGACGGTCCGTAAATGTGTGTATGTTTGACGAACGAAAAAGTATACTTTGTGTGACAGTCCCATCTAGAGTGGGGCAAGTCCCGACACTAAGAATACAGTCCTCAGACCAATACGAAAAGTGAAACCCCTCCTACCACAGTTGAAAGGGGTATAGACCTCAGAGGAAGGTCACAAAATCTATGAAGGAGAAGGACGGGGTCGAGACCTTCAGGAGTCCTGTCACAAAGTCCTTCCCCCACTTATTTTTATTTAGGTACAGAAGGGTGAACTACTGAATTCCCACGTGTTTCACTGATTCTCCTCAGGAGGTCACCCTTGGCGACTCGATTACGTAGTAGTCTCCTTCGAGGCTAGACATACGGAGAGAGGGTACTGAAAACCCTCACCGAAAGACGGTATGAACAGAGAGGATCTAAAAAAGAGGGAACCTTAAGGAAGAACCTAAAAGTGTGTCAAGAAACTCGACCACGGTAAAAGAACCTGGCGGGAACAGAGAGACCTACATGGTTTTAAAGACTGGTGTAGGAACCGAAGTGAGAACGATAAGAAAGAACAACAACAAAACTATAAGATTCGAAAATGAGAGGACTTCAAGAGTACAGAGACAAGTTGTCTATAAAGATTTCGTACTAAAAAAAAAGGGGAGATCAAAGAGAAAAAAGAGTCCATACAAACATGGACTGTGGAGGTTCGATGAAAGAACACAGGAGTACCATTTTCAAAAGTTAGTAACTTGTATACACACAACTTACCGAGAATTTACAGTCTATGACACCATTCATGACCCTTACGTCTGTAGAAGTCGTACGTTGTAAAAGGGAATTTTTTCAGAATATAAAGTGACTTTAGGACTCATACGGTTATGACTTTTAGAATGGCAACTTTTCTGACAACAACAACGAAAAAAAAGACTTCACTAGTTTAGTCTACGACTTATTAACGTAATTAGTGAAGACTGAGTCCCAGTCGGGACGACGACGACGACGATTCAGCGAAGTCAGCACAGGCTGAGACACGCTGGGGTATCTGCCGTCGGGTGGTCCGAAGGGGCAGGGACCCTAAGAGGTCCGTTCTTGTGACCTCACCCAACGGTAAAGGAAGACGTTACGTACTTTCACTTTTCACTTTCACGTCAACGAGTCAGCATAGACTGAGAATCACTCGGGCGCCTAACGTCGGATGGTCCGAGGAGACAGGTATCCAAAAAGGTCCGTTCTTATGACCTCACCCCACGGCAACGGAAGAGGACCCCAGTCGGGATGGGTATTTGTTTCACCCTTACGGACTCCATTGAACTAAAATCCCCAGAGGAGAGGTTTCAACGTGTTTAAGAGTGTAAGAAACGGTGGAACCTACACCCTATTATTACATCTACACTCACGAATATAAGACTAAGACAAAAAGTAACGTCAATAGATTTGTTTGTCCTATATCCAGTTCTCTTCCACTTAAACCCAAGTACTTTGTACCGAGTTTCCGGTCCTTATTACTCTCAAGAATTTCTAAGGATGAGTAGGTCCTTAATAGAACCCTCACGACTTACAGACCGTCCTCTACCCTTACTCCTATGGTTCAACGTTTTGAGATTTCAACTTGAAATGAATACATTTAACACTGTTCTGAAAAAGGAGATTACCATATTCTAATTAGAATAAATGGTCCGGGTTGTCGTATATAACAAAGGGAGAAATCGACCCTTGAAAAGGGAGTCATAAAGTTCACTGGTAAAGTTTTAGAATCACATCAAGATCTACTTTTTAGAAGTTTGGGTCTTGATTCTGAACGACCCATCTTGTCTTATAGTTACCTCTCCAACCGTTAACTTAAATGTTAATGGTTGTTAGTTCTTATAGAAAGATAGTCATGGTAAAAAGGTCTAAGGAATCTCTGCGTCTGTATTTCTTGTCCGATACCTGCATCGCTTCCTTCCTCTCCCACCCTGCTTTTCTCTCTCACCGCAACTGTGTATATGTGATGGTACGCATTTTACCCATAGATCGCCCTTCGACGATATATCGCGTCCCTCGAGTCGAGTCACGAGACACTGTCGGATCTCTCCACCTCACTCCCCAACCCTCCTCCAAAACCCTTTACCGTTGGGTGAGGTCACAAGAACGGACCTCTTAGGGTCCCTGTCCCCTCGGACCACCCGACGTCAGGTACACCAGCGATTCTCAGCCTGTGTTGACTCACTGAAGTGAAAGTGAAACCTCTCTTACCTGTATACACATGAAGACCGACTAAGTATAACAACATACCGTCTTTGGTTGTGTTGTAAGATTTCATTAATAGGAGTTATTTTTTAATTTTTTGTTTTTGTTGTTGTTTTTTTTCTCATAGAAAGATTTTCGTTACCGTTTCTAATGTGGCATTTTTTATCAGTAACGGTCTAAGGTCACACATTTTGAATTATAAAATCCACGAGTTATATTTCTGTTAAAATTTACGTTTGTCGTTTGACCTAAAAAAAAAAAACGTTTTATATACCGTTTTCACGTTTTGTGTATAAATTATTATTTATGTCCCTAGTGCGTTTAGTCCTTCTTTGTAAGTTGAGAGATTGTAATTTTACCAAATAATCAATCCTGTTTCGAGTCTCAACGTTGACCCTTAGAGTCACCGAATAATGTTATCTTTAAGGAAGTGACGGAGTGTTTCAGATTGTATTCATACACAAGGAGTCACCTTTCTTCTTAAAAAGAGACATTTTTGACTCCCGGGTTTGAAAAAGGTAAGCACTTTGGTAGTAAAAATTATACACCGAAGGTTATACCAACATAGATGACGTTTTTGGTCACCTTTTCCTTTTCAGACCTCCTACGTACTTATTCTACAAAAATGTCCGGACTGGATCTTCTCCATGTGCAGTATGAGTGAGTATAAGAAAACCGATCTTGACTCGGGGTGAGGGTACTCTTATGAATTCACGTTCCCCTCTCCCTTTATAACAGATTTGACACATAGATCCCTCTTTTCCTTTACCACCAACTTGTCGATAGAGTAGAGACGGTGTCGGTTTGGGGAGGGAATACCCTCGGTCTACAACAAATATATGTATAGGTGAATATGTATGTGTATTTTTCATCTAATCAGAATCAAATTCGACACTTGGATTCTACTATCTACACCCTCACGGTACTTCCTAGACGTTTCTTCCACAAGCGTCTTGTCAGAACGTTATGTTGGATGGTAGGTGGAGTTCTCTTATTTTTCTTAGACTTCAATATCTACGTTTCTCCTCAATCAATCTGCCCTTCTCTCAATGACCACAAAATACTCCGAGTAGAGAGAGAGACAGAGAGAGGGGGAAAAAGTCGGGTTCCTTCTCTAAAGTTACTCTACCAAATCTCTTGAATTATATACAGGAGACCTCACACAGTGAATACGGATTCTTCAGACCTCTCTGTCTTCGACCTCATTCATCGACCGTCTTAACCTGATCCCCGACACCAAAGTGAGGACGGGGCCCATCTCCGAGATAATGAACACCCGGTCTAACCTCCCGACGTACCGTCTCTCTCAACCACTCAATGACGACCTCTAGGACAGGTTCTCCCCGGTGGACCTCCCTGTGTCCTTGGAGTCGTTTCGTTCGACCTCTACATGACGATCTAGAATCTCCGAGTCTTTCCGCAAAGTAGATAAATAAATAAATATATGTGTATAGAGGAGGGTGAACCCGGAGAGAGGGTGTGGGATAGGGTGGGGAGATCTAGTAGTCTTTCGCGGCTCGACTCGAAGGACACAATGTGTCGTCGAAGGACGATCCATAAATAAAATGTGTGCCATCACCTATGACGGTCACGACGAGAGGGTCACCCAGGGTGGAGAGGAAGGGGGAGACACGGGTGTACGGTAAGAGATGTAGGCACAGAGATAAGGACGGGACGTTTGTCCAAGTAGAGATGGTAAAAAGATCTAAGGTGTATATGCGTAATTATATACTATAAACGAAAAGAGAAAGACTGAAGTCTTTACGGAAAATTTACTAGTCGGTCCTCTTTCCGTAGTTGATGACAGGTACCTTGATGTTCTCTCGTGAAGGGTCGTAATCCCAACCCCTCCCCTAGAGGTTCGTTTTGTGGGGAGGGGTGGTTTTTTTTTTTTTTTTTTCTTGGGTATCCTCACGAGACTCTCTTTCTTCCACAGATTCATGAATTCTGTTGGTCCATCCTGATTCGTATGTCTGTTCATTCTTAAGATGTAGGAAAGGAGAAGAGGGTCGAGCACGAAGTCGAGACATCTTAGTCTTTGGTTCGTTCGTTCAGTGTCTCCAGGTTCGCGACCCTCTCCTTTCTACTTGGTCAAGAGGAAAGGGTGTCGTCTGCGTCTGGATGCGCCCCGTTTGATCTCCCGCCGCACCCCACCCCGAACGGTAATCCTGGCTTCAAAGGACGAGACCTGACCTGCAATTAATGACTTGATTTGGTGAAATACTGGTTTTCACTGACCTCCCCCTGTGAGGGACCACCAGGTCACCAATTCTTAGATGGAAGATTACATCCGCTTCACCCAAGTTAGGGTCCAACCCTTTACTCCTAGGGTACACAGTTCCTCGTTGATTTAGGCTCTTTATGTTGACTCTGGACTGTGTCGGTTTTTATTTTATTTGAAAAAAAAAAAAGTAACTGACCTCCTGAAAAGTAATAGACTTAGCTTGTACCAAAAGTAAGCTCACCCTCCTACTTACTCAAATTTACATGTCACACTCTGACGCAGTAAAGTTACACTAGTAAAGTTGGTGTACACATCTGTAAAGACTTTTCTATTTCTTTTGTATGGTTCTTCACCTTAGTGACCTACCCCATTAATCCCGGTTTATTCGAAGGAATGACACAAACACATACAAAGATTCAGAAAGTTCTAAGGGTGTCCTGTGTAACACGAATCCTTAGTCCTACTGCCTGGATGACATGCCCCATGTCATTTATCATATATTGACATCGTCTAAAACGGTGGAAGAGAGAACCTGCTACTTATAAAGGACATATTGATTGGAGTTTTAGTAACTCACATTGTCGGTAGTAATAAATTAAATACTTGTAATTTGACTTCTAATTGAAACAAAATTACCGATATAACCATAGTCGGGAACAGAATTTTACAGTACGAGTGTCTTTAACTCAATAAAGTGTCACGTAGGTAAAAGGTGAGAAAACGGGAGGTTTATAGACAGATAAAGATATAAAGAAGAGAGAGACTCAGGAATAATTTCGATAGAAAGAAATTTTTTCCTTTATAAAACACAGGTGAAGTTCGGATGTGACAAGTGGTTTCAAAGGGCGTATATATCTGCTTAGAGAAAGGGGAGGTCTGAGGGTGCCACCCACTTAGTCCTGGTGTAGAGACTCGTCGACTGACGTATGATAGAACACATCAGTCTACGGACCGAGAAGGACTCACACTCCCAAAAAAAAAAAAAGGATTGATCGACCATATAAAGAATTTCGATGCACTATGTACATCAGGAAGGGTCCACGGAACTCGGGAATTGTTGTATAAGTTGTGTAGTCCATGCCTCTGTTTGAATGTGACTCACCTAATCCATTCCTCTGTACGAAAAAAAGTAAGGATAAAGGGGACACACTATTCGAGACTCTAGAACTCGACGAGTCCTTCCGAAATAATTGGTGTCAATGTTCTGATGACGACAAAAAGACCAAACAAGAGAGAACGGAAGACCAAAGAGAGGACAGTTGTTGGAATAGATCACTGGAAACAAACCTCTTCAAGTGACTGGGTATACGGTTCACTTCGAGTCCTTTTCTTCCCTTTTACTGGTATTTATGGACATGTGGACAACAAACTAGACTGACATTCAAACCCCTACTAGTTCCTTGACAAACGAACACGATTGAGATAAAAGGTTCATTGTTTCATAAACTCCGTAGTTGATGATGATGATACTGTCTGTCACATATGTTTTTTAACATCTCTGACTGGATTTGTCGAAAATAAGAGTTTTTTCTCGTACAGAGATTTTCGGTGACCAACTCCTTTGAATAAGTCGGAGAGTTTATCAAATATACCCGGACATTAAACTACGTCGTAATCTAAATCAAATGGTAACCGAAATTTATAAAACTTTCGTTCTGGTCCTTAAACGGAAGTCGTTCCGGTTCCCAATGACCTCACTAGAAATACAAAATATAGGGTGTAATGTTAAAAAGACTTACGAAGGTTTCCTCGTAAAGAAAAGGACTGTCGAGTAACGTGTGTCATAATATCCATTGACGTCCCACCCCGCCCCCTCGCCACCCACACCACACCACCCTCCCTGCCATAAAACGAGAAGTCAAGATGACGTCGGTCCTTATCCCACTTCAGTCGTTCCCTGGATCCTACGTTTTGAGAGTCCCGACACCAAAGTCTAAGTGACATAGTCCAACTCCTCCGTCTTTACCGAAATTGTCAAACGAACGAACCAATTGACTTTGGACGTGGATTTCCATCAGTTTTGATTTACTTCAATTTTAGGGTCTTGAAGGGATCACACGACGTCTCATTCAATAGATCCTGACTACGATTTCGACTTTGAGGTCCTAAAACCGGTAGACTACGCTTGTCGACTGAGTAACCTTTTCAGGGACTACGACCCTTTCTAACTCCCGTCTTCCTCTTCTCCCACAGTCTTCTACTTTACCGACCTACCGTAGTGGCTACGTCACCTGTACTTGAACCCGTTTGAGACCCTCTACCACTCCCTGTCCCTCCGGACCGTACGACGTCAGATACCCCAGTGTTCCTTAACCTGTACTGACTCTCTGACTCGTTGTTATTCAATAGATTTCAGAATCCCTCGAATCTCACGAGCTCACCCAAATAGTCCATTCTGGACGAGTAGTGTAGGGGACTTCTCAATATTTGTGTAAGAAAAATGGTTCCAACACTTATTATGTAAACGTTCCCTCTAGGTCGAGGAATTTCTCTAAACACCACCAACAAGAATATTTCCAATAATTATTATCACCTTTGACGCCAGTAATTTGATCCGAATCTTATGTAATATACTTATCTCCATGGTGCTAGATCTTTTTAGAAGTATAACTGAGGAAATAGGTTACTCACTCTTGATGAGACCGTTTTTACCGGTTTACCTTCGGTGACTTTAACAGAGACAGGTGGTTTCATCATTCGGTTTTGGTTATGGTGTAAAGACCTTCCTAATACTTCCAATCATTGTGGTAGTTCCTGAACCTCCTCCATCCCTACCACTAAGGATAGTGGCGGAGTGAGTTGTTGCGTCTTCTGCGTTTATAGGACTTCTTGCTGATACCTAATAGTATTTGAATTGGTCCATCTATTCTATTGGACAGGACACCTGTAGTCACTCAAATAAAGGAGCCGGTGGAACTAGGAACGGGTCACCCTAGTGTCTGTTTCATCAAAACCACTGTTCCGTCCCCAATACGTACACAAGTTATTATACCTGAAGGTTATACGTTCACGTTAATACCTGAAGGTTATACCTTCACGTTAGACCGAAGACTGAAATGTCTTACGGGTTAGACGGTTGTCGGACGACTCGGGAACCATACCGTAGAGAGGGGTCCTCCTAGTGAGTAAATGGACCAACATATATAACTTTGTGAAGATCGTACCTTCCTCGTCTTGACACAAGAGTTACCTTATCTGTGAATGAAATTAGATGTAAAAGGAGGGGGCACAGATAATCAACGAGTCAGCACAAGTCGAGAAACACTGGGGTACCTGACGACAGGAGGTCCGAGGAGACAGGTACCCTAAAAGGTCCGGTCTTATGACCTCACCCAACGGTAAAGGAAGAGGTCCCCTAGAAGGACTGGGTCCTCAACTTGGTTCCAAAGGACGTAACGTCCGTCTAAGAAATGGTAGACTCAGTGGTCTCTTCGGGGTGAACGTTATAAAGATCGTTTTGGTGGTACGTAACTGAACTCTACGGGAGAAGTAGTGACATTGTAAGATGTGTCGGTTAGAAGACTAGTTCCTTGAGTAAGATGTCGTTTACTTTGTCTTTACCCGGGTACGAGTACCAGAATATAAAGGAGGTTAGGGAGGATTTCATCGACCGGATCATCTTTTCACCTTACCGAAAGTTTTGAGTCTCATTGTTGACTCGTCGTTCTGGAACGTCCCGACCCTGTCACAAGATGTCCTCTGTCATACACGAGATTTAGTCGGTGGTTGTCCACCATCATGGAGAGGGTAACTGTTCTAAACACCCCGACATTAGTCGTCACCTTTACCGACTCGGTAGAGAAGAATCACTAGACGATCTTTGTAAAAACACAGAACAAGGGTGTTCACTCCCTAGACGATGTTCTGTTCGAAAGACTTCCTTCTTATAAAGAGGGTACCCTGTCTCGTTACCAAGAAACTTTGACTTTGAACTTTAACGGTGGACCGGTAAAACACTAACAGTTCGGTCACTTAGTTGTCTGTTTTCTCCCTTGATAAGATGACTTTCCCACTGTCTCGAACTGATGTCCTCCTTTGGCCAAACGAGGATGTATCAATTCCTTTCCTCCTTATACAAACTTTACGTTCTTTAAGGGACCTCAGGGAAGTGTGAGGGGACTAGATACTAATTTAGTACAATCTTCTTCGTCTGTTCTAATTGACATCATTAAAACTCATAAAGGAAGAATAAAACTTATATTTTATAAACACGTATATATTTCCTATTTCCCAAAGGGTTCACCGAGCCACCATTTCTTAGGTGGACGGTTTGTCCTCTGTGTCCAAGTTAGGGACCCAGTCCTTCTCGGGGACCTCTTCCTTTACCATTGGGTGAGGTCATAAAAATGAACTCTTTAAGGTGGGTGTCTCCTCGGACCGTCCGATGTAAGGTACCCCAGTGTTTCTCTGTGCCGAATCGTTGATAAATCATTTTGTTTTGTTGTTGCTGTTTAGTTGTTTCTTATTTCTTTCTCCGAGATAGATCTAAAATTTAGAGTTGAAACGGTAAATGATCAAGACACTGATCTAACTCAATTTTTTTTTTTTTGTGTGGAGAGGTCCAGACGGAGATGTTTTACTCTTATTAATATGATAGAAGGAGTTTCCTCAAGATGTTTAAAATTTACCCAATTATGGAAAAGTCGTGAGTCTTAGCACGGTCCGGGCCTCCTTCGTAAGTCCCTATCGACAGTAATAATCCTGTCCGACATCATAGTCTCTTTCGTCTAAGGATGTCTGTACCAGCAGAGGGGAGGTCACCTTTGAAAGGGATTCTACAAGGGGGTCAGGGGTTTTAGGATGTGTCTTTCCCTGTTTAGGGGTCCGAATTTAAAGGAAAACGAACGAACCGTAAAACGTTCCCTGGGAAGGGTCATTTACGGTTATTCGGAACGGACGTATAAGTTCAGTAGGAGAACGTGAAAACACTTCTATGAGACTTTTATCGAAAACGTACTCTTTCCCTGAATCCCCTCCCAATTTTTACGATTTTAAACTGGTTCAGAGGTTTCCTTTTTATGTCGAAATCCCCTTTGGTCTCTGTAGAAGGAGAAAAAGAAAGTGAGAGCTTTACGTAATACTACTTCTTACGGAGTCCCGACCACATACGTTTGAAGGTGACACGAATACCTCTTTCTAATATTAACTTAAGAGATATTACTACCCGGTTTTTTTTCTGGGTCTGTCTGTTCCGAGTCTCCGACGCCTAGTCGGGTCAAACCGAAGATCGGGTGTCGTGGATGTTAATAAGACGTCACTAAAAATAAATAGATAAATCACGAGGGTGATCCGTTCCTCTCTCTCTTTCTCGTTCTCCCTCTTAGATCAGTATTAAGTCGGGAGTACCAATCCGTCGTTCGAGCTTTAACTTTTTCAATAAGTTTACCTATTACTTTACCCCGACTCAAAGATTACAGGAGGAGGTACCCTTTTACCGTATTTAACACCCTGAAACGTTTACCGAATGTGTGACGAACACTACTCTAATAAATTCTTAGTCGAGTGACTACAATATGGTCCCGTAGTAGGGTCCCACTCACCACCCGGAGACATAAGACTTAGTTTTCCGTCTTGTCTCAGAAACGTAAACCAGAACTTTCCAGTCACTGTCGGTGGTTTACTTTCCTCCCGGGGGAAAACACGATGAGTCTGTGACTACCCATTCTTACCCCCATTCTTAATGAGAAATTCCTACACCGAGACCCATTTTATATAAGTTTATGCTAGTTTGTTGGTCACACAAAGACCTACGTCGACTCAGCTCTCTCCTTGCCAACTGTTATACTAATGTAGACTGTTTGTGTCGTACACTGGCTAAGGTCAAAGATCCCCTCGACACCAGTTATGATGTGAAGATGGGGGTGGACAAAATTTCCAGTCGGAACTTTAACAGGGGGGTAAAATTCTCGACCGTTTTCTGTGTACCACTAGTGAACGTGTGGGAGTGAGTTACGGGGGTTTCAAGTTACACTTAAAAAATAAATGTTTCGTGAAAGTAAATGTTGTCGAGTCCCTTCACCCGTAAAATAGTGGTAAAACATCAAGACCTTATTGATTTCAAATTCTTTCATTAAACATATCCAGTGTACCAATCATACAACTCGTCTCTACACTGGGATTTCCAGTTATTCAATAGTGGTATAAATTTGAGTATAGGGAAAGTATTAACCTTTTAATTGTGAGTCGAAAATTTTAAACTGTGAAGTTCTGGATCTTATCATGATATATTATATTGAAAGACACTACTACCTTTCCAAGATATTAGACACGACAGGTCATACCATCGATGATCGAATGACATTTGTGACTTGTGAATTTTTTCACCAAGTCAAGTCAAGTCAGCGAGTCAGCACAGGTTGAGAAACTCTGAGGTACCTGACATCGGGAGGTCCGAAGGGACAGGTAGTGGTTGAGGGTCTCGCATGAGTTTGAGTACAGGTAACTCAGTCACTACGGTAGGTTGGTAGAGTAGGAGACAGCAGGGGAAGAGGAGGCCGGGAGTTAGAAAGGATCGTTGTCCCAGAAAAGATTAGTGAGTCGAGAAGTGTAGTTCACCGGTTTCGTAACCTCAAAGTCGAAGTCGTAGTCAGGAAGGTTACACCAATTCACACTAATTTTTTCATCAACACACTGATTTTCACCTAAAAATTTAAAATAATTAAATATGACTTAAATTTAAATTTTTAGTATACACCGATCATCAATGGTATGAGTAGTTCTCTTTAAATGAGTTGTTAGTCCTTTGCACCCACATACTCGAGTCAGTACAAACTGAGAAAACGTTGGGGTACCTGATATCGGGTGGTCCGAGGAGACAGGTACCTTATAAGGTCCGTTCTTATGATTTCACCCATCGGTAAAGGAAGAGTTCCCCTAGAAGGGTTGGGTCCCTGACTTGGACCCAGAGGACGTAACCGTTTGTGTAAGAAATGGTATCGTGGCGAACCCTCCGACTTCAAGATGAGATTTGTTAATATCTTTAAATGTCGTGTACGAGATTCAGTGTGTCTTATAAAGTGTATTATAGGTCGATTCAAACCATAGCTAGTCCTTTCTTACCCCTCGAAACTTCTTCAAATTGTTTTATCGAATCTTTAGACTCCAGAGTCACAAAGTATATGTATATATAGCTATAATAACGTAATAAAACATTCATCTTTTTCTTTGACCTTTTCTTTGTATTAGTGAATTAAAAAGGGACCATCACAGAAGAAGTACATCTTCTTAGTACCTCTTTAACACGTCGAACCTTGATCTCCGAATGACGACGACTGTCTCTTTAGTTCATACCGGTCGCCCCCGAGGAGTGGTCCTTTGAGTGTCGTCATCGATACCTCGTTTGTGATCCTGTCTTCAAACTCCGTTTTACCGTCTAGACTTTGTTTGTGTCCCATTCGCGAGTCCTAAGCCCGAGGTTCATCTTATCAACTTTATCAGTTCTCAAACAGAGAAACTTCGTTAATTTATGTCCCGTTCTTAAGTCCTTTGATTTTTAATTTTTCTTTTCAAAGTCTACGATGGTCTACAAATGACAGTCTTCCATCTCCTTCTTCCTTTTATTGGGGATCCTACCAGTGAGAAAACCCCCACTGAGGACTCCCGGGTCCAATGTTAACAAATTCCCATTGGGAACCCTGACCTTCGTCTTTTTAGTCTACACTGGACAACCAGTCCTACGAGGACAAACGTTCGTCTTCTTAGGAGTCCACTGTGAAAAATTTGTCATTCCTGTAATTAATAAAACTTCTTACTCTTCAGGTCTCCATCCCACCTAAGTCCCAACGAATAAAATAGAGTAAATAAAGAGTACTGCTAAAGTACTTCCTTCACATAAAATATCGGTGTTTCTTTAGTTCCGAAAGTCTCAAAATTAATAGACAGGTTTCTGTGTGTCGACCATTCTCCGTAACAGTCGAAATCACGGTGGATTTCGAAACCCATATTTTTCATTGATTTATAAAGTAAAACCCCCCCCAGAGTGACTATATTTCCTAAAAGTCACAAAATACTGTCGTAATCTTGTTCCGATCACCTATGTTAAAGGTCAACCGTTTCCAACCTTAAGTATCACATGTCTCTGGTACTTCAGTCTCAGGTTTAGTGTGTCGTCAAGTTTGACCTTTATTTGGGATATCAAGTTTTGTGTCTCGAAAGATAGTCTTAATGAGCCACAGTAGAGTACAAAGGCAGAGTACTGTTTTCTTATTATTTGTTCGTTTGTTTGTTTAATTTCGTTTGTTGTGTGGGGTGCTCCGGATGGAACAGAGAACCGTCGGGATCCGGGTTGAGTCACGGACCACCGACACTACAGTCGGAGCGACGAAAAGGACGCACGAGGATCACCGACACAGGGCATCTTTACTTCTCTGAGACTCCCCGTTTCACTCCGGCGTCTGAGTCGTAGACGTTGGTTCCCCCAGTTTTAGGGTCCTCTTTGACGCGGGACGGGGGTGGTTCGAGCAAGTTCCTGTTTTCCCTCAGGACCGGTTTAGATTGCTTCATCTTAAAGTTTACTACTCTGTGAACTGGAAGGGAAAGATGAGTTGTAGAGTTTGACCTAGTCCTTAGTTTTCGATCGTTTTTTGTTGTTTGGGCATTCGGACATACTTTTCCTGAAGTTTTATCTACGTCGGATACATCTTGGACCAGTCTCTCATAATAAAAACTGACCTCTCTTGAAGGTATTGACCTTCCGGATTTTGTATGAGTCATCTATCTCGAGTCCAATCGAATCGGATACACTTCTCGATTGTAATAAAAAGTCTTCTATTAATAGGTAAATAATAGAATAGACAACGGTTACAGTACATTGTGACTCTTCAACTAGTCATATGCCGGATCTTACAGATTCTGAACCCTTACCTTTATTGACGGTTTATACCTAATTTAACTATTTTTATTAAGGTTTGTACTAATCTCAGTGAGACAACATATAGGACGTGTCGTCCACCCTTTAGGAACTCTTCTTAATCCCTTTCCAAATCCCTTTCGTCTAATTACCTCTTTTCTAATTTACACAAAGTTTTCGTCATGTTTTGTATAAAATTTACTGTTAGGAAGGTACCCGTTACAATTTTCCATGAACTCGTGTACGTTTTAAGTTCGGGACCCAAATTTACGATACGTCATTATTTCCCTTTACATAGGACACCGGGTCTGACACGTACACCCTGTTTGAACCTGAAGTGTTTATGTTCCCCACCACCTCAATAAAAAGAAAAGTAGAAGTGTAAAGTAATGGATTGTAAAGTGACAATAGATCTTTTCGTTGGAATAACATTTCCTAAGTTTGTGATGTTTTAATATATTTTACTTTACGTTTCTCCCAGTTTTGGGGGATGCACCGGGAGGGAGGGGGTATGTGTGTAAGGGTCCACTCAATTGATCATGAAGACTAGTAGAGGATAGGTATATGGATATCGGTGTCTATGTGTACATAAAACAAAAACAAAGGGTGTGTTTATATTCATTGTTAACAATGAACGAAAAAAGTGTACAATTACATAGGTCCATGATAAAAAGTACAGTCATGTATATATATAAATGAAATAAAAATTACCGATTGTATCATGGAGTCTTGTACCTATAAGCTATTAAATAAATCGATCACAGTGTGACTACTATAAACGTTACGAAAAAATATTATTCAAAAGTTTCTTTCCGAACAAACGGGCGAATAATTCTCTATACTCCTTTCCGTAGTAAAAGTACAGCTGAGTGAAGACTAGTAGTATTACGATGAGAGATAACCGGTTCCGGTCTATCGGTGATGGTACTGGAGGAAGAGAAACGAATGAGAGTCGTATGTGACACGGCAAACTAGGAGTCAGGGTCACCGTCGGCATTTCGCAGTACTAAGAAGAGGTCACAAACCGTGGTGTCCCCCAGTCAAGGGATCGCCATGAGGATACGAAGATGTGTAGAGCTCTCGTCTCCGTCAGTACCGGAAAAACACCTTACGGTTGGAGACGTTGTTTCTTGTCTAATCGAACAACAAGTAATAGAAATAAAACAGACCTGTTTTACAGAGGAAGGTCTCGTTTACCGTTGAAACACACTCAAGTAATACTTTCTGAACGTAATGGATTCAGACTCACGAACAAATCAGTGAAGTCAGTTCAGGCTAAGAAACACTGGGGTACCTGACATCGGGAGGTCCGAGGAGACAGGTACCCTACTAGGCTCGTCCTTGTGACCTCACCCAACGGTACGGGAGGAAATCCCTCAGAGGGGTTGGGTCCCTGGGTTAGGTACAGAGGGCGTCGAGGACGTGACCGTCCGTCTAAGAAACGGTGACTTGGTGGACCCTTCGGGTCGGATTCGAACCTGTGGGGGTCGACACTCTTGGGTGACACACGTGTCGTAAGTGGACCCGGTGAAGTCCGTGGGGCGCCCTTGACCCTTCTCTTTTTGGCTACTCTTGTAATTTGGGTGTGACAGCCGAGACTATCTCATTGTTTCCGGAAACAAAGACCGGGTCCTCAGAGTACAGAAGACGGTCGTGACTATTTTGACTTCCTCCGATTGAACAATCGATCGTTCATCTCATTTCAGAATCTGAGAAATCAAAAACTGTTGATATGTCACGTACCTTGACGGTAAGTAGGTGATCTTTCTTTTTTGCGAGAGTTTGGAAGTTGAGAAGGTGGAAAAATATGTCAAGTTGTGTTCAAAACGACTATAGGGTATATTTATATCCTGGCGAATTTTGAAACGTGAGAAACGGGTCTTACGGAATGAGGATGAAGAACAGGATAATGAATACGGTCAAGAAGTTTAGGAGCAAGTTCAAAATGAAGGAGTCCCTTTCAATTACGAAGGGTCAAGGTATCGAGACATTTTAGGAAGATGAATACGGGTTGTAGGGAAGAAGTATCGTGAACAGTGTCAACTATAAAATAGAAATTAAAAATAACCTGTTATTAACGAAATGTTACAACATAATCAAAGACGACATGTTGTTACACTTAGTCGATATACATATGTATATAGGGGAGGTAGAACTCTGGGGGAGGTTGGGGTGGGCGTAGGGTGGGGAGATCCGTAGTGTCTCGTGGTTCGACTCGAGGGACCCGATGTGTCGTCGAAGGGTGATCTGTAGATAAAATGTGTACCCTCACATATATACAGTTGCGATGAGAGAGTTAAGTAGGGTGGATGTAGATGGGGGGAGACTTAAGATAAATAAATATAATAAACTAGTATAGACTCGACGAAAGAGGGTGAGACCTGATATTCGAGACATCTCTCTTCCTAACACGGATAAAAGATGAGTGACATCCCATAAATAATAGCTCTAGTAACAAGTTATTTATGCCTAACTTACGACTTACTTGTCTTTTCCATCCTTTACAATAGAGTCAAAATATCTACTCTTTTAACTTCGATTCTCTATTTAAAGAACACCAGTGTATGTCGATGGATTCCCCCGTCGTACTTCAGACTTTGAATCAAAAAGATTTTCATACTCAACGAAAAGTAATTCCAACAAGTACATTTAGGTTCCGCCTGATTTTTCCAGACACACTCCCATTGTCATATATCTTCTCAGACTTCCCTCCAAATAAGATCTTTTACACACACACACATACGTACGATTCAATGAAGTCATCACAGGCTGAGAAACACTGGGGTCCCTGACATTGGACGGTCCGAGGACACAGGCACTCTAAGAGGCCCGTTCTTATGACCTCACGCAACAGTACGGGAAGAGTTTCCTTCGCACCATCCAGGCACATTTGTGACTTGTTTCCTTCACTTTTCTTTTGTCTACTCTTTCTTCCTGGTCTCTTGGACTACCATGTAGGTTTACCTTTCCTTCTCTTTCTCGAATTTGTCCTCCATCCGTCGTCCGAACCATCGTCTTCCTGACCCACCTCATTCTTAACTTTTCACCGGAACCTACTCCATTCTCCAAATCCTAGACTGAACAGAGACCCGTGAACAAAAGTCTTTTGTTCGTAGAGGAATCCTTTTATTTTGTATTATTTTCATTGTCATCGACAATAAATAACCTACAGATCACACAGTTCGTAACACGATCTACGAAATACATGTAATAAAATCAACCAGGGGGTCTACTAGGTCACTCTTTGTACAATCGCAATGTTGGGACCGAACAGGAAAGAGGGAGATCAACAAAGGTTGTAAGTCTGATGATTCATACACTTTTAAAAGAGAGACACAAAAGAAAGTGAAACAGATGAAGGGAGAAACAGAGGACCAGGGTTGAGACGACAGTAAAAGTATCGGTCCACGAATCCCGGAATTCTATGGGTGTGCTTTAAGGTGATCCAGACGGACGGATAGGGTTGGAGTAAGATAATTCGATTAACGGTGATTTCAAATCTACTGATCACCTAAGAATAGAGAGGGTTCCTGGTGAAATAATATTATCTCATGAGAACCTCTTTATAAATTCCATAAGAAAATTGGGACATTCACTTAGAGACTACTGTGTTACAGTTCGTCTCTACGTTCCATAAAAACTTCCGATATACTAAATGATCTGTAGACTTTAATTAGGTGTGGATCTGGAGATACTTAAGTTGGATAACCTTCTAACTGGGGAACGACCAGTAGATCAGAAGAAAGAGGGTGTGGTGTGTATGAAGACATAATTTTAAGATACAAGTGTGTATCTTCCACCCATCTGTTTGTTAAATGAAACATATATCTATCGTCAAGAGAGGTGACAGTTACTGTAATGGGACAAAGGTACCTTAGGAACCCTTGGCTCTTTCGACTCTACAAGGGTCCTACACCATTCATTCCCGTTGACAAGAGAAGGAGACAAGATGACACCTTACTAACTCTCATTGACCCTCTTTCCACCAACCCACTTTGGTCGAAAAACTTACACAGAAAATATGTTTCGGGATCTTGGTACTCTTCAGAAGACTGTTATTACTAATCAACTGGACATGAAGTAACTTCCACGTTAGTCTCAACAGTACACTGTGTACCCCTCAAAAAAGGATCGGTATTTACTCAAGAGTCCTCGAGGTGCTCGAAGGGTCCACCGAGTCACCATTTCTTAGGCGAACTGGTATATCCTTTGTTCCCAAACTAGGGACTCAACCCTTCTAAGGGACCTCCTTTTTTACCGTCAGGTGAGGTCATGAGAACAGACCTTTTATGGTACCTGTCTCCTCGGACCACCCGATGTCAGGTGTCCCCAGTGTCTCAGTCTGTACTGACGTGTTGACTCGTGTCTACCCTCGAGGTACATCTTAAATCGATAGAAGAGGTTCTGGTAAAGGAAGAGATCACCTTTAGAAGAGTGAGGTTGTACCTACCCCTAAGGATCAATAGTGGAGTGAGGACCTAATGTGGAGCACCAGATTCAGTAAACATAACTATAAAACCGACTTGACAGATGAACCGAAAACTAAACTCAAAATAGGTAGTGATAACAAAGAACCCAGAAGACATAAAGATAAGAGATATTTACACTTCTGACCAGAGTGAAATGAAGACAGGTCTTATTCGAAGACCCTAAGGTCACAGGACCCGAGAGTGAACAGGTTCTCCTCCTAAAACTGTCCTAAGACGTTTTAAAAAAAAGAAAGAGAGTGTGATGTTGTTCTTAGCTAATCAGTTCAACTGATTCACGACGAATCAGTTGTTTTCTGTGTCTCACGACGAATTCGGTCATAGAATCACCCATTAAAAACGAGTCAGAAAGGAGGATCTGTTTTCCTGTCAGTCTTGAGTCTCGAACTCGACCTATACCCCTATGTCACCCTGTTCTGGGGGTTTGACAATCGTATTTTGACTTATAACGCACAGTCTCACAGGTCGGAGTCAACTTTAATCTTTGCTTCGACAATTTTCCTGGTTCTACTTTCAGTCGTATCGACCCGGTTCTCTTTCTTAGGTCCATGTTTCATTATTTAGACTCCTATAGATTATCTCTTCCTCCTCTGACCTCTGGTCGAGAATCGACGATTTCCCTTAGACGTCCCACGGACGTCGGAGTCTATACGTTCATGTCTCAAACAATTTCTCCGGTTTAACCATGTTTATCCGTACAGTGACTCTCTAGGTACATACCACCAAAAATCTGAGACCTAAACTAATCTTTTCTAGAATAATCCATGGATAACATTCACATACTTACTCAATCACTGACGAGACATTGTTTGGTGGGTTTATGAGTCACTGAATTTTGTTAAATAAAATATTTACATACTTACTGTAGTCAGTCAAGTCAGTGAGTCAGCACAGGTCGAGAAACGCTGGGGTACTTAGCGTCGTGCGGTCCGGAGGGACAGGTAGTGGTAAAGGGCCTCAAGTGAGTTTGAGTGCAGGTAGCTCAGGCACTACGGTAGGTCGGTAGAGTAGGAGCCAGCAGGGGAAGAGGAGGACGGGGGCTAGGGAGGATCGTAGTCTCAGAAAAGGTTACTCAGTTGAGAAGGGTACTCCACCGGTTTCATAACCTCAAAGTCGGAGTCCTAGTCAGGAAGGTTACTCGTAGGTCCTGACTAGAGGAAATCCTACCTGACCAACCTAGAGGAACGTCAGGTTCCCTGAGAGTTCTCAGAAGAGGTTGTGGTGTCAAGTTTTCGTAGTCAAGAAACCACGAGTCGAAAGAAGTGTCAGGTTGAGAGTGTAGGTATGTACTGGTGACCTTTTTGGTATCGGAACTGATCTGTCTGGAAACAACCGTTTCATTATAGAGACGAAAATTTATACGACAGATCCAACCAGTATTGAAAGGAAGGTTCCTCATTCACAGAAAATTAAAGTACCGACGTTAGTGGTGGACGTCACTAAAACCTCGGGGGTTTTACTGTATATAGTGATATTAATTACGAATACCCCCAACCAATTCCATCCGACTCGAATCGATTGGCCGAGACAGGTAGGACCAACCTGAATGAGTACACAGCTACCCTGTCCCCTCACCACCCTGAAGACGAGATTCGAATCCCTGGAAACAATCCTGTTAAGGTGAGGTCTGTAGAGAATAGGATGAGGACTCTGATCGTCGAATTAGGTCGTACAAGAGTACCACTACACTCTCCCCGTTCTCGTCTCGTCTTTCTGTATTCCAGAGAACTCCGGTTTCCACCCTTCACCATGTACAGAGTTAGACGGGAGTAAAATAACTGGTTTCACATAGTGTCCTGGTGGAAGTTCTGGTCTCTATTCGTTCATATAGGACAAGTGTCGTCCTCTCGTAACATTTCTAAGTATCGTTCCTTACACTTAAGTCCCTTCCCACTTCCTAACCTCCGTTATTGTGTTAGATGTGTTACACTCTCCGTGAGTAGATTCTTGAGGTTTTGAGAGTCTACGAATTAGTACCCCTCCGTAATAACGTAACTAGGGTCTTTATCGGGGCTTACGAATGTAGACAGTTATTCCTACTGTGTCGGTGATTCACCGTTTAGTACTTAAAGTTGGATACGGAAAGGTCAAATTTTAGACTTTAGAAAGGTGGTACTCTATTCTTAAGTGGTTTGATAGAACGTAAGGTCAATTAAAAATGTGTCTTATATATATATGTTTGTATATACAATGTAAGCTTTGAAATTATTAAGTTATTTATTCCAACTTTAATTTCACTTTTAATTTTGTTGGGGTTAAAGTAACATACAAGAAGGATAAACGATCCTTAGAGGTGCCTAGACAAGTTATCAAAGACATTAAATAAGAAACGAGAATCTTATAAGATCTTTCAATTATTCTTGAAAGGACTACTATAAAAAAGAACAGTAAATATACATTTATATATCTCAACTATAAGTTATACAAAATTGTACCTTGAGTAATCCTTCCGTTAAGAAAGTGTCGTACTTTTTGTAAAGTAATGAATTTTCTTTTAAAAGGGTGTGGAATCGTAATTCATTTCTTTAATCGGTAGTTCTATAGGGAAATTTTATGAAAGTCTCCCAAGTATATTTCAGGAGGACGGTATCGGTTCGGACACCTTTGACATTGTTGATCTCACCTAAATCTCTTACTACCGGACTCAGTAGTACGAGTTTTCCTAATAAGGAAATCTGTTTACTCAAAAGAGATACAGTTCCGTTTGTTTGTTACCTCGGAGAGTTAATGAAGAGTCTGTAGAAGACTCTTTATTGTTCTACTACCTAGAGTCGTCGGTGATTAACTGGTTCGGTTCTTTACTGTTTCTTAGAGACGACTGATTCGAGGACCAGTAGACACTTAAGAATGGTCCCATCTTGAACCATAGTAGGTAGTCAATATCGTTCGGAGTAAAGATGAGAGATGATTGGGACACAATCTCGGACTCTGGTTCTGGTTTAGGTAAAAGTGTATACTTGAACCGTTTTAATAGATATTTTACTGTCAGATTCCCCACTGAACACGTTTTCTGTTAAGTCTCATATCGTACCACTTGACTCGATTCGCAGTTCTTTGGACTCAAGACCAAATTGACAATTTATCGTCACTTTGGACTTCATATAGTGAAGGGAAATTAATATACAGTCCGGGACTCCGAGTTTACCAGTTCTTAGGTGGACGTTACGTATTCTGGACCCAAACTAGGGACCCAACCCTTCTAGGGAACCTCTTCCCGTACCGTTGGGTAAGGTCATAAGATCGGATCTCTTAGAGGTACTTGTCTCCTCCCGATGTCAGGTACTCCAACGTTTCTCAATTTGTACTGACTCGTTGATTCGTGTTGTCTCTTATTTTTCGATTGTGGAATCTTGACTTATCAGGACTGAAGGTGAAGGTGAAGGTGAAGTTGTGTTTCTCGACCCTCAAGAACCCGATAATGAGTTAGAGGAACTGGGAGACGAATGAGTAAATAAATTGTCTATTTTGTGGGTGAAAAGGAAAGGGTCCACCGACTCTTCTCAACGACAAGTTATTGACAATCAAACGAGGAAGTGAGGTTAATAAGATATTACCACCTGCACACGCGAGTCAGTGAATCAGATATTGTTATCACAAGACATTAAGATTTTTGATTGACAACCTACCAAACTTAATAAGAGAATTAGTATTCTGTAAAGGAAGATTGTTCAGTGATCGTTATTATGAAGTATCGTGTAGAGAAAAATTCTGGAAAGGGATAACCTAAGACGAGATAGGTAAACGATTTTCTATAAGAATAACATCTGAAAGAGTATCTTTATTAGAGTTAGTCACCCTTTTGTTAGACCCTTAAACAGGTAGGAAACTAGGTAGATGTCCAAGAAGTATATGAATGTAGAGTGTTTTAACATGTTCTAGTGTCATCCAAAGTGAGTCATCATTTTGATTCTCGGCGTGACTGGTTGTTACGAAACCAGTCAGAATAGACTTTTTATACGTCCTTTTGAGTGTAAACCTTTTCTTTCAGACTGTAAATAGAAAGAGAATTAACAATGTAGGGAATTTTCAAAATCCCCTTTCCTAATAGGAAACTGTAGTTACAGTCAAAACTTTTTATTTTATGTAAACCTAAGTCTTCTCAAAACCAAACGTGGATTGAACAGTCAAGACGACCAGACCTAGGGTCCCTAAACCCCTCCATGACGTCCTTCCTTGTTTTCTGTGTCTTTCATGTAGATAGACTAACCGTCCACGTCATTCGTGAATGAAAGTCGTAATACGTCGAAGGAAACCCAATTGATAGGTTTCCGTTTATAAATAATCACCAGACGTTATGTACCGTTTGATATCTATCCTAAATGTACCTTTAAAATGTATATAACAGAGTAAACTGAGAGTGTAAATATCTCGTCACTACCACTCTCTCCTTTACTTGT
Source organism: Capra ibex (assembly GCA_006410555.1). Lineage (NCBI taxonomy): Eukaryota > Metazoa > Chordata > Mammalia > Artiodactyla > Bovidae > Capra > Capra ibex. Next base: position 43,366,594 of record SJYO01034137.1, read on the forward strand.
ACGTTAACTAGTAATATTGAATTATTAGACAGTACATAATTATGACGATTGTTGATTGTTACTATGAGAATTGTAATTCTGGAAATAACGTACGGTCCATGATTACGATTCTATAAATGAAGGTCCCAGTGTGAATCAGGAGGGTACTACGATAGTGAGGATAAATCTTTCCTTCTGAGAGGTTTCAGTGAGTCGATTATTTAAACATTTTGATCACGACAGATTGTGGTTTATGTCTTTTTAAATAATTCCTTTTGTGACCCCCAACCCCTTGAGGATTAAAATATATCTCTCATTTATACTTCCATTCTTAACACGGAAAGTACAGTTATGGTAACAATTAAAGTTATGTGGTTTGGGACCGAATGAAATGGGACCGTTTCTTGTATCTTTAGGAAAACGACCCTTTTCTTCGTCAATTTCACCCTGCATTTATACACCCGTCCATAGTACATCAGTTTTTATGAGTCCAGTTAAAAAGTCCCACTAGAGTACGAAAGTTGAATCCTTATATAATTATATATGGTATTAAAGAGGGTCATGAACTTCTCTAGAAATTCAGTGTATATTTTTCTCCGTATGTATTCCATTCCAACTTAGTATACCTTAAGGGTTCAAGGTTGGTAAAAGTTGGATATTTTTACCGTCTAAATATTACAAGTTCAACTTTTGTTGTATAAGGACTTACACATGTCATTAAGTTGAACTAGAATTTTAGGTGATTTTGTTTCGTTTATTTAACAAGATTTATGTATTTGGATTCTTCTTCCCTTTTGTCCTCTTCGTTGTTATTAAGTTTTCAAACTTCCACCTTTTCGTTCGTCTACTCACTATTGCGTAGATCTTGGACACTGCTTTGACATTCTACTTCATTCCTTTGGACTGTTGGTTGGTTTCCACATGACATCTTAGAATTTTCCGAGTCCTTGATTATTGTGGTCCTGAAGACCTTGATCCTCACTTCTCCATCTTTCCATTTTAGTTTACTGACAGTTTTCGTAAAAAAAATTTCCTCAAGGGAAGGGATAAGGTGTAAGGACCCACTGTTCAGGAAGGGGTAAAGTACTTTACAAACTTCCAAATGAGAGACGTTTTATAAAAAATTTTCCAGACGTTTGTACCGTATCTGTTCGTGTCACCTACCACAACTCACCAATTAGTGTATGGGTTACGGCTCTTGAAAGTTGTGAGAAGACACCAAGTTAAATCTTACGACCACCGGTCCAAAACGGGAGGTCCGTCCCATAACCTTGTCATAAGGGACCTCATACACTGTTCGGGTTCCCTTTTGTGTCTTTTTATTAGTATAGTCTCCAAGGGGATTTCTCGAGTGGGTGTTTTACGATGGCGCCTAGAGTGTAAATTAGTTGATGGAATAAAGGGTATTGACACTTTTTTATTCTATCACTCCTGTCGGATTATTGTACACTCTGTGTATTATTGTACACTCCTGTCGGAGATTGTGTCTCCTGACTCCGGTTTCGTCTGTTTGTCTTGTTACGTTTAGTCTTCTCCGTCTAATATGTCCCTCTTTTCTTGTTGTTTGTATAGTATTTAGTAGTAGTAAGTAACGTCTTTATTCCTTTCTATCATGTAGGTGTTTTGATCTTGTCTTACGACACATTTTCCTTGTCAATCTTATGACGGGGGGTTGTGTATATGTTGTCTGTACTTTTAGTTTTTGTATTATCGTCTTTACCTTTTTTAGAGTTATTTCCGTTTAAGACTTTTCTAAAAATTTTAATCTCTCAGTTGAACAAAGTTCTACGTTTTTTGTCAACCGGATATGCCTTCTCTTATTTAATCCTTTCCTTTATTATTATGGTAAGCTTATAAAGAATGTTAGCTTCCTATTCTTAGAGGTTTAATTTTCCCAGGGACCTCCTACGTCATACTCTTTGACCCAAGAGTGGTCACCTATGAGAACACTGTAAAATCCCACAAACCGAGTTTCTTTTCAAGGAGGTTCGACTACCATTGTTGTTTGTTTATGGGTTTTTCTTCTTAGTCTTATTGAAATCTACAGATTGGTCTTAGTACTTTTTGAGTTTCCATCCTTTAGGTTGAGTCCTCTTTTTGGTTTTGTTTAAAGATCATACCGTGACAAGGTGAACAGACCTGTCGTGAATCGACGTTATCCCCCTTCTATTTCCATAAGATCTACCTATATAGGTTCGTTTTTTTAATTTTATAAATTTAAAGAACTATACCAACTGACACATCTTCCAACATAACTTTTTGAAACTCTTTTACACCCCCTTTAATCGTTAAGTACGTTTCCACTGATCATTGTACTTTTATGTGTGTGAACGTGAGTGTGTGTGAGTGGGTATGTGTAGTTAGGTGAAGTCCTTTCTGTTTCCCGTTCCTTCTGTCGTTTACGTCTCATCATAAGATGTTATACCTCGAAAGGTTCACCATGATCGCCACTTCTGTGTCCGAGTCAGGGACCCAACCCTTCTAGGGGACCTCTCCCGTTCCGTTGGATGAGGTCATAAGAGCGGATCTCTTAGGGTGTCTGTCTCCTCGGACTGTCCGACGTCAGGTATCCCAGTGTGTCTCAACCTGGACTGACTTCGCTGAATCGTACATACGTAAGATGTTATGTTTCGGTCTTTGTACTCGTGTCCTTATGACTTAAGACTAAATCGGTTTACGTTACCCCGTCCTTTTCGTCTTTTCTTGAAATCAGGAGTAGATATTATCTTGCTATCTTTTATTATGAATTTTTCGTAATTAGGTTTCTCTCATTATACACGTATAATAAATCTTTACACATACGAATTTATGGTTTTCTATTGGGGGGGTTTAGTTTTATCAACGGAGATTTGTTCCTCTGACCTTTTTGACACCTCACCACCCGGTTTCTTAATGAATCTTTAATGAATCTTTAACAATATTCGGAAAATCTTGATAAACTGAAAGTTCGATACATGTAAGTAATGAAACTATTTTACTTATAATTTATTTTTTTTTTAGGTTCAAGTCACTCGGACCACTATGTTCGAGAAACTTTTGTAAAAAGGAGATTAAAACTGTGTTGGGAAAAATAGTAATAGTTGTGAATGTTTTACGGGTTTTAAACGTCTCGTCACATAATTCGTGACAAGGACTTTACGTTCTTACGTAGTAAAATTTATTTGAGTGGAATACTTCAAGTTTCAAACTGGAATGTTCTATACAACTTTTTCTTCCCAGTTGTAAAGTGACACATAATTGGTCTCGTCGTTTCCGTCTTCGGGAATCCGATTTCTTGTAGTGTGTACCCTGTCGTTTCAAGCTATTTTAATTATAATTAATGATCCTCTATAGAAATTCTTTTTTTTTACAATATGAGACAACTCGAAATTTAGAAGTAACGAAGGATTTCACTAGCAACCCAGACACCTTGAAACAACTGTTTAGTAAAGTGTAGGACACCCACCCAGACCTTGTAGGAGAGACACGAATGTTCTTGTTATTAAAACCGTCCTTCGACAAACACGTGTTTGAAGTAAAGAGAAGCGAGACCCACCTACAGGGAGGTTCCCGGAAACGAGGCCCGGTTTATACCTACCCACTTCAGACTGTATTAAGAATAAAGGCGTATACTAGTGAATCCTCTCGGAAACAGGAAGTGAAAGCTAAGACTTACCAGTAAAAGACTTCCACATAGGAATTCCTGACGCCAACTCTTTATGAAAGGAGTGTATTTTTGGTAAGTAAAACGAACTTGAATGGGAAACGGGAAGACATAGTGTAAGAAGTGGTGACTGGAACAACCCGAACCAAAAGAAAACAGGTAACCGACATTCAGGTATAAGAAAACGGATCCACCGAACAAGAGAACGTAAAATAGTTTACAAACATGTAAAACACCCTAAAGCTAGTCCATACGTTTCCGAAGACATCGATTAAGAACTGGGACTACTTTCCCAGTACCTACGGAATCCAAGATAATAGTACAACTGTTCAAATCACGACAGAAAACGATAAGGGCGTTCGAGGAAATAATAAAAAGAATAATAGACAGTTTCCTCATGATAGACTACTAAAACGACGGAAATCCCGTTAAGGATTTCAAGACTCCAGTCCCCGAACCCGGATCTCTCCGATGGGGTGCCGACTCAGTGCCCGCCACCGGGTCTCCTCGTTGGGGTGTAGGTTCCTCGCCAGCGACGGCCCCGTTTCCTCCCGGCTCTCCTCGGTAGGGTGCAACTTCCAGCCCTTCCCGCCGCCACTCCTCTATGGGGAGTAGGTTCCATTCCTCGTCACCGACGCGAAACGACCTCGTCAGCACTTCTCTATGGGGTACGGGTTCCATTCTCTTTGGGTTCATTCTACCATCCACAATGTTCTTCCGTAGTCTCCCGTCTGTGTGACTTTGGTATGAGTGTCTTTTGATCAGTTAGATTAGTGTGATCCTGGTGTCGGAACAGATTGAGTTACTTTGATTCGGTACGGGTGCCCCGTTGGGTTCTACCCGTCCAGTACCACCTCTCCAGACTGTCTTACACCAGGTGACCTCTTCCCTTACCGTTTGGTGAAGTCATAAGAACGGAACTCTTGGGGTACTTGTCATACTTTTCCGTTTTATTATCCTATGACTTTCTCCTTGAGGGGTCCAGTCATCCACGGGTTATACGATGACCTCTAGTCGTCTCTTTATTGAGATCTTTCTTACTTCCCTACCTCGGTTTCGTTTTTGTTATGGGTCAACACCTACACTGACCACTATCTTCGTTCCAGACTACGACATTTCTCGTTATAACGTATCCTTGGACCTTACAGTCCAGGTACTTAGTTCCGTTTAACCTTCACCAGTTTGTCCTCTACCGTTCTCACTTACAGCTGTAAGATTCTTAGTCGTTTGATTTTACCTGACCTTCCCCACTTAAATTAAGTCTACTGGTAATATAGATGATGACCCCCGTCCTTAGGGAGTCTTCTTTACCTCATCGGTAGTACCAGTTGTTTTCTCAGGCTTTACGTCATGAACCTACGTTAGAGTTTTTACTGTCTTACTAGAGACAAGCAGAGGTTCCGTTTGGTAAGTTATAGTGTCATTAGGTTCAGATACGGGGTTGGTCATTGCGACTTCTTCGACTTCAACTTACCAAGATACTTTTGGATGTTCTGGAAAATCTTGATTGTGGATTTTTTCTACAGGAAAAGTAATATCCCCTGACCTTACGTTTTCATCCTTCAGTTATTTGTGGACCTCATTGTCCGTTTAAACCGGAACCTTATGCCTTACTTCGTCTCGTTTCTGGCTATCTCAAAACGGTTCTTTTACGTGACCAGTATCGTTTGTGGGAGAAGGTTGTTGTGTTCTCTTCTGAGATGTGTACCTGTAGTGGTCTACCAGTTGTGACTTTAGTGTACCTAATGTAAGAATCGTCGCTTTCTACCTCTTCGAGATATGTCGGTTGTTTTTGTTCTGCTCCTCGACTGACACCGAGTCTAGTGCTCGAGGAATAACGGTTTAAGTCTGAATTTAACTTCTTTCATCCCTTTTTGCGATCTGATAAGTCCATACTGGATTTAGTTTAGGGAATACTAATATGTCACCTTCACTCTTTATCTAAAGTCCTGGATCTAGACTATCTCAGGGATTATTTGTTACCTGACTCCAAGTACTGTAACATGTCCCCTATCCCTAGTTCTGGTAGGGGTACCTTTTCTTTACGTTTTTTCGTTTTACCGACAGACCCCTCCGGAATGTTTATGGACACTTTTCTTCTCTTCACTTTTCGTTTCCTCTTTTCCTTTCTGTATTCGTCGATTTACGTCTTAAGGTTTCTTATCGTTCCTCTCTATTCTTTCGGAAGAAGTCGCTAGTCACGTTTCTTTATCTCCTTTTGTTGTCTTACCCTTTCTGATCTCTAGAGAAGTTCTTTTAATCTCTATAGTTCCCTTGTAAAGTACGTTTCTACCCGAGTTATTTCCTGTCTTCACCCTACCTGGATTGTCTTCGTCTTCTATAATTCTTCTCCACCGTTCTTATGTGTCTTCTTGACATGGTTTTTCTAGAAGTACTGGACCTATTAGTGCTACCATACTAGTGATTAGATCTCGGTCTGTAGGACCTTACACTTAAGTCCACCCGGAACCTTTCGTAATGATGCTTGTTTCGATCACCTCCACTACCGTAAGGTCAACTCGAGAAAGTTTAGGACTTTCTACTACGACACTTTCACGACGTGAGTTAGACGGTCGTTTAACCCTTTTGAGTCGTCACCGGTGTCCTGACCTTTTCTAGACAATAGTAAGGTTAGTGTTTCTTTCCGTTACGGTTCCTTACGAGTTTGATGGCGTGTTGACGTGAGTAGAGTGTGCGATCATTTCTTTACGAATTTTAAGAGGTTCGGTCCGAAGTCATTATGCACTTGGCACTTGAGGGACTACAAGTTCGACCAAAATCTTTTCCGTCTCCTTGGTCTCTAGTTTAACGGTTGTAGGCGACCTAGTACCTCTTTCGTTCTCTCAAGGTCTTTTTGTAGATAAAGACGAAATAACTGATACGGTTTCAGAAACTGACACACCTAGTGTTAGTTGACACCTTTTAAGAAGTTCTCTACCCTTATGGTCTGGTGGACTAGACGGAGAACTCTTTAGACATACGTCCAGTCCTTCGTTGTTAATCTTGATCTGTACCTTGTTGTCTTACCAAGGTTTATCTTTTCCTCATACAGTTCCGACATATAACAGTGGGACGAATAAATTGAATATACGTCTCATGTAGTACTCTTTACGACCCGACCTTCTTTGTGTTCGACCTTAGTTCTAACGACCGTCTTTATAGTTATTGGAGTCTATACGTCTACTGTGGTGGCAATACCGTCTTTCACTTCTCCTTGGTTTTTCGGAGAACTACTTTCAGTTTCTCCTCTCGCTTTTTCAACCGAATTTCGAGTTGTAAGTCTTTTGTTTCTAGTGCCGTAGGCCAGGGTAGTGAAGTACCCTTTATCTACCCCTTTGTCACCTTTGTCACAGTCTGAAATAAAAGAACCCGAGGTTTTAGTGACGTCTACCACTAACGTCGGTACTTTAATTTTCTGCGAATGAGGAACCTTCCTTTCGATACTGGTTGGATCTATCGTATAAGTTTTCGTCTCTACAATGAAACGGTTGTTTCCAGGCAGATCAGTTCCGATACCAAAAAGGACACCAGTACATACCTACACTCTCAACCTGACACTTCTTCCGGTAGAGGACAAACTGGTGAAGGTTAAACGGAACTAAGTACCTGGACTGTAAGGTCCAAGGATACGTTATAACGAGAAATGTCGTAGTCTGGAACGAAGATAGTGGTCAGTGTAGGTGTTGACCCATAACGAAAACGAAACCGAGGTAGGGAAGTAAGAAAGATCTCAATAAAGAGACGACTAGAGGTCATCGTATAACCCGTGGATGACTGGACCCCTTAAGGAGAAAGTCATAGGATAATAAAACGGAAAAGTATGACAAGTACCCCAAGAGTTCCGTTCTTATGACTTCACCAAACGGTAAGGGAAGAGGTCACCTGGTGTAAGACAGTCTGGAGAGGTGGTACTGGGCGGGTAGAACCCAACGGGACTCCAGTACCGAATCAAAGTAACTCAATCTGTTCCGACACCAGGATCACACTAATCTAACTGATCAAAAGACACTCATACCAAAGTCACACAGACGGGAGACTACGGAAGAACGTTGTGGATGGTAGAATGAACCCAAAGAGAATGGAACCCGTACCCCATAGAGAAGTGCTGACGAGGTCGTTTCGTGTCGGTGACGAGGAATGGAACCTACTCCCCATAGAGGAGTGACGGCGGGAAGGGCTGGAAGTTGCACCCTACCGAGGAGAACCGGGAGGAAACGGGGCCGTCGCTGGCGAGGAACCTACACCCCAACGAGGAGGACCGGTGACGGGGACCGGAACCCGCGCCCCACCGAGGAGAGCCGGTGGCGGGGACTGGAGTCTGGGGCCCATCGAGGAGAGCTGACAAGGACGGGACAGTGTCGGACCGTGAGATCCGGCGACAGGGACTGGAGCCTGCACCCCTATCGGGGAGAGCCGGCGCGTCGGCGGACGCGAATCACGACACCTTGAGAAGACAAGTCAAGTCAAGTCAACGAGTCAGCACAGACTGAGAAACGCTGGGGTACCTAGCGTCGTGCGGTCCGGAGGGACAGGTAGTGGTTGAGGACCTCAAGTGAGAATGCCGGGGATTAATTCTCAAACGAATGTGTATATTTGTCAAACTTGATTCTACAGTCCCTTTTCAATAAGAGTCGAGTCATCACTATTGATTATAGTACGTTTGAGTCCCTTAAATGAAGGCGTGTTACTCGATCGAAGAAAGGGTCGGGTTTAAACTGACCAAAGAAATTAAAAAGTGATGAAACTCCTCGAAAGGAGGTGGAAACGAAGAAAGTCTTCAAACTTAAGGACGGCTAGTGAACCCCATTACGTCTTAAGTCTGGTTTGACTCAATTTCAAATAAAATACTGACTCAAAGAAACCCTACTACTTACTTAGTGAATGGTTCACAGTCAAAGATGTACACATCTTCCCTCTATTATTATCGGGGAGAGAGAATTCCGACGTTACTAATCCATACGCTTCGAAGGTCGTATTCACGAGGGAACATCCCCCCTGAGTTATTTATGTCGTGTTTAAAGGGCAGGCTTCCGACTTTTCTGTTCACCATAATGTCCCCTGACCGTACTTTAAAGTATTCATCGAGGTAGAGGGAATCGACCGTGGTTCGGGACGAGTAATGTTCCACATTGGGGTTTAACATCTCACCAGTACGGGACTATCGTCCAAAGACTGTACTGATAGTAACAACAACGGCAAGTCATTAATCGACAACAAGTCAAGTTTGAGAAACACTGGGTGTCTGACGTCGTCCGGTCCGAAGAGACAGGAAGTGACAGAGGGTCTCAAACGAGTCTAAGTACAGGTAACTCAACCACTACGATAGAACGAGTAGGACGACAGGGGAAAAGGAGGACGGGAGTTAGAAAGGGTCTAAAACTCCCAGAAAAGGTTTCTCAACTGAGGAACGGTTTCATAACCTTGAAGTCGTAGTCAGGAAAGTCACTTATAAGTCCCAACTAAAGGAAATCCTAATTGACCATACGAGAGAGACATAACGAATTAAATAGTGATATTTCCGTTTCACACGAATGATTTATTTTTAATCCTCATTTTTTACCTCTTATTGGTGAATTTCAGTGGGATGAAATTCTGCTATCAACAGTTGAAAAACCAAATAAAGGGAGGTCCAAAAGGAACACGTATCTAAAACCAACGTAAAATTTGTGTTAACATTAGTACGGTGTGTATACTAAAACGGAGGACTTAAAAAGTAAAGTTGCATCGTCTATTCGAGAAAGGTACGGTAAAGTATCAAAAGTTCCGGTAATAAAGATTACCGATATATTGTAAGATCAAACTTTTCGAATGTTTGCTATATGTACGAAAGGAAAGGAACGGTCTTTTGGAGATCATGTTAGAAAAGTAAAGGTCCCTCTGAAGAGACAATGGTCCACCGGGGTCTAGTGTATCGGTTTTCGTGAATCCTCGTTTTTTTTTTTTAGATCGACCTTTCCCATCTCCCTCGTCTTCACCTTTATCCTTACTTGTCACTCTCCCTTTCGATCTTCCTCCTACCTCTCTCTGTTTCCCTTTCTCTCTTCTTTATTCTCCCTGTCCTCTTTCTTGTGTTGTGTGTGTTTACACTTCCTTTTCCTTTCTTCTTCTCTTCTTTACTTTTCCTCTTTTCCTTGTCTTTCTCCTCCTTCCTTCCTCCTACTCTTCTGCTTCTCCGTTCATTGACCGTAAAAGCGTAAATTACGTCAGATGAGTTTACTACCTACGAAAGATTCCCTCTATTTTAAAAGAAACCCAAGAGTAGGGTAACCGCCGAAGGTTGTGTAACGGTCGGAGACTGTAACAACAAGAGTTAGTAAGCGTCGATTACGATATCGGTGACCTGGAAAACCGTGTTCAATTAAGAAATAAGACTCGGCGTTTGTGTAAATGGACTGTAGGAAGAAAGATTTCTGAGTAGTAATGAGATGATTCACCTACTTCCAGAAGTCACTAACTAAAGGACTTAAAGTTTCCCGACTCAAGACATACTCCGTGGGGAACTTAAGAAGGAGTTCCGAGAGGAAACTCAGACATAGAAAGTGACCCTAGTCTAAAGAGAAGGGTACAAGTACAGTGGTATAAACTTAAAGTTCTACACACCAGGTAAATGGTACACGATCGTAAAGATGTCAGGGACCTCCCCTGACCCCAGGTAGAGGTCAAAACTCTTTTTATACCATGTTCCCTCTGAGTCATTCGGGGAGCACGAGGGTTGACTAGTTACGTCCACTTTACTCCCGTGACTTGGACCAAGAGGGTCGGACAGCACCCTTGGTAGACGTATGACACTGGGACTCTTGACAACAGTGGGTGTCCTCCTAACACTTGTAGTGTCCCTAACGTCATTTCTGACCTCGACCTGCACTTCTCGAACGGTCGTATAAGGTAGTAAGGTTCTTCAGTTTACGACGGGACACCACGGAACCGTCCTTTTGCGAGGGTGAATGACCTAAAGATTCCGGAAGACAGTAGTATCGTCAGGTCCGGGTTGTTCGTCCGTCCTGGGGGAGTAAGAAGTGTTACCCTACCTTACCCCTGGACCACAAAGAGACGATCCCTTCTCCATACGAGTGTCTTGGTCCCCAACTTTGGACTGAAAGGGTGGTCCCCCGAGATACCAAACACGGTTCCGCTACGGAAAAAACCTGAGTCACAGCAGTAGACATTTTACCCCTATCTTTAGGGACAGGACGAATGAAGTGTCACAACAACAGTCTTAGTACTTCCTCTATTGTCCCCAATTTCCTGAGTTATTCATTTTACAGGAAGAAGTCAGTTCCCTCTCCCTCCCTCTCATGACCTCACCACCTGTCTCGTGACGCAACCTTAGTCCTCGGGTCTCAAAAGGGATGATATGGTGAACGGAAGTCGTTCAAGGAAGTAAGATATATGTTTGACTATCACGGACAAGAAGGAAGGAGTGTCTGAAAAGTACCACTAATCTACTCTGTTGTCTTCACTTTCACCTTGTACGAGATTCTGTAATAATTATAACAATTATAGGGAGAACAATAAAACCCATAACTACAGTCTTCGTTACAAGTGGGAACCACAATACTTGACTTACTCAAGGAGGTTTTAAATGTACAACTTCCGAAGTGGGAATTACCCTACTATAAACCTCCACCCCGGAAACCTTGTATTGACCCCAATCTACTCGAGATTGATGTCGTCTAACCTAGGTTGCCGAGAACCCACCGACTAATCGAGGTACAACCTGTCACTGAGTACCCGTCATCTAGTCGAGGTCCTCTCGGTTGACGTCGACACTTCAGTTCCGTTGGAGATGAGTACCAGAAGTATGTTGTAACTGAGGTCGGAAGGGGTCTAAGGGAAGGGTCTGTGAGGTCGTCCCGGAAACGGAGTTGGGTACCGACGTACAACTGACTGTTGACTGTCGGTCACTTCCAAATTTACGAGTTATTCCTGGTCGTCACCCTGTCGGTCCCGTGGTCCTTACAGTAGGTCGATGTGACTGACCGACTTACCGTTCAGGGACGAACAATCCCGGACTGTTTTACACCAGGTGACCTCTTGGTGAAGATATAAGAACGGAACTCTTGGGGTATTTGTCATACTTTTCCGTTTTTCTATACCGTGACTTTCTACTTAGGGGGTCCAGTCATCCACGGGTTATAATTCTCGCTTCTTTATCGATGTCTTTCTTACTTCTCTAACTCGGTTTCGTCTTTACTGAAGGTCAACACCAACATAGACCACCACTTTCATTTCAGACTACGACATTTTTTGTCATAACGTATACTTGGACCTTACAATCCAGGTACTTAGTTCCATTTAACCTTCACCAGTTTGTCCTCTACTGTTCTCACTTATAACTATAAAAGTCTTAGTCACTTGATTTTACCTGACTTTACCCCCTTAAATTAAGTCTACTGGTAATATAGGGAATCTTCTTTACCTCATCGGGAGTATTAGTTGTTTTTCAGGTTTTACGTCATGAACCCACGTTAAAGTTTTTACTGTTTAACTAGAACCAAACAAAGGTTCCGTTTGGTAAGTTGTAGTGTCATTAGGTTCAGATCTGGGTTGGAGATTACGACTTCTTCGACTTCAACTTGTTCGGATGTTTCTGGATATTTTAGAGGATCTTGATTGTGGTTTTTCTCTACAAGAAAAGTAGTATCCCCTGACCTTACGTTTTCATCCCTCAGTTCATGGACCTCATTGCCCGTCCATGGACCTCATTGTCCGTTCAAACCGGAACCTCATGTTTTTTCGTCACGTTTCCGATTGTTTTAAAACGGTTCTCTTACGTGACCAGTATCGCTTGTGAGAGAGGGTTGTTGTGGTTTCAACTGAGATCTGTACCTGTAGTGGTCTACCATGGTTTTAGTCTAACTAATATAAAAAAACGTCAGTTTTACCTCTTCGAGATATGTTTGTCGTTTTTGTTCTGAACCTCGACTGACACCAAATCTAGTAGTCCAGGAATGACTTTTTAAGTCGGAGTTTAAATACTTTCATCCTTTTTGGTGATCCGGTAAGTTCATACTAGATTTAGTTTAAGGAATACTCATATGTCACCTCCACTACTTATCTAAGTTCCCTGATCTAGACCATCTGTACCACGGACTTCTTGATACCTACCTCCAAGTATTGTAACATGTCCTCCACCACTGGTTTTGGTAGGGGTTCTTTTTCTTTACGTTCTTCTGTTTCACCAACAGACTTCTCCCGAATGTGTAGTGACTCTTTTCTTCTCTTCGTTTTCCGTTTCCTCTTTCCCTTTCTGCGTGGGTTAACTTCCGTCTCAAGGTTTCTTGTCGTTCCGTTCTATTTTTTTTTTTTTCGGAAGGATTCACTGGTCACGTTTCTTTATCTCCTTTTGTTATCTTACCCATTCTGATCTCTAGAGAAATTCTTTTAATCTCTATGGTTCCCTTATAAAGTGTGTTTCTATCCGTGTTATTTCCTGTTTTTGTCGTTCCTGAATTGTCTTCGTCTTCTCTAATTCTTTTCCACCATTCTCATGTGTCTTCTTGACATGTTTTTTCGAGAATCACTAGGTCAATCGGTACTACTACACCAGTGAGTGGATCTCGGTCTGTAGGACCTCTCACTTCAGTTCACCCGTAATCGTCCGTAATGTTGGTTGTTACTATCACCTCCCCTATCTTAACGTCGACTCGATAAAGTTCAGAATTTTCAACTGTGACAATCTCACGATGGGAGTAATAAGGTCGTTTAAACCTTTTGAGTGGTCACCGGTGTCCAGACCTTTTCCAGTCAAAAGTAGGGTAGGGTTTCTTTCCGTTACGGTTTCCTTCGAGTTCAATGATATGTTAACGTGAGTAAAGTGTACGGTCGTTCTAATACAAGTTTTAGAAAGTTCGATCCGAAGTCGTCATGTACTTGATTCTTGAAGGTCTACATATTCGATCTAACTCTTTTCCGTCTCCTTGGTCTCTAGTTTAACCGTTGTGTGCAACCTAGTAACTTTTTCGTTGCCTTAAGGTTTTTTTGTAGATGAAGGTGAAGCAACTGATCCGATTTCGGAAACTGACACACCTAGTGATGTTTGACACCTTATAAGAATTACTCTACGTTTATGGTCTGGTGAAATAGACGGAGGATTCTTTACACATAAATCCTGTTCTTCGTGGTCAACCTTGACCTGTATCTTGTTACCTCACCAAGTTTTAATCTTTTCCTCATGCAGTTCGGACATATAACAGTGGGATGAACAAATTGAAGATACGTCTCATGTAGTACACTTTACGGTCCAACCTACTCAGTGTTCGACCTTAGTTCTAACGGTCCTCTTTATAATTGTTGGAGTCTATATGTCTACTATATTGAAATTACCGTCTTTAACTTCTCCTTGATTTTTCGGAGATCTACTTCCACTTTCTCCTCTCACTTTTTCGACCGAATTTTGAGTTGTAATTTTTTTTGACCGTAATTGTGGTTTACAGAATGAGATGACAAAGCGGTCTAGTACCGTAGACCAGGATAGTGAAGTACCGTTTATCTACCCCTTTGTCACCTTTGTCACAGTCTAAAGTAAAAGAACCCGAGGCTTTAGTCATACCTGTCACTGATGTCGGTGTTTTAATTTTCTGTGAACGAAGAAACTTCTTATCGATACTGTTTGGATCTGTCACATAATTTTTCGTCTCTGTAGTGGAACGACTGTTTCCAGGTATACCAGTTTCGATATCAAAAAGGTCATCAGTATACACCTACACTCTTAACCTGGTACTTCTTCCGACTCGCGACTTCTTAACTACGAAAACTTAACACCACAACTTCTTCGGAGAACTCTCAGGGAACCTGACGTTCTTCTAGGTTCGTCAGGTAGGACTTCCTTTAGTCAGGACTATAAGTAACCTTCTTGACTACGACTTCGATTTCGAAGTTACAAGACCGGTGGACTAAGTTTCTCGACTGAGTAATCTTTTCTGGGACTACGACCCTTTTTAACTCCCGTTCTCCTCTTCTCCCGTTGTCTCCTACTCTACCAACCTACCGTAGTGACTGAGTTACCTGAACTCAAACTCGTTTGCGCTCCTCTATTACTACCTGTCTTTACAGACCACACGACGTGAAGTACCCAAACGTTTCTTAGTCTGTGTTAAATCACTGATTTGTTGTTGTTCTACTCCAGTACTCCCATCGTGGGTGTCTGCCCTAATCATAATTCTATGATTAAGAATTGTCTTCTTCTTTATCACCCTGGAGGGGTACCGAGTCACCATTTCTTAGGTGGACGGTTCCGTCGTCTACGTCCTCTACTCATAAGTTAGAGACCAACTGTTCCAGGGGATCCCCTCCTTTATCAATGGGTAAGATCATAAGAACGTACGTGTTCTTCTATGTAGTCTCACGAAAGAGGGAGAGAGATGCGATACTCCCTGTATCCTTCTTCCACTAACAGACGTTCGGTCCTTCTCCCATGAAAGGTTCTTGAACTAGTACAGTCACGGGTCTAGAGTCTGAAGATCGGAGGTCTTGAAGTCCTGTATTTAAAAGTAACGAATTCGGGGGTACCGACACCATTATGGAAGACCGTCGAGGTCATCTCACTCTGTGAACCACAATACGGTGCTTCTAGGAAAGAGGACAAGGTCTTACACCTGAAAAAGTGTATGTGGACGGGAGGTCGGGGTATCGACTGTTAGTGGGTCCCAGTCATGATCCCCTTCCCCTTACTCCATGAGTGGAGTCCCGTTTTGAATTCCACTACCGTTTTTGAAGTTGTAGTTCTATTTATAAAAGTATATAATAAAATTTTTAATTAGAATTCTAATCTTTTTTTACGGTCCTACTTGTTTTGTTGTTTGAAAAGTCAGTTCTGTTTTAGTCATCGTCACGAGATGACTCGGTATGATATCGGGTCCCGTTTTTCTTTTTAATCACTATGACTAGGACTCGCTGACTTGGCTTGACTTGACTTGACTTGACTAGGATAAAAATAACTTGTTAAAACTAAAAAACGAATAGTGCCTTAAAAAATGTATTTAAAGCTAAAAATTTTATACCATAACTTTATACTATAGAGAACTAGTGACTCTAAAGACTCGGGCGACTTTAAGACACGGGATCCGCTCACGGAGGGAGTGGAGGGGTCGGACCCAGGACGGACAGAGGTGCAATGTAGTAAGTACCCCACATGACCGGGGACTGGGACAGAGACGAAGGAGGAACTGTTCGGGTTAAATGTCAGATGACGGAACAAAAAGATTCGGGACAAGTCAATTAGGCATGACTTACAATTAACGACTTTTTCCCAAATAAGAGGATAATCTTTAGTTTCCAACTTGTTTTCATGGGATTATTACTTTATAGGTGTCGGTTTTCCTTTTCGGAGAGTTCCACCTAAGAATTAGAAAATCAATTCTTTATGAATAATTTATAGGTTACCGACGTACAGAACTCGACCGTGACTCTTATATATCTACTTCTCTGCGGCGGGGATGAGACTTCTCGAGTGTCGGAACACTCCTTCGGTCTATTAATAGCCGCCTGTGCCTTCCTCGAGAATCCACAACGGAAACCTTAGTCCTTTTAGAAGTGTCTACTTCTCACGAACTTGAGAGTTTTTTTACAATTGACACGATAAGACTAAGACTCAGTGTGTACGAGTGACGTCTTTTTATTCTTTTCTCTTTTTTTAAGTTTTTTAATTTTATAAACTAGAATGTAGGGTCCTTACTAATAACAATTGTAAATCCAACTGAATAAAGGTCAAATATAGATGCATATATCTAGATAAATATAGACGTTACCCAGTTTAATAAAACTTGTGTTTATTCTACACAAGTTTTGTGTCTTGAAAAGTTTTGAATGACACTAACAGAAGTAGAACAAGACCTCAGGGTAAGGTTCACTACCTCAAGTTTTCTTTTTTTCGTAAAGGTGAATTCACCGATTTTGAATGTTATCAAAAAGAAAAGATTTACAAGTCAGGTAAGTTTCAAGTTTGAAGGGTAGACATACAAAGAGTTTAACGTTCGTATAAGGAGGTGGAGGAGGAAGGTGCCATGGTCCCGTATCCTCCGTCTCACGGGCAGAAGACCCAGACGGGACCGGAGGACCCTTGTCTGTGTACAGGAACTACTAACCCTTAGGACGAGACCCCAGGTTACTCAGAAAGGTCGGTCCACAAGACTACCATGGTGATGACCCTCAGTCCTTAGACTAACAACGAGTCCATCAGTACAGGGGTGGGGAGTAGGACTGGAGTTCGAAGAAGACCGAGTGACCCAGGACAGTCGTGAGGACGCAGGGGTCTGGACCCATACTTCGTTGAAGAGACTATGGTGGATTAAAATACCACTCTCTACTCAGACCCCTACACCTGTACCCGGTCTAGTGTGGCCCAGAAGGTACCTTCCCGTCCTTAGACCTAAAATGGACTTTACGTTGTCCTTCAGTTATCCAAATTCGTCTACTGACTACAGGATGTCAAGAACAATAAGTGTCTAGTACAAATAACGAGACGTACTTACCTGACCTTCCCCGTCTTCACCTCCGTCCGATTGTCATTAGTTCCGGTCTGTACTGTCCGATTTGAATCTCGATTTCTAATCTCAGACTTGTGGGTGTTCGATTACCCAACCTACACCCTCCTTTCTTTCCGCCATAAATCCTCTGATTTCCTGTCCCATATGCCAACATCATGACTCTACCTTCTTGGACCTGACCCCCGGATAACCCTAGCTTTCAAGACAAAACCTATATTCAAGGTCTGTATGAACTCTAGAGATTCCCCTCTACGATTCACCCATACATACTCGAGTCTTCTCCACAAGTCACATAATCGTGTGTCACCCGTAAATTTGGGAACCCTCATTTAAGTTAGTG
This sequence comes from Capra ibex, assembly GCA_006410555.1. Lineage (NCBI taxonomy): Eukaryota > Metazoa > Chordata > Mammalia > Artiodactyla > Bovidae > Capra > Capra ibex. Next base: position 43,384,043 of record SJYO01034137.1, read on the forward strand.
TACCATTGTTTGAAATCCTTTTCTTCTTCAACGTAAATCGTCTCCGGGACCCATCCGAATTGTAAATCTCGACGTAGTCTTCTCCTTCTCTACCGTTTCCTCTGACGACTCCTTCCTCACCTTCCTTCCTCGTTTCACCCCTCGTCACCAGGGTTTTTCTTCGTCCCTCCCAAGTTCCTCCTACTTCGTCACCTACCACCCTATGACGACCCTCTCACTACTTCCATTCCGGGAAGACCTTTCGTAACGGTTGAAGGGGACCGTCTCAGTCCCGAGTAGAGGAAACGACGACGATTCAGTGAAGTCAGCACAGACTGTCACGCTAGGGTATCTACTTCCGGTTGGTCCGAGGGGTAGGAACCCTAAGAGGTCCGTTCTCATAACCTCACCCAACGGTAAAGGAAGAGACTACGTACTTTCACTTTTCACTTTCACTTCAACGAGTCGGCACAGACTGAGAATCACTGGGGTACCTGACGTCGGATGGTCCGAGGAGACGGGTACCCTAAAAGGTCCGTTCTCATGACCTCACCGCACGGTAGGGGAGACGTGGTGGGGTTAGAACTAAGAGAAATATGTGAGTAATATAAGTTAATGACAGAAACAAGTACACGGACGGTGAGAGAGATCAGATTCTCACTAGGATCAAGTAAAGGAGGTCTCTGTCGGATGCCAAACCAGAACACATTCAAGGGTCCTTTACAATTCTCTTAATTCTTCTAACTAGTGGTCTTCAGTCCTCTGGTACAAACTTCTCTATGAGTCCTTCTAATACTACCCGGTACTGAGCAAAACCGTTCTTTGTTCGTCCGTCTATAGAAATATTATCTGTGTCCCTACGACGACCGTTGGTGTCGGGACCCTGACCGACGAGCCCCGAGGTGACCACTTCGAGAAGACTTGTCGACTCTTTTTCCTACCTCTACTACCCCCGTTTTCTACTGTTTCGTCGCAGGTATCCTTCGGTGGGAAAGGAGGACTTGTAACCTTTTCCGGTAGTAAGTGGACACTAAAACCGAAGTGTTACGTGCACTTAATATTGAAACAAAAATTTGATTCTACTGAAGGAACACCTGAAAAAATTTGTGTACCAATTTTGAAGAGAGTTAACAACATACTATAACAGGGTTTACAAGAAGGGTGTCAGTTATCGGTCTTTGAATTTTGGTTTGAAGTGAGAACAAATCAGCGAGTCAACATCGGTTGAGAAAACACTGGGGTACCTCGGGGCGGTCCGAGGAGGCAGGTACCCTAAAAGGACCGTTCTTACGACCTCACCCAAAGGTGAAGGAAAAGGTCCCCTAGAAGGACTGGGTCCCTACCTTGGATACAGAGGACGTTACCGTTCACTTAAGAGATGGTGACTCGGTCGTTCTTTCGGGAAGTGAGAGGATGACTTACAGGCGGGGTCGGCTCCGTGAATCTTCTTTCATCTCCTTCTCTGACTTTAAGTAGTTCTCAAGTTCGGGTAACCCCATATAAGGAGGTGATTGTATAGAGAAAAACATAAATGGTGGTGGTAGCCCCAACCTAAAAGTATAGGTAGAATTTCTTCTCCTTTACTCCGAGTCCCTTAACATATACACCGGGTTGTAGTGTGTGACCACTCCCCACCTCGACCGTCAGCCAATATCTTGACCTACCATCGATATCGGCACTGATAGATAGGTCCCGAGAACCACTGGGCCGTCACCAGGAGTCGAGGTCCCTGTCGGTGGATTAACCCCTTTATCCTCCACCGAGGGAACCACCCAGTCAAGACGTCACTAGACCCTCAGTAGTCCTCATGTCAGTCGGATCTCGGGTGAAAAGGTCGGGAGGGGTACTAGACCATTCAGGAAGATATAATTTACAGCAAGACAGACTTTATGTGTCCCCTAAAGTCAAACGACTTGGTTGTCGCGTCAAAGGATAGGGCGGAGGATTGGATGGAGGTCGTTCCTCTTTTCTTTGTTCGTGAAGTGCGACTTTGTTAAGGGGAAAGTGCATAGACGATTGGATTGAAGAAAACCCGAGTACTGGGTCCTTGCCGAAGTAAGCCTCAGTAAGGGGAGTTTTTTTGGTACTTCCCATACCCCGACCCATTATATACGACTACATTCCCAGTTTGTCCTTGAACCTCTACTTCCACTTATTCTGTCGTTCGTTAAGACTCACCCTGTAAGACATGTCCGGAGGTTTAATTTACCTTTGGCACCCCTAATTACCTTCCAAGTCTCGTCCTTAACACTTTACCGAAGACCGTCGTCGGAGTCACACGAGACGAGACAGTGCTACGGTATCAGACCCTAAATACTTAAAAAGAACATGATCTAAATAAATAAAAAATTCGATATCTTAAGGTTTTCCGTTCTGTTTCGTCTCAAGTTCCAAGAAACTTTTTCATCATCCTCGCTCTTTCCCTTCCCGAGTACTACCTACCGTGGAACATCCACGCTGCTGATGTTTTCTACCCAATTATTACACGAAGGGTATTAGACCGATGTTCGAAGGGAGGGGTAGAACAGAAGGTAATAACAGGAAACATATAGAGGGGACGGTGACTGTTGTAGAGGAACGACAGACTGAGGATTACACTCGGAGGGACAGGAGAGGGTGGACCTTACCGAGGGAGGGACGAACGAGGGATAGACGTACCAAGTATGGACCGTTTCGAAATCAGTTTAGGATGTTAGAAATACTTCAGTGACTAAAACCCCCCGAAGGGGGATTGTTCCCAGAGTGAAAGAGACTCAACAGGTTGGAGTCGTACCTGTAGGAGATCTGTCAAAGGACGACGACTCAGTACTTAGATCCGACTCACTACGAATAGAACGACGATTCTATGGACTCTCCCTTTAGTCGAGTGGACCTCGTAAAAAAAAAAAATGGACAAGTCTCGAAATGTCCCGAATTGAGGAAATTAGTGGGATAGTTGAGAGACCTCCTGTGTTCTCAGGAAACTCGAATTCGTTGAAAAGGTTCTCGTGGACCGGCTATACCCTTAGTCTAACCCAAAAATGAATGCAGACAGACTGAGTCTAGAACCCCACGGGTGATGAAGTATTCCGGAGATAACTGTAATTCTACGAAAAGTGTTGATCGGTCCTTTGGGGGACACCGGTCCTTAGTTCGGGGAAGTATGACCACAGGATGGACACGAACCTTCGTAGGACATGTTATCAACAAGTTATTTAGAATAAACCGACTAAGTTAACGGAATATCCATGTGTCATAAAATTGGAAAAATTTCATACAAATATAAACCATTACAGAAGGGGCACTATCCCTACGACTAATTTTTGAGTAATTTGTAATTTTATGTTTGGGTCTTTGTTTTTGATTTCCATTTACTAAACGGGTTTCGGTGTATTATTGTTTAGGACCGGAGATTATGGATTTAATCAAGAAGACAACTTCATGGTCGTGTTATTACATTACTTTATAAAGACTCTGTTAACCCTTTAAATTGATAACTAACAGACGAACTACTATAATTCCTTAACGTAAACAAAGGAGAAAGACGTCGTCCTTTAAAAGTGCTTGAATCACCGAATGGTGTTTGAATTGCTAGAAAGTACAGAACATTTAGTCTTTAGACTTTACCGAAAGGAACCCGTTTTAGTTCCCCAGTCACCCCGACACAAGGAAAACCTCTAAGATCCTTTCTTAGATCGAAGTTCTCCGGTGGACGTACAGAACCGAGTACAGGGGAAGGAGGTGGAGGTTTCGGTCGTCACATCGTAGAAGTTTCGAGTGAGACGAAAGGTGACGATAGTGGGTGAGACTGTGAAGACGGAGGGAGAATATAAATAGGGCAACTGAGGTGAGTTGATTGGACCTATTAATTCCTGTGAGAGGGGTAACGATCTCGTAATTGAGGCAGTGTGGACGTTTCAAGGGAAGTGGTACGTTCTATTGTATCTGTGCCTAAGACGTTTAATTCGGTACCTATAGAAAACCCCTTGGTAATAAGTAGAGTGATGTCTTTAACGACTATTAAAACTATTTATATTATTACTATATCATTAATACGAAAAATATACAAGAGTAAACAATGTCCACGAATGATTTTATAATTACCCATTTCGTCGTACCACAGACTATATATATAAAAAATTAAGTTCTTTTTATTCACCTACGTATACCTCCCTTTTACTTATTCTAACCGATTCAAAAACTACTAATAAACTATCAGTAACTTCGACCCATACTCCATGTACCCCCATACAGAATGATAAAAAAAGATGAAAACACATACAAACTCTAAAAGGTGTTATAGAAAAATTTGATATCTATAACTTCACAAGACACATTGTAAGAGATTGTGGTAAGAGGAGGGAAGGAGAGGTTTCCATTCGGTAACACTTAAACCACAAAAGTAAGAGAAAGTGTCAAAATGATGTGTATGTACAGAATTTGTTATATATCTTGACCAAACGTGTAAAAAAGGGTTTAAACATATAACGTGTAAAGTTGTCTCAAAAACTCTAAATAAGTACAACTATGTACCTATTAAGTAAGAAAAAGTCATAAAATTTCGTAAGTTGTCATACCGATACAGATTTAAATAGAGAATACAACTACACATAATTTCAACAAAAGTTAGAAATCAATGGTGTTTGTTACGACGTTATCCGGAAGAATATTTATAGAGGGACACGTGTACACACTTTAAGGGAGATCCTACGATTCATCACTTTAACGGTCAAAAGACCTAGATACGTAGAAATAGAAGTGAACTAGAACGATTTATAAATTAGTACCCCACCACGGTTAAACATGAGAAGTCGTTATCTACTCTAAGGGGTAAAGATAAGTGTAGAAATGGGTGTGAATCGTAAAATTCTAAAACTTTTAAAACGGTTGGTTTCTCTACACTTTATCTTAAGTGACAAAGTCAGACGTTCAGGGCCTATTGATCACTTCGACTCGTAGCAAAAGTAGACAAATCATGAACAGTAAAACGAGAAAACAATCAAAAAGGATTTTGACACAGGTCAGATTTCAAATAGAGTAGATAATTCAAAAATCAAAATTATAATAAAAGTAAAGGTTCTTATATAAAAGAGAAATAAAGACGAAAGAGAAACCCGTAGGTTTTGTAAGAAAGAAACTTACCTACGAATCGGGAAGAACCAACTAAAAGACGTAGAGTATAAAAAGGGAAAGAGAAAAAGATGTGAAACATAAAGAACGAGGTACAAATCTTTTTAAGGAGGTACAAAAAAGTCAGTCAAGTTAAGTCAGTGAGTCAGTACAGGTCGAGAAACGTTGGGGTACCTGACGTCATATAGTCCGAAAAGCCAGGTAGTGGTAGAGGGTCTCAAGTAAGTTTGAGTACAGGTAGCTCAACCACTACGGTAGGTCGGTAGAGTAGGAGACAGCAGGGGAAGAGGAGGACGGGAGTTAGGGAAGGTGGTAGTCTCAGAAAAGGTTACTCAGTTGATAAACGTACTCCACCGGTTTCATGACCTCAAAGTCGAAATCGTAGTCAGGAAGGTTTCTTGTGGGTCCCGACTAGAGGAAATCTTACCTGACCAACCTAGAGGAACGTCAGGTTCCCTGAGAGTTCTCAGAAAAGGTTGTGGTGTCAAGTTTTCGTAGTTAAGAAGTCACGAGTCGAAAGAAGTGTCAGGTTAAGAGTGTAGGTATGTACTGGGGACCTTTTTGGTATCGGAACTGATCTGCCTGGAAACAACCGTGTCATTACAGAGACGAAAAGTCATACGATAGATCCAACCAGTATTGAAAAGAAGGTTCCTGATTCGCAGAAAGTTAAAGTACCGACGTCAGTGGTAGACGTCACTAAAACCTCGGGGGGTTTTTATTTCAGACTGTGACAAAGGCGACAAAGGGGTAGATAAAGGGTACTTCACTACCCTGACTTACGGTACTAGAAGTAAAAGACTTACAACTCGAAATTCGGTTGAAAAAGTGAGAGGAGAAACTGAAAGTAGTTTTCCGAAAAATCAAAGAGAAGTGAAAGACGGTATTCTCACCACAGTAGACGTATAGACTCCACTAAATATAAAGACGGTCGTTAGAACTAAGGTCGAACACGAAGAAGGTCGGGTCGCAAAGAGTACTACATGAGACGTATAGTCGAAAGAAATATCAGGTTGAGAGTGTAGGTATATACTGATGACCTTTTTGGTTTCGAAACTGATCTGCCCAAGTACAAAAAATCACTGAAGGTTTACTTAAATGACCGTTCGTTTATGTATATAAAAAAGAAAGGTACTTAAGAAAGAACAAGAAACTGACGAAGAAAAGTACCACCGGACAATAACGATATATCCCTTTTATACGAGAATTTAGAGAGGTTCCTGTGATCATTCTTAAAAAAATTTCGAACGAAGTGAAGGACTTAAGAAAATGGGGGATCCATAACCTACACATACAGGTAGAAGAACGATAACCCGACAGAGTCGACAGACCACCAGGAACCAGTAGGATGGTATAAATACTTACTTTTTAGTACAACTCGTAATCTGGGTTCCCTCGTCAGTTGTGTCTTAACAACCCTGGCCGAAGGAGAGATCAAGAGACAGGAGTCACCCTTAAGACACATAACGGAGGATAGGGTCTCGGGGAGACCCCGAGACGTGTTTCTTGTCGGGAGAGGGGAAGGGAATAATGTAAGAAAGACTGAACTCAGAGGGAAGAGGGACCAAATAATCAATTGTACTAAGGTGGAGGTAATGACAGGAGATCTTTTAGTAGTTTTAGAGATACCTATTTAGTTGGGAGAAGGGTAAGAGTTGTGAACTTTTCACACGACGTAAGATACTAAGGATTCGGACTACCCTAAATCCTTCTCTTCACCCACTCCCCGACGTGAGTCAGGTAGTAGAACTTCGTCTACTCTTTTTAGTTAGACTCTTTTAGTGAAACCGATGACACACCTTTCCCGAACCTACTCCCGTCTTTCTTCGACCTTTCTTCTCAAGTCAATCCAGATGAACAAAATTCTCGTTCTGTTCCCCTGGTCCAGTCTTGACTCACTCTCCCTTTTTCTTTCTTTCTTCATCTTTCTACTCCTACATAAAACTTCTATCCCGACTGGTTTCAGAAAAAAGGGAAGAATACTTGTAAAGACCTGAACATACTCTAGAACCCGATTCCCCCAGAGACTACTACTTAGACCCCTTCGTCGTACCCTTATCTCGTGACCCGACCCTGTTTCTATCCAGACTTAAACTTAATATACTCACTACAAATATCGGATGGAGTGTCAGAGTCACAAGAGTAGATATTTTACCCGGAAGATTATGGATGACGACAATCACTCCGTTGTCTTAAGGGAACCTGGTGGGACCTTTTATGTTCGTCTAATCGGACCTTCACCTTTTAGATAGTCTTAGTCCAGGACTTAACGAGGTGAGGAAAGATTACCGGGTTTACTGAAGAGAACGGTTCGTAAAGGTAACGACACACAGAGAACGGTGAGTCAAAATACTTACGGTCAAACTCCTTCCCCTGTCAGTCGAGTAATAGTAGTACGGTCGACCTCTTTCGGGAAGTGTGGTCCAGTGACCCACCACGGTGACTGACTCGCCGACCCGAGTCCAGTGTACTGGTGGAAGAAGTCAGTCCCCGGTGGAGACGTTTCCCGTCGTATCGGGACGAACGGACCGGTCCCTCCCGAGGTACACACTTCTATGTCTCCTCGGACCCCTCCGTGTTCTTGGTCCTGATTATGCAGTTGTGAAATAGATAATGTCAACTACACTGATCGTTTATTTCGTTCTGTGCATTTTATGTATCCCTCGTTGTAAAAGTCTACTTGAGGTGGAGTAATTTTGTTTTTGTTTTTGTGGGTGAACGTAATATGTTTTTGAACAAGTTTTTGACCATCTGAGGGATCGGAGGGTATAATCGTCTGCAGGATTAATTGTTTTTATTCGGATTAACACCTTCACTTCAACCGGAACTTTGTGTAGACCTTTATTTTTGATCTCTTTGTTTCCTCGGATCCTTAAACCCCCTTAGTGACGCAAAGGAACCCAAACAAAGAAACACTCTTAAAGATAACATCTATATCGCTTAACTTAATTAATCCGAAGTATGCTCGAAAGAAAAGAAATAAAAAGAACTTTGGGGTTCGGTTTTATACTAAATATAAAAGTCCAGGTACTGACAAGTCATAGATAAAGATTTAGACGGTCCAATTTTTACATATACTTTTGCCTTTGACATTATGACAGTAAATTAATTATTTCCGTGCTAAGAGTCGAAAAGGTGGTATACGTAAGAAAACAAGTACATTCACGATAAAAGACACGAGGAAAATTGAAAATTATTCGAAGGAAAGACATCTCACACCTATTACAACACTTTTTCATCGATTTTGTATAAAAGTTTACCTTTTGTTGGGAATTGACTTTTTTACCAGGTTTCCTTCTCCCTTGTTTCCCTCGAAGGTACTATGTACGTGTTTTTAAACTGTCAGGAAGACGGAACGACGTATAGACTGTCCTTCTCCCCCTTCTCTTCGTCCAGAGGGACAAAAACTGAAGTGTAGACCAATGAGTCAAGAAAGTTGTGACACAATAATTACGAACATGAAACCACCCTACAATCTACACACGTCCTCTCTTTCGTGTCTGATCCCCAGACCTCCGGTCCTTGATCCGTAGTGGTGACGACAATGGGTCGACCCCTTCGACCCCTCCCATAAGGGGGGAGTAGGAAGTTGAGTAGTAGACTCCTTATTTCTCTTAAAACTTGATCCGATCCCGATGGGTACCTCTTCCGTTACCGGAAGAACGGACCTTTTAGGTTACCTACCTCCTCGGACCACCCGATGTCAGGTACCCCAGTGATTCTCAGCCTGTGCTGATTCGCTGAAGTGAAAGTGAAAAGTGAAAGTACGTAACCTCTTCCTTTACCGTTGGATGAGGTCACAAGAACGGACCTCTTAGGGTCCCTGTCCCCTCGGATCACCTGACGGTAGATGCCCCAGCGTGTCTCAGCCTGTACGGACTTCACTAAATCGTCGTCGGCGTCCCGATGGTTTCTCGTCTCCGGATTACGGTGAGCAGACCCTGAACCCCTGTGAACTCGTACAACTTTGTGTTCATTTATGTAATTAAAAGAAAAGTTGAAAGTAAGTCATAAGAGAACGTAACATAGTATCTGTTTCGAAACCAAACCACGACCATACAGAAATTGTGGGCAGATTAAGAAATGACTAAAAGGAAAATTTTTCTCACCTGGAGTCCGAGTCTCGGAAACCGTCCGTCGTCGTAGACCGATCTGGACTTTATGACAGGTAGGGGGTGTGGTGAGGGTGGTCATCATAAACTAAGATTCCATCCAGAGGAAGATTAATACCGTTCACTAGTGACTAGTATCACTATGTTACAAAAGAAACATTAATGTTTCTTTCATTAAAAGAAACATTTTATTAAAAGAAACTTAATATTTAAACTTTTCCTAATTCATGAGATAACTCATAGAAATAAACATGTTCTCTATTACCTGAACTGACCTTACCAGTTCACTTTTCTAACTTCCATGTCTTTTGTTGCCAGATCCACTGGTGGTTCTTGGGAATGTGTTGAACTCGGATTCGAAAGAGTACAAAGTACAGAGGATTGACGACAAAAATAACTATTATGTTTGTGTAAATGTCTGGCTCTTATGGGAAACAGGTAGGAGGAATATACTGTCAAGTGGACCGAGACACCGAGGGTCGTAGAAACATATTATTTGTCTTCTTGTTGAATGTCTAGTACTGTATCCTCACATTTTTTTTCGTCCTTGTATAAAGAACTTCTCAAAATCCCTTCGATGTTTGAGGTTCACTTTGTACTGTCTAACTTGTGTATGTAAAGAAAGTCGAGGGAGAGTTTTGAGTTGATTTTTCTCTAAGTTCCTTATTTTGTCCAAATATGGATGCTCCTGTTCCTTTTACCCTATCCTCAGTTTTCTCCTGGTCTTTACGATTTTTCATAAAACCTTCCACCTTTTGAACATCTACTCCCTAGTAACCTTGTATTCACGGACATGTCCCTCCATGTTTACTTTTCAATCGACTAACTAAGGAACAACAACTAATCAACGATTCAGTACAAGTTGAGAAAAAGCTGGGGTATCTGGCATCGGGTAGTCCGAGGAGACAGGTACTCTAAAGGGTCCGTTCTTACGACTTCAACCAACGGTAAAGGAAGAGGTCCCCTAGAAGGGTTGGGTCCCTAGTTTGGGTGTAGAGGACGTAACCGTCCTCTAAGAAATCCCGGAACTTTTTCAAGTCATTAAGTCAAGTCAAGTCAAGTCAGTGAGTCAGTACAGGTTGAGAAACGTTGGGGAACCTGACGTCGTATGGTCCGGACGGACAGGTAGTGATTGAGGGTCTCAAATGAGTTTGAGTACAGGTAACTCGACCACTACGGTAGGTTGGTAGAGTAGGGGACAGTAGGGGAAGAGGAGGGCGGAAGTTAGAAGGACTCGTAGGTCCAGAAAAGTTTACTCAGTCAAGAAGAGTAGCCCACCGGTTTCATAACCTCAAAGTCGAAGTCGTAGGAAGGTCACTTGTAAGTCCTGACTAAAGGAAATCCTACCTGACCAACCTAGAGGAACGACAGGTTCGCTGAGAGTTCTCAGAAGAGTTTGTGGTGTCAAGTTTTGGTAGTTAAGAAGTCGTGAGTCTAAAGAAATATCAGAGTGTGGGTATGTACTGATGACCTTTTTGGTATCGGAACTGATCTACCTGGAAACAACCGTTTCATTATAGAGACTAAAAATTATACGACAGACGACGACGATGACGACGATTCAGCGAAGTTAGCACAGGCTGAGACGCGCTGGGGTATCTGTCGTCGGGTGATCCGAGAAGACAAAGACCCTAAGAGGTCCGTTCTTATACGACAGATCCAACCAGTATTTAAAGGAAGGTTCCTCAAGTCAAGTCAAGTAAACGAGTCAACACAGACTGAGAAACGCTGGGGTACTTAGCGTCGTGCGGTCCGGAGGGTCAGGTAGTGGTTGAGGACCCCAAGTGAGTTTGAGTGCAGGTAGCTCAGCCACTACGGTAGGTCGGTGGAGTGGGAGATAGTAGGGGAAGAGGAGGACGGGGGTTAGGGAAGGTCGTAGTCTCAGAAAAGGTTACTCAGTGGAGAATCGTACTCCACCGGTTTTATAACCTCAAAGTCGAAATCGTAGTAAGGGAGGTTTCTTTAGGGTCCCGACTAGAGGAAATCTTACCTAACCAACCTAGAGGAACGTCAGGTTCCCTGAGAGTTCTTAGAAGAGGTTGTGGTGTCAAGTTTTCGTAGTTAAGAAGCCTCGAGTCGAAAGAAATGTCAGGTTGAGAGTGTAGGTATGTACTGGTGTCCTTTTTGGTATCGGAACTGATCTGCCTGGAAACAACCGTTTCATTACAGAGACGAAAACTTATACGATAGATCCAACCAGTATTGAAAGGAAGGTTCCTCAGTCGTAGAAAACTAAAGTACCGATGTTAGTGGTAGACGTCACTAAGACCTCGGGTTCTTTTATTTCAGACTGTGACAAAGGTGACAAAGGGGTAGATAAAAGGTACTTCACTACCCTGACTTACGGTACTAGAATCAAAAGACTTACAACTCGAAATTCGGTTGAAAAAGTGAGAGGAGAAAGTCAAAGTAGTTTTCCAAGAAATCAAGAAGTAGCGAAAGACGGTATTCCCACCACAGTAGACGTATAGAGTCTTAATCGAGTCCTTAATCTCTACGGTTCAAGGAGACCTCCATCGTCTCTCCGACGTTTGTCCTACTGACGACCTTTACGACAGTTTTCGTAACAAAGAGTTAGAACCGAGATACTGTAAACCTCGTTCTCTTTAAGAAACAAACCCCCGACAGAACGAACCGGAGATGAACGATCTACGGTCGTCGTTAGGGAAAAGGTCAACACTGTAGGTTTGGTCAGAGGTCTGTAACCGTTTATAGGGAAGTCCACGTTTTAGGTGGGGGAGTCAACTCTTGGGGTCAATTCTTGGTGATTAAATTTCCTTGGGAGTGGGGAGAGACTTGGGCATGTCTATTTAGAGATAGTGGAAAGGTGGGGTTTCCTTAGTCTCCAGATAAGACACTTAGGTACCTTGGTCCCTTCCAGGTTTGGACCCTTGTTTTTCGTGTCTTTTCCCTCCCACTCCGTGGTCTGACCTTCGATCCCCAATCCATCTCATGTACAAGGGAAGACAATTTCAAAACCCAGAGGGACATACTCTACTGAGTTATTACTCTGGTCCTCTCGATGTCCCTCAACAATTAAGGTCCCTTTTCTTCTTATACGTATTTTTAGATTTACATTAGTATCAGATAATGAACCAATTCGAGACTATGAATGTATGTATGTATGTATATGTGTGTGTGTACGTTTATATATATATATGTAATATATACATATGTATGTACTATATATTCCATGTGTATATGTGTAATAAACAGATTAAGTCACAAGTATTACTATATCCCTAACCTGTAATGAAGAAAGTTTTAACGTTACATTAATTTTATGTTCCTACACACCCTGTCGACATATACACCTACCCTCACCACCACCACCACCACCAATTTGGGAGTAGAAGGTACTATTCTACAGTTATCTTTGTAGTAGAAAGTTATTTTAATTTTTAGTTGTATATCTCGTACCACCACCACCAAATCAACGACTCAGTACGGAACTGAGTGTGCTAGGGTACCTTATATCGAGCACTCTGAGGAGACAGGTACCGTCAAGGGTCCGTTCTTATGACCCCACCAACGGTGAAGGAAGAGGTCCTCTAGAAGGGCTGGGTCCCTGTCTTGGGGTCAGAGGACTTAATGTCCGCCAGAGGACGTAATATCCGTCTAAGAAATCTCTGGCTCGGTGTACCGTCCGTCTCATATATCTTGTATATATATATATATATATATATATAATAAAATTTTATGTCTTCCTTCGAGTTCCTTTTTCTACCTTTTCAACTTTCATCGACGGAGAATCCTCGTCTTAATTTTACACCTCGTCTCTCACGTCCCATGACTATAAAAATCCTATTTAGAAAATCATGGTAAACGGAAGATCTTGATGTTTGTGATGTGCGAATGTGACTACGTTTAGTGAACAATTTACTTCCGATACCTCAATCGTCGATCTTCTGAACTACTGACTTATCTCTTCTACCTTGTATTTCCCCTTTCGTACTACATAAAACATATAGATACAATGTGCTTCTTATCCATCTTGTGTCACCCAGATAGTATCGTTTTACTTCTGTTTACATTTTAGTATCTTACATAATAAAAATTTATTTCCTTGTATAAGAAAAAATTTTATTTAGTGACCTCTTCCTTTACTGTTGGGTGAGGTCATAAGAACGGACCCTTTAGGGTACCTGTCTCCTCGGACCACCCGATGTCGGGTACCCCAACATTAACTGTAAACGAACCACCATCACCACCGTATCGGTGATTCAGTACAGGATGAGAACGCTGGGGTACCTGACATCGGACGGTCCGAGGAGACAGGTACCCTAAAGGGTCCATTCTTATGACCTCACCCAACGGTAAAGGAAGAGGTCCCCTAAAAGAGCTGGGTCCTTAACTTGGGACCAGAGGATGTAACGTCCACCAGAGGACGTAATGTCTACCTCAGAAATAGTCAACTCGGTGTGTCGTCCGTCTCGTATCCATAAAAGTTCCGTGACAACAACAACAAATGAGTGATTCAGTTCAGGTTTAGAAAACGTTGGGGATCTGACATCTGACGGTCCGAGGAGACAGGTACCCTAACGGGTCCGTTCTTACGACCTCACCTAACGGTAAAGAAAGAGGTCCCCTAGAAGGGTTGGCTCCCTAGGTCGAACACAGAGGACGGAACCGTCTGTCTAAGAAATGGTGACTCGGTGGTCCCTTCGGGAAAGATAGGTAATGAAATAAATTAAGAGTAATTTTACTTCACACATAATAATCAGAGTAAAATGTCCACTCTTTTGACTCTTTATGTTGACCCTTGTTTCCTTACGGTCCCACGTACCACACCTCACCTTACGGGTACAAATGTAGTCCGAAGACTGAGAGTGTTCGACAACGTCGGAACCCGTGTACGGTGTAGAAGGACACGTAGACACAAGAGAATACGTTCCACCTTCTCTCTGCTCTTATTCCCAATGCTGAAGTAGAGTATCCTTATGACATTCCTTAAACCCACTTATGTACATTCCGTAAATATTTTCATGGATTGTGTAGGAGTCACGATAATAGTATTTTCCTTATCTCAGTTAGTTCTATCTTACTTCTGTCAATTCTCTGTAAAAAGACTTTGAGTCAAAGGAGTAAAATAAACTGAAAAGACCCGTAAACCTTAATGACTGTGAATGGGTCCCAGTGTAGTGACAATCACTTCGATCTGAAATCTAAGTGCAGACAGACAGAAGTGTCGAGTCCGAAAAAGAGATCTTAGGTCACGGAAAGTAATCGATTACCCCGGTCACCACCTTTCCGGTCGATGTGCTCGTCTTTTAGAGTTGTGATCTTTTGCCTCTCTCTCTTTACTCCCTCCCACCGATCGCTTCCTCAATTTGTTATACTACTACTCAGTCTATTTCTTCCTTCACACTAGATCCTCCTATTTTTATTCTACCGTCTTGTACCTCCTCTCCCATCCTCTTAGACAATGGCTCTGTTCACTTATGGACTCGCTCAAACATGTTCATCCTGTCATACTAACCGTCTTTACTTACATCCATCCCTACCAGAGTCCTCTTCGTGAACTCCTCAGATACTGTGTCGAATGAAATTGGGAACCTTACTTCTGTGCATCTAGAACCGACCTGAAAGTTTCAACAGGTAGAATCCTTCGAACGTAAAAGGGAGACGGAGCACGTGAGACGAAGGGACGATACATATCAACATTAGTCCCGAGATACAACACTAGTAGACAGTGGAATTGGTCTGACATTCCAGAGACTTCCGTCCCTGATACACACAGAATAAGTTAGTGTACATAGGTCACGACGATATCTGACTTCGTTCCTTATTTCCCTTTCTCTTTCCTGTACACAGTTATAAATTACTCAACGTGAAATTACGACAGGTATACGATCCTCTGAGACGGTCTTCATTACCCTTTTCATTTAATCTGGTATAAAACGATATCCTGAATCTTACGCGTCCGGCCTTCATAGAATCACTAGTAGGTGGGTGGGTAGTAAGTAAGTTGAGTCAAATAATTCACAAATATTACACGTGTCAATCTATGAGCAGTGATCCTTGTACCTGTCCTATTCAATACTGGAAACGGGATTTCCTTCCACGAAAATCAATCTACCCTCTTTCTCCTCTGTCTAGCTACGTCATCGTCCACTGCTTCCTATGCCATGGTTCTCCTTTCTCTTTCCTTTTACCTTTCGTTGTTAGGTGAAAACATCGACAAGTAATTTGTAAACATAAACAAGTGAAACAAGGGTCCTTTATTTTTAAGGCGTTACGTGAACTCTTATATTTGGAAGGATTACTTTCTGTCGTTCCACCTTGGGGGTTTGTAGGACGGACGACCACCCGAATACCTCGTCACCCCGTCCCCCACCCCCTCGAGTCAATAGTCAGTAGGAACTCCCTGAAGACGGTCGGGGGTAGAGAATAGATTACGTCACCAAAAGTCTAACCCCATATTCTTCGTGTTTACACATCGTTCTCTCTTGACGGTGGAACTTAAGACGGAGGTTTACCCGTAGTTTTGTTTACTAGGGATTTATTGGATAGTTGATGCGGGTGGCAGAAAAAAGACAAAACAAAATCTTTAATTTTTATTGTAAAATTTGTATTTCTTACGTCTTTCCTTCATAAAACCATTAACCTTGTAAAGAAATTTGTCTCTTAGAGAAGAAATCACGTGTGTTCTCCTGGTATCCGCGATCCCTCGACCTTTCTGAACGAGTTCCGGTGTCACCTCAATCACCTTCTCGACTCCAGTCTTGGACCGTCGAGGGTCCGGTCACAGGGTAGTAGGTGTTGTCACTAAGGATTTCGTACTATTCGTTTGATATTCGTTCGGAAAGATCAAATCCTACACAGGATCTTGTCATCCGAAGGTTCTTTTTCGGTTAGAACGGAAACCTACAACGTCGGTCAATACCATGTCCATCTCTATACCCCTTCTGGTTCGAGAAGGTTTTCCTTTTAGTCGTATTTATTTGGACTCCTGTCTTTTTATCGAAGATTCCATCCGTCGTCCCCCACCCCGACGATAGGTAATTGTCCCCTATAAATCCCCAAAGGAAGCAGTACAGAAGTGAGACTAGTACTTTCTTTCCCGAGAAAACTTTATGACCCGTGGGTTTTATGTATTCTTATTATTCTTAACTGGAAATGTGTGGTTCGGAAAGTAAGTAATAGAATTAGTAGAAGGGAAGTAGTATAAGGACACTTCAACTCCGTCAACAGTAAAGGTAAACTCTTTTCTCTTTGGTACCGTGGCTCTCCAACTGAACGAGATCCAGTGACTCGGCCATTCTCCTCAACTTGAGTTCTCGACACTGACATTAAGTGTCAGAAAAGGTAATACAAGATTACACAATGTTATACCTTGTGACAGTCTGTGTGTGGTGACGGGTCTCTACACTAACTAAGTGTAGTCAGATTTTTTCTAGCGAGTGAATTACTATCATTGATATCAAATAGACTCCGTGACTTCTCAACTATTCCTTAAAAAGTGTACGTAATAAAATAAATTATAAGTAAGATTGGATACTTCCTCTACAGTAACAAGGGCACTCCTCGACTCCGGATCCAGTTGGTCGACACTGGTTCTATTCGGCCCTGGGTTTAACGTACCCGGACAGAAGGGAGAGGGTGGGGGGGACCCCGGACTCAAGAATCGTGTTCTATAAGGAAGAATCATAAAAAGAACAAGACTAAAGTTTCCACCCTCCCTGTATTTACATAGTAGAGAACGATTTTAAAACCACCCCCAAAACTTCATATACTGTTTGATTGATATGTGTAATTTTTAAGTATATAGATCTTTTTGAGTCTATTTGCTATCGAAGAAATGAGGTTATTACATACTATTGGTATTATTCGACAGATTTTTTTACCGTACTAATTAAAAATTTAGACTTTTACAGTGTTTCTTAGTGAGGTAATATAAGTCTTAATAAATGCCAATAGTACCCTTACTTATGGAACGAGTTTCAACATATTATAAAACGCCAAATGTCTCGAAAGTGTAAGTAATAGAGTAGACTGAAAGCGTTCTTCCGTACTAGTTAAAAATAATATGGGTAAATTGTCTTTCCCTATAACTGTAACCCTCTCCAATTTCGATTTGGTGTCCGAAGGGTATACCGTATAACTATTTCTTGGGTGGACGGTTACCTCCTCTACGTTCCCTGTGTCCAAGCTAGGGACCAACCCCTTCTAGAGGACTCCACCCTTTACCGTTGGGTGAGGTCATAAGAACGGACCCTTTAGAGTACCTGTCTCCTCGGACCACCCGATGACAGGTACTCCAGTGTTTCTCAACCTGTGTTGACTCCTGGACTCCTATGTGTGTGTGTTTCGATTGTTCTCTGTCTTGACCTCGAGTTAGGTTTAGTAGACTGAGGTCCCAATATCGAGAAAGATGTTGGGGTCACCATCGTAGGGATGACACATGGGAATTTTTCATCTGAGTCTTCTTCTAAGGTCCACGTCGTATTTACGGGTGAAAGACCGTGTAGGGTGACGGACCGAGAAGGTCCTTTGTTTCAAATACCTTGGAGACCGTTGGTAGGGACCCCCAAACTACCACGGGAGATCCGTCCTTACAGATGCGAGTAAGACCTATCCGACGACTATATAAACCACCGTGTGTACCCTCGGACTCAAAGTCCCGTCCTGTACGAGAGACGTTTTTGTGGGTGTTGTCTCTTCGTAAACTCTACGTCCCTCCACAAACCTTTACTGACTTTCTCTCTACTGCTCATACTTGTCTATGTCGAACCCCTCACTGAGTATTCGTCTATTATTAGTTTTCTTTGAATTGTGAATTTGTTTCTTATCTTAGTGGGTCTTACTGACGTTTGAACTACTTGTATTTATGGTGACAGACCGGATTTAAACCGAGACTCCTGTCAGCCGTATGTTGTAGTTCTCATGAGGAAGAATCTCGGGGTCGACCGGGCACGGAGGATCGGATGTTTTACGTCATCCTGTCTTCATTTTACTGTTTAATGACCAGACCCTTGTATGATGACTGGTAAATCCCTAAAACGGGGTACGACACTATGGAAGAGATGGGAAAGTGTATTCTTATCTCTTCCTATGGGACTAGAAGAAGTGTCTTTCATCAGATAAGGAAATCTGGGTCGACTCATAGTGGAGGAACCAATCCGAAAGAGACTGGAGAGAGTTTCGTCTTAAATTACGGGGACGGAAACCCGAAATTGAGTAGTACGACATAACATTATAAATACATGGGAATACAATTGGTAACCGGTCTCTCAAGTAACTCCGACTTCAGGTTGTTTCATGGGCTAGGTTTGATCCCGGGACTCTCTAAAGTCAACTTACGTATAATGTTCACTTTTCGTGACTATTCCTTAATTTCAATTAAAAGTCAATTAATCCTGTACTACTTACCTTTCACCTCGAAAGGTAACTTTACTTCAAAAGACCTCTTCAGATACAAAGAATTTATCAATATTTATTAGATAGAATTAAAATGGAAGGGAGTGAGGACGAATAAGTCTCTTTTAGTCACTTATAGTTCTTAGACAGAAACGACAGACTTTCGTCTCTTTCCTCATTGACTAAGATCGGTTACTCTAATGTTGTTCAAAGTTTTGAGTGTATTGGGGAGAGGATCGTGACGAGAAGGAAACCTACTGAACAAACGTGACGGGCATAAACGGAAACCTTCGACACGGATAACCGTGACGACATAGAGATTCCAGACCGTGTCACGGACCGTGTCCCATCTAAAGTCATCTCAAAACAAATTACTTATGTACTTATTTAATTAGTCAATTCCTGAAACGTCCTTTCCTTTGTGTACACTTGGAAGGTGACTATTGTGATTGACGTCCCGAAGTGTAATATCTCACAGATACCTCTAGTCAGTGACTCGAGTTGTGGAACTTTATGTCCATCCTACTCCTAAACACGGTTACAAGATGACTACTCCTTTGATTGTAAGTCTCTCAATTTATTGAGTGAATCTGAACATATTGATTAAATACTTTCCTGGTAGACAGTAAGTGTGGTTCGAGACCGACTAGGGTTTCCGTCATGTATTTACTTCCCTTTTTCGTCAAGAGTCAACTCCTTTCGTACCTATTTCATGTCTACTCTTTCACAGACTTCCTAAGTCTTTGGTCAAGTCTTTGACCTCTCATTCGATGGGTCACTCCTTCTCCGATCTGTCCCTCGACTCTACTCTGAATGGGTTCTTAGGTCCTGGCATCTGATATAACTTCGATGTGATTGAAGTCCTAAAGGAAACTGTAAAGACTTATTTAGCATTCATTGAATAAACGGTCCGAAATAAATAAACAAATAAAACGATTTATGTCTTCACTCTCCTCTACTAAAACCTACGAAATTCCAAAGTCAATCAACTCGACGTCAATTAGTTTACAGTGACACTATCTTTTACAGGATCGACCTACGTATGAATAGTAAATGTAAAAAATAAAACTTTATTAATATATAAAAGTCTTGTCAACGTTTTTATCGTGTCCCTCGAGGGTATATGTGAAGTGGGTCAAAGTATTGTAATTGTAGAATTTATTAATGACATGTTACTAACTTTGATCCTTTAATCGTAACCGTGTCATGTTAATTGATTGAGGTCTGAAGTACACCTAAAGTGGTCATAAAGGAGACTGTCAAAAAAAAAAAAGACAAAGTCTTAGGTTGGGTCCTTGGGTCCAACGTAAATCAATAGTACCGAGGAATCGGAGGGAATTAGAACACTTAAGGAGTTTTGGAAGGAACAGAAAGTACTGAAACTATGAAAATTTTTCATGACCAGTCACTCAAAAATCTGACAGGACGTTAAACAACAAATAAACTACTCGAAAGTACTAATCTAACTTCAGTATGTAATACCGTTCTCCACGGTTTAGAACGATAAAACGGTTCACGTAGTTTCACGAGGTATGGTCCCCTATGTGTTACAGTTTCGAGACAACCAGTTCCAGTTGTCTTATTATGGACAACGGCCTTCTTATTATGGTGACATTTCAATGATAAAAGGGAAAATATTATTTAATTTTAGAACCCACTCTATGAAAATCTGATATGTTTATAGCACAAAGAAGAGTTTGAAAACAGGTGATTAAGATCGTAAGTAACCACCTAGAACGGAGTTTGTTAATAATGATACCTCAAGATTACATCTAAAGTATAAACCGTGTGAAAAATTATTACTACTTACCCTTAAGAAGACATTCCTTTTTACAGGGAAGAAGGGGTACATAAATGAATAAACTAAAAAATTGAATATGATTGTATCTGAGCGTTTATCAATAAATAACCCGAGATTAGGTTACGATCGTAATAAAAAATAACAAGTTTAACCAGTGACTCTCGAAGGACGGAAAAGTCGTTCGGAGGTAGGAAGAATGAACACCGTGGTGTCTATAAGGGCCAAGTAGAACACAAGAGGGACGGGGTCGAGACCTTAGTTAGTGAAGAGGTTCTTCGGGTCCAAGGATAAAAAACCTCTTACCATAAATCTTTGGTTTTAGACCCGTGATCTACACTAGTACCAACAATCTCACAGTAAAGAAGATCCAGGAGAGTAACCTGTCTTCATCCTTTATATATGTGTAAATAATTGAGCTCATGATTATTGAGTTCATTGATAATATTGAGTTCGTTATTAATAAAAACATAGATAGTAAAACATATATATAATGTTTTGGTACTCAAGTATGACTATACAGGCTAAGGTTGGGTTATGGTGACCCAAGTACGATCAGAAAGTGAAAAAATTTACCTACGAAACCTCTGTTTAAAGATGGAGAAGGACATAATTTTTTGACGTGACGTATCGTGTAGTAGTCTTAAGTCTTTACGAACATACGAATGACTCGACTCTTCTTTATAATGAACCCTATCTGTTCTTACTTTCGTAGGAAATTTAAAAGTAACCGGTCTGTCAAAATACAGTAGGTATTGATTGCGTTTCTCTGTGGTCGGTCGTGGACACCGTTGAAATTTCCAAACGTTTTCATTTTATAAATTGTCGGTGAACTTTGAATTTTCTAGGAAAGGAGTCGAAAGAATACATGGTGAAAGGATGTCGTAGAACACAAGTCCCAGTACGACAAGTTCCCCTTTCTCTCTAATCCATAGGGATAAACAATAGTCTCTTCCGGAGAACAGACTCCGGTCTTTTTCGTCCTGGTGACGTCTAGGAATCCAATAACACTGGATTAAATCGAAGGGACCGAATATTTCCCCGAAGGTGTCTTCTTGACTTTGTCGAAGGGTTCTCGTAAATAACACAACGAAAATCTTCTTCGGTCGGTACAACCTTTTAGTACTCCGTGTCTTTTCTCCCTTATACTTACTTATGATTTCCAAAAGTCACATTATTTACTCTTTTTCTTCTATGGTTATCTAATTTACGTGCAGCACCGTGTTAAAGTCGTCCTAATACGTCAATTATTCTTGGATAATATAGGGTCAGTATGGTGCCTATATCTCTTTGTCTAATAGTGAAAATAATGTTTCAACTTATATATTTTAAGTATACATTTTATACTGGTTTACTGTGTTGTTAAATTTGGTTAAAAGTGACTTGGGGATTACACAGTATGTAACACTGTGTTACATACACAGATGACGTTTGTAGTATTTTGACCAAGTCGATTTACTAGAAGTAGGAAATCGGGGTTCTCAAGGACTAAGAAGACTCTGTTACGTCAAGGTGGGGACGATTGAGAGTGTCAAACTCGTTTAGTAGACCTAAAATAAAGCATAATTTAAGACAATTAAAACTTTCTCTTTATTATTGTTGTGTAAGAGGTTCACACAATACTCTTAACATGATCCACTTCATCCATATAAGGATCTTCTTTCTTACAACTCGAGAAGTTGATCGAGACAGCACCACGTCCCCTGTAAGTCAGGCAGACGTACAGTCAAATCAACGGATGTTCTACTCCTTTGATTTAATCTAAACACGAAAGTTTACAAATGAATCGACCTCTTGAGGAAGTTTAGGTTTGCTACAGATATATCGAGAGGGGTTAATTTTTATACCTAGTTTCTTCCTACTACGTAACTTGTTCTCACCGACCGAATCGTCGAGAAGGGGATTGTAGGGGAGAGTGGTGTGTGTAGGAGTACCGTGGAGAGTTGTATCAAATTTCTCAGTCTTTTACCACGCATTCGAAATAGATCGGGGGTTCTTAAGGTCGTAAGGTTCACAAGTAGGGTCCGGAATCAGGAGACCCCCTGTCTCTTATTTACCAGTCTAGACCATGTTTACCACTACTCGTCACGTATCAATTCACGTTTCAATACCATACGTGCGACGTCCAGGATACCCCCGACCTCTTATTCTTGTTACTTCCGATACAACAACAGGTCTTCGAAGGTTCTTTTAAACCTGACACGTTTATTAAAAGACCTTACCTATCCTGAAACTTCCCATTCGTCTCACCTACAATAGACCATCACCCTTCTTTGTCTTATTTAGTTCGGGGGTTTCACCCTTACTTATACCAACCAGAACCTGTTTCCTCTCAGACATCAGGAAAGGTCGTTAAAACACCAGGGGAACTGGTGTCAAGGAAGGTCCACAATACGGAATACTCCGGAACTTATTCGAAAGAAGAGTCCGTCTACGAGAGGAGTCCTGAGTCGGAAAAGAGGAGGTACCACCACGATAGTGGTCTGAACAGACATAACGTGTGAACCTTGGTCTGACTCCAATGTATAACCCTCTGAACCCTAAATTTTGATCGATACAACCTAGACCAGTGAATTCTTATACAATGTCCAACTTTTCACGTGAGGGTCCACGGTGGTTTTTTTTTTTTTTCTATGTGACTTCCAGATTAAAGGCTATGGGTTCTTACACTGTAATAAACCTTTATCGAGTAACTGGAATAAACCTTCGTCTCAGTGACGTCTACGTTAATCAATTCTACTCCAGGATGACCTCTTCTCACCCGGGATTAAGTTGGACTGAGTACAGGAATATTCTTCTACCGGTACATTTTTGTCTCTGTGTGTACCCCTCGTGGTACCCTTCTGTCTCTGTCTCTAACCTTGATCCGTCAACGTTCAGTTTCTTACGGTTTTCCTTCTCAATTCCTTTCTAAGTCTCCCTCGGACCGGGGTAACCGTGGAACTAAAACCTGAAGATTGGAGGTCTTGACACTCCGTTATGTAAAGATAACAGAATTTGACGACTCAACCGTCGTGAAACGATAGTGACGGTATTCTTTACTTATGTAAAACTACATACCTAAAACTAACCGTGACTCTTTCTCCGTCGGGTCCCTCTCGTCCGTACGGACCCATCTTGTGTCAATCTTGGTCCAAAGACTTCCAGTCTCAAGTCCTGTGTATCCTGTCCTCCTCCGATCTTACTTTTTAGAATCTCCATTTCACTCCTCTTTGAACCATTCGCAACCCCGTCATCCCTACTTTCCTTTTGTGTCTTCGTCTTTTTGACGGTCCTGTGACATTGTCTGATCTGTTCCTATCTCTTCTCATCCTCAATGAGTTTTTCTGAATCAAAGACCCTACTTAACTCTCTTCTCGTCATTGTATTTATATGAGGGTACACATTTTATTTGTCGATCACCCCTCGAAGACATACCGTGTCCCTCGAGTCGAACTTCGAGACACTGGACCTCCCCACCCTACTACCGGACTCACCTTCCTCCGAGTTCTGTTTCCCATATGTGCATATGTATGTCAACTAAGTGCACCAACATGTCGTCTTTGTGTTGTAACATTTCGTTAATGTGTGGTCAATTTTTTTTGTTGTTTTGTGATCCTGAAAGGACCACCAGGTCACCATTTCTTAGGTGGACGGTTACGTCCCCTTTGTCCAAACTAGGGATCAGACCGTTCTCAGGTGTTCGGTTTCCCCGTTGATTTGGGTGTACGGTGTTGTTGACTTCGGACCTACGGATCTCGGGTGCACGGCGCGGTCGACTCGGACACACGACGTTGATGACTTCAGGCACGAGACGTTGTTCTCTTCGGTGGTGTTACTCTTCGTGCGTGCGAAGAGCAACACCCCTCTTCATAATCTCTTCTCGCATCAGGGATGAGCGGCGTTGATCTCCTTCGGGAGTACGTCTCGCTGTTTCTGGGTCACGTCGGTTTTTATTTACTTTCTGAATCGAAGAACGAACCTGTCAGAGGCGGAGATATTGGGACCCATTTAGTAAGCCAGAGACGAGAAGAACTGAATAGGTAGTTACCTCGGGTTCGACTACTGAAACCTACCGATTCTTTGTCTCACACTCTCGTGACATCTACATGCGAACCATGTTTTAAGACTAGGTCGAAACTGAAGTGAGAGAGAAACTGAATCAACCTGTTATATGCTAAATTGTTTTGTTATTATTATTATTATCCTCTGGATCTGATTTAACTAGTAAAGTACAAGACAAAGACTGTCGTAAAAAACAAAAGAATAAAATATCCTATTACGTAGGGAAAGTAGAAGTAGTTTTTCACCCGTGTAGGACATAGGACATAAGACGGGTTTCTCTATAAGCAGGAAAAGAAGAGACATAGGAGATCTATCAAATTAAAACGTTTTGAAAGAGTCAGGGATCGTGTGAAGGACGGCACTAGGGTTAATGTGTGAGAAGTGAGACAGATGTAACGGTTGCCCTTACGTTTTGCCCCGGGAAAAGACGTAATTTGTGACTTTTTTTATTTGACTGGATTTTTAGGACCAAATTTTTTTATACGTAAATCATAAAGGTACAGAAATCTCCGAACTATTCCTAAAAAAAAAAAACATTCGATAATCTCCACCTTGTCTTACCCCCTACCTTCTTCTCTTACTCGGGTACCTTTAAGTCTTAAGACCACATGTAAAGAAGTACATTTTCGTTAACGGGACTGTGGGATTTGTCCCATAACAGTTTATTCTACGTTCTATAGGTCTGTGAATTTGTTAAATGAAATTTTTTTTTTATTCAGATATAGGTATTTTCAGGGTGTTATTTCCTCTGTAAATAGTCACTGTCACGACAAAGAGTTCGTGGAAATACTTCTGAATTCTTTTCCGTCGTTTGATATTACATAGTTACTTTTGACAAATGTTTCGTCTTCTGACGTGGACCGTACTCGAAAGACTGTATAAATAGTGAAGTAAGGTTTCGACTCACCCTTCCCCGTTGGAAGGGGACTGTCGACTACGGACCGTTTTTCCTACTTCTTGCACAGTCTGTAAAATGTGTAGAAGACACCCGTTAACATTATCGCTTTTACTAGTACTAAGAAGAGAGGTAGGGGTAAGTATTTAGAGGCAGTCGTGAACTTCTATTGTGACTGTTAGATAACATCAGAAAGTCGTATTCCAAGGTAACACCGTCGAATTGAACCTAAGGTCTTCACCATGGACTTTAACCTTCGGAAGGGCCATATCACACATGACTATTCTACGACTTTTCTCTCTCGTTACCCTTTCTTCGTCTTTCCCTAAACTCCCCCACGTATCCCCTTCCGAACACCGGGAGCGACACGCTACCACTTTTTTAGTGAATTTTGAAGATACTAGATGAACAGAGACCGTTTATTTCGATTAGTATAAACGAGATGGATTGAGTGTCCCTTTTACATGTTACTTTTCTTTTTGTTCTAGTACCTACATTTTGGTGAAACTTTTCAACTTTCGTGGTGTGTTTATATTCCATAACGATAAGTATAATAATACCATCCTTTTACAAGTTTACTCTTCCTAGGTTGATTAATCGTCACTTCCACATGGAACCTTTTCTATCATACACCCACTGTACTCCAATCCTTTTCGTCGAGTGTGAACGTAAACGTTTCGACTTTAAACTGTACTCGAGTCATTGGGTGTGACGGTTCAAATTATACATATACGAGTTATTTATAAATAACTGATTTACTAACGAAAATAATATAACATATTTTTAACAAAGAAAATCACAGAAGGAGTGATACCATCAAGAAATTCTATCCTTAATGTAAATGAATTAAATAACGACAAAAGGTCATGGTTGGTGTCACAGACAATTTCCCAACCGTAAGGTATTTAGATATAACTTATTCACTTTTTTTGTTTACTTACTTTCTTGTTTTGTTACCGTTTGTAGAGACATTAATACCACTCAGTTAACTTAATTGACCACTGAATTGTTGACTTATTAACTTCGGTTCTGCTATACAATTAATTCTCTTGTCTCATAACTGTTTACCTATTCGTCCGTCTAATTACTTGATCCTATGTCTCCCATCCTTGTTTGGTCACGAATACGTCAGTTTATGTAAAACTGTTCCCTGGTTTCGTTAAGTTACTCCTTTCTTTCATCAAAGTTTTCACTTACGATCTGGGTAACGTAAAAGTATCCTTTTTTTCTCGGAGTTAAGGATGAAGTGTGATGTGTGTTTTCAATTAACTGTTACCCAGTATTTATATTTGTCTCAATCTTGATATTTTGAAGATCTTCATTTGTCTCTTCTAATAGTAATACTAGAACCCCGATTTCTAAAATAACTCTTTTGTATCTCTTGTGCTTGGTATTTCCTTATTTTTCTAGAATGTAAATCTAGAAATTAGGTAAAACTCGAATAAAAACACACCCCACAATCTTTCACTAGATCAAAGTAAGAAAATGTTCACCAACTGGTCAAAAGGGTCGTGGTGAACAATTTCTCTAACAGAAATGAGGTAACATATAAGAACGGAGGAAACAGTTTCTATTCCACAGGTATACACACACCTAAATAGAGACCCGAAAGATAAAACAAGGTAACTAGATATACAGACAGAAACACGGTCATGGTATGACAGAACTACTGACACCGAAACATCATCTCGGACTTCAGTCCGTTCAACTAAGGAGGTCAAGGTAAGAAGAAAGAGTTCTAACGAAACCGATAAGCTCCAAAAAACATAAAGGTATGTTTAGAACTTTAATAAACAAGATCAAGACACTTTTTACAACGACCTTCGAACTATCCCTAACATAACTTAAACATTTAACGAAACCCATCATCTAGATTTATATTCTGGTCTTTGATATTTTGAGGATCTCCTCTTGTATCCGTTTTGTGAGAGTCTGTATTTAGTGTCGTCCTAGGAGATACTAATATCAAAAGATATATATCCAGAAATCAAAGAAATCCATCTATATAAGGATTCATAAAATAAGAAAAGCAACGTTACCACTTACCTTAACAAAGGAATTAAAGAAAAAGATGAAAGAGTAATAAGCACATATCCTTACGTTCCCTAAAGACACACAACTAANCTCCTTTGGTCTTAACTTTCTCTGTGTACATGGGGTTACAAGTAGCGTCGTGACAAATATTATCGATCCTGTACCTTTGTTGGATCTACAGGTAGTCGTCTACTTACCTATTCTTTCGACACCATGTATATGTGTTACCTCATAATGAGTCGGCAATTTTTCTTAAGTAAACTTAGTCAAGACTACTCTACCTACTTTGACCTCGGCTAATATGTCTCACTTCATTCGGTCTTTCTTTTTGTGGTTATGTCATATGATTGTGTATATATACCTTAAATCCTTCTACCGTTACTGCTGGGACATACGTTCTGTCCCTTTCTCTGTGTCTACACATATTACCTGAAAACCTGAGTCTCCCTCTCCCTCTCCCACCCTACTAAACCCTCTTACTGTAAGATTGTACATATGATAGTACATTCTTAACTTAGCGGTCAGATACAGACTACGTCCTATGTCGTACGAACCTCGACCACGTACCCCTACTGGGTCTCTCTACAATACCCCTCCCTCCACCCTCCCCCCAAGTACAAACCCTTACGTACATTCTTAATTTCTAAAATTTTAAATTTTTTTTATTTTTTATTTTTTAAATTTTTTTTTTCCTTATTTTTCTATATGACCTGAGGTAGATTTACTTTTTGTAGTCAAGTAGTTTTCTGTACTAAGTCTTTTATTTGGTTATTCGGAGTCTGATCCTCGTTTATAAGTGTTGTCTATGTAGACTAGAAGGAAGACTGTGAGAGGATACAGTCAAGAAGGTAGGTCTGTTCGAAGAACTTTCTTACGAGTGACGGATGAGAAGTGTAATAGGATGTTGGAAGACGTACCCCCAAATACGGAGGTAGGACTACAGTAGGAAAGGTCTCAGTGGAAAATTTCAGGTGTGTTGTAGAAACACAGGAACAAGGTCCACAAAAGAGAGACTGTAAACTCTCCTCATTGGTGGGGAGAACCCAGACCAAAGGTTTGTCGGAGAGAGAGGGAGGAGGAGTCAAAAGGAGGAGGAGACATAATAAGGAGAGTCCAAGGAAAACCCGAGAAGAACAGAGAATATCAGTCGCAAGGAACCCCGACATGGGAACCTAGAGGTAAGGACAGAGGACCACTAGAGTAGGATTAAGTACTAATTTTAAGGTACATAAGTAATGATTCACATTGTTAGGTGAGGGGAGAGGGTTTAGTGTACTAGAGATTTAAGCAATTTTCCCTTCTGGTGGTGGTCCAGCAGAAGTTTAGGTTAGTAAGGGGGTTTGGAATGTATCTAAGAGACAGAGACTCAAAAATTGAATCGGGGTAGGGTAGGTAAACGTGAATGACGAAGTCAGATCGGAAAATGTTGTAGAAGGACACGGTAATAATGTCCTCAAAGGATTTAAAAGGGAACGAATCTCAAACTCGGAAGAAGTTAATACCGGACATGTATCGAACGAGATTCTCACTACAAAGGGTTTGAATTTAGAGAATAGTGAAGGGAACTTAGGAGAACAGAGTTTTTAAAAAGGTTACCAAAACATAATGAAAGTCCTAGTTTAATTTTGAGAATTCGAACGACGTGCTTCAAAAGGAGTGAAGAGATGGAAGTGATATGGTGTGTGGGAGAATTAAAGACCGAGAGAACTGTCAACAGATTCATCTTGTTGGTAGATAGATAAGTGAGCAAATAATAAATACTATGATGGTGCCGTATCTGTAGTACAGTTTCTTGGACACTACAAAGATAAAGGAAAGTATATATATATATTTATACTTATATATATATATTTATACTTATATATATATATTTACAGTCTATTTAATACATATAATATAAGGGACGGAAATCTCATGAAACAAGATGGAAGAAATACTGATTGAAATTTAGGGATCTCAATCAATTTCTATTAGAAAAAAGTTTCCGAAGGACTGGGAGTTCAGAAGAAACCTATAAGGAGTTTTGAGGAAGGATGTCGTGTAGTCAGAACCAAGAGTTTATCGGGAACGGTGTTTCATGACGTTAGGAGATAGAGAATCGAACAGACGGAGCAGTCATCTGACTTTTTCCTTTTGAGGAACCTCCGTCATGAACCGTAAAATTGGATGATCTTCTCGCACCCAAACGGAAGCTACAAACAACTTACTCCAGTTGGAGTCAAACGTAGGGATGAAAGAGTGAATAGTCATGTTAGTAGAACCCTTTTAATGAATTAGACTCGTTACAGAGACTCAGAACGACTAATATTAAGAAAGAGTTTACTAGTATAAAACTTCCCTAATTTACTATACTTCGGAGATTTTGAGGTTCGTGACAGGACCGGAGACCACCTACCAAATGTTTACAATCAAGATCGTCAAATTAGTAGTGAGGGTTACCACATTCGGTTGACGTCACGGGTCTCTTCTCTAGTATTTCACATTCAATAATGTCTTTCTCCGATATAAGAATTTTTCCTGGGGAGGGTACACCCTCTTTCCAGATCTTTATAAAATTTTTAGTACCGATATGTTTATTGGTATATATTCTATAATCTACTTCATGTTGGTCCAGTTTAATCTGTATTAGTTGTAGTGTACTGACGAACTTTTCTAAGGAGGTTGAGTAGAGTTATCCTTCGAGCAAAGGAAGGTCTTTGTGAATAAGGAAGTGATTTATTCGTAGAAAAGGTGTACTTCAGGATACGTTCTACACTATTTACTATCTTCACTTGACCTGTACCCGTATCCAAATCCTCCTGTTTATGTCTTTTGAACCAGTTTCTTGAAAGCAGACTGAGGACCGAAATATTAAACGATCGATACACTAGGACCCGTATAGAGAATTACAAAAAACTTTGAGTTAAAGTGGTCAATATCTTACCTCTACCAGAATTATTTACGGAAGGAATTAAACTTATTATTCACTCTATTACATTCTCTCTTAGATTAATATTTGTTTCACAATGTCTTTATATTGCTAATAGATACGAGGTGAGAATCCTTTAAATCAACACATTCCTTCTGTCCTGTATGGTGTTTTACGACTCTTGTGTCCGGCGACCCACTCCCCCAAGTCTCCTCGTCTGTGTAGGGTCACGGGAAAGAGTTTAAACTGACGAGTAAACTCATGTCCGCGAAACAAAAAACGGAGAAGGGGAACACGAAAAGAAACGAGACAAAGAGAAGGGAGAAAGGACGGAGTGAAAGTACAAAAAGGGAAACGAAAATAACAGGACGATCCCTTCGTTTGTTTGGAGGTTCGGTGTACCAGAAAGGTGGGTTCAGGCGAAGAGGTTCGAAGGCCTAGTGTCTAGAAAGACCTAGACTGAAGACTTCAGTCGGTGGTGTTCCATAACGAACGTCAACACCGGTCTTCTATTTCACACCCCGAAGTGTGACTGTCTCTAAGAACTAATATCTTTAGATTCGGACAGACACAAACACTGATCGAAAAATGAGGTAATGTAAATTGAGAGGATTGTGTGGACCCTTTTCATACTTGGTCTTTGTTAGTCCCTTCTGTAGGAATTGAGTCGGAAGACACTTACAGAACCCAAACACCCATATTATTTATATTAAAAATTTCGGACCTCACGAACTAATTACTTTGCCTCGAAGAAAGAAGGTATAGAGTAAATGTTAGATTAAATGCTACAAGGTAAAAAACGAATTATAAAATAATTCTCTATTATAAAATAATATTTCCTAACAAAAAAAAAGGTTACTTATTCATGAATATTATCTAAGAGACGTAAGAAATTCCATCAAAACCTAGGGCCCCGGTATGATTAAAAGGGTACCATAACATCGAGACTATGATGTTACTTTCATTCACCCTTACCTCCCAAACTAAATGTAATTTAAAAAGTAATCGTATCAATAAAGTCTTTAGTTCCATTGGGACGTAAATTTAAATTATCTTGGTGTATTTATGTAATCGACATTCAAATCCACATTCAAGGTAAACATAAATTTATCTTTCGGTTTACGGAGGTATCTCTCTGCGATGGAGTGAAATAGTAGAATTGGGTAATTACCGTACCTACGTCAGATTTTCTCTTCAGGACGTACCGGACACATCAAGATAACCGGGCTCGTCCATAACACCTACGACAGTACTTCTCAATCTTTTCAAGTCTTTCCGAACGGGTCCATATCGGTCTCTTCAAGACGAAGACGAAATAAATAAATTTGTATGATTAAATTGTTCGGTAAACTTTAATCTCAACACAACACTATTTCTTGTCTGATTGGATTCAATTGGGTCGTTGAGGATAGTCCCTTAATGATTCTTGATTTATAGGACAAAGTTTTGTGAATCTTCGTGTCTTATTTTATATTGTTTCTGTAAATTGCCAAACCGGTGTAAATGTTATTTCATTCTCTTTAGGAATCCCTGGTTTTTGATCATTCCTTACCCTTAGTTCATATTATCTGACTATGACTTCGATCCCGCCAAGAGACCCGGAAACGACCAGGGACACTGAGTCACACTAAATTTCCGACGTATACTCCTGTACCCCGTCTGGGACCCCGATACATTTTATGCTCAACTTTAATCCTGAGGATATATCTTAGTTCCTAGAGGGACCACCGTTCTCGAAATTTCCCTCAAATTGAAGTCACTTTCCCACCCATCTTTTGTACTGAGACGACCCTTCTCCTCTTCGGACCATTAGACCTACATTCGAGAACACTCCTTTCTTAAAGACCTCTTAAGACACAGATGTACTTAAAGATATGATACTTCCACTAAATCCTTCGGAGTCAGGGTTTAATTGAATGTCACTAGTACCTTTTTAAGGGACCGTCTTTCTTCTCGTTTAATAAGGACAGTTCTGAGTAGAAACTTCACTTGAAACGTCTTAAGTATGTCCATAATGAGTTTACTTAGTCTCAACTCTTTGGTTTTACTGTTTTGAAACTCTTTGTTTAAGTTTACTAATTCTAAGTTGTTTTGATGTTTGTTTTCTACATCCAAAGGTACCTGAAGTCCTTCCGTAACGGTCTTTTTCTTATATGTTAACCGGACATTTCTTCATTCTCTCCTTTAACTTTCATACTAGTTCCTTGTTATATAAGTCTTTTTTTTTTTTCGTGTAAAACTCTATTTAGTTTGTTTTTATACGGACTTATTTTTTAAGTGTATTGAAAATTTTAATTTTCAGTCATCTACCTGACTTATTTTCTTACCCGTCTCAATTTCCGTCTGAATCACTTGACTTCTTATTGAGATTCCTTTGACGAAGAATGTATGACGTATGACTTCGTTAGTGATAAATTCCTCTTTCTACTTTCACATTATCCTATACCTGTCAACTTTCTCTTTTATAGATTAGTTTTAAGGTCTTCTTTTCTGGTCTCTTTCACCCTTCTTATTATAGACTTTATATTGTTTTTAAAAAGTCTTTACTATTATTAGTGTTTAAGAGTCTCTATTCTTGGTTTTGTTTATACTTTGTCTTTTCTTTAGAGATAGACATTTATTTGAATATCCTATTTCTTCTATTTATTTTGGTATTTTTTTGTCACAAAATCTTTTCTAATAGAGGTTTCTTTTTTGTTAACCTGAATGTAGTCTAAGGAATGTCGGTATGTTTTAAGTTTATGTCACTTTAATATAAGTCTTAAGACTCCTTTTTATTGGTAGATGTGTATATATGGGTCCTTTTACTAGAAAGGTTTTACTTTTACTTTGTTTTTGTAAAAATCTGTTTGTTTCAACCTCAAATGGTTGTTGTCTACATATGAGTTCCTTATTGATTTCCTACATAAAATTCCTTTTCTTTGTAACAAGATCCTCCCTTTAGACATAGTCTTTTTCTTACTACTCGTTTCTCTGCCGAAGGTCTGGTATTTATGACACTAAGACACTTTAAACAGACATGGCTACGTCTTCTCTGATAAGACCCCACTCTCTCTTCACTCCTTCCTTTTTGTTTTAAAGACGAGAGTATCCAAATCGTCGTTATAAAGTGATATCCTCCGAACGGTGTATAGAATAGATATCTTAGATTATATGGTTTTTACTTCTCTTTCACCCTAATTGTTGGGAAGGGTCCATTGTAGATGGAAGGACATCTACGGCGGTAGAGTATTATAATTAACACATGCTATAAGAATTATAAAGTGTGTGTAAAGACACATAAGAGTAGGAAAATTCAATGCCACGTGTGTTCCTATACAGTAGAGAGATACATTGAGGACGTACCCCCCGACGGAAGTCATAGTAGTCCTTGCCACACTTTCGTCGGACGTCGTCACGACTTCCGACCCCTCCTCAACGACTTTCGTGACTCCTGGAACGCGACTCTCTATCGTGACAAGTGTGGAGAATTTGTCGAAATTGACTCAGTCGGTCATTATTTTATTTTATCGAAGAAATTTTCTACCTTTATTTTCCAATAGTTGTATTTCAGTAATAATTTGAGTAATAATACACTGTATAGTTAAGTACAAACATGTGAAACAAATAGTTTTTAATATTCTCATGCCAATTCTCATTTCACATTCAGCGAGTCAACACAGGTTGAGAAACACTGGGGTATCTGATGTGTCAGGTACCTTAAGAGGTCCGTCCTTATGACCTCACCCATCGGAAAGGGAAGCGGTCCCTTAGAAGGGTTGGGTCCTTAGCTTGGGTCCAGAGGGTGTAACGTCCGCCTAAGAAATGGTTGACTCGGTACTCCCTTCTTTCAAAGTCAGTTAATGGTACGGGTCAATCGGTACGTACCCTACACAACGAAGAGTAAGACCGGTCAAGACTTGTTTAGGATTTTCACCCTCTGTCCTAAAAAAGTTTATTCGAGTCTGAGTGGTCGGACTCCCAAGAATTTCATCAAAATAATACTCACCGACCTATAACTATAATGCTCATCTATAGGTGTAATCTTCACCGACCTATCCACACCTTCGTGGACGGAGTCAGGAAGGCTGTCTCTGAGTCGAGATGACGGACACTGGTCGGGTGAGGGTAAAAGGACAGATCCATCTCTTTATACGATAATCATACTGACCCCTCCTCGGACCCCGTAAGTAATCCGACGTAAATGATCGTCGTAGTAGTAAGGGACAGCACAACAGAAGAGCAGTGACATCGACCACTTATCCATCTAAGAAGAAATAAGTGTGTAAGGGTTCGTGTTGTAAGGAAATCAAAGATTATTATTCGGTCCGGACTGACAATTCTAGGTTCTAAACCTAAATTCGAAATCCCTCATTGTTTCTAGGGGAGTCTAAAATTTGAGGTTAGTATACGAAACGTAACCCGAATAATCTATGAGTACGTTCAATTTTCGTTTCTCCAGGAACCAAAGGGTAAACGATTGACAAGGATACGTAAAGAGGGAACTCTCTATCATTATTAACGATTGTAATTCACTCACGAATTATGAACAATCCCTGTCAAAAATTCACAAATTACATATAATTACTCTGTTAATATTATTAAGATACGTCATCATAGTTCTGTAAACGGAAAAATGTCTATTCCTTTACTTCCTTATCCCTAATTTATTGAACAAATTTCAGTATCTCCATCAATTGTTCCCCGACTCGTACACTCATGTCCGTCAGACGAGTCTGGGTAATATGGAGAAAAGATAACCTTACTTATACCGGCTACCTTCTTATCCTAGGACGGTAAGGACCCTGTACTGATATTCAGGTCATTTATCACGGTGATGTGGTGGGGTTGTCATGGGTCCTACCCCGGGTACGTTGGACACATGGTTGCCTTGCGACGGAAAGGGTCTCGGGTGACAAACGAGTAACACACAGTTACCAAGACGGAAGCTACATGTGGTAGAGGGTGTTGGGTGAATAACAACAAGTCAGAGGTTCAGTACGGGGGGACAATAAGGTAGTCATTTTTGTTAAACCCTCGTTACGTCGACGGAAACACTTTAGAAGAATCTTCGCATGTGAAACAAGAGTAGTGGAGAGGACAGAGGATGAAACAAGAACCCAAGAAATCGGAACTTAGTGAAACAACCAGAAAGTAAAGGTCAAGACCCAAAGGGGATCTTTACTTACAACTTGAAACCAAAGACCGAACAGGACATGGGAAAGATCCTGATACCGAATGTGAACAGTAGACTGAGTAGGAAAGGTCCGACAAAACCCACTTCTTAGTCTCGAGTGACACTTAAGACTTGAGACCCAAGAGTGTACCTGGAACTTACTATCCAACTATCCATTGAACAGGTGTGTCTTTTCCGTTTGGTCTAGAGGTTTCTTGACGTTTGATAATCCGACCTTGAGGTGACCTGAGACCGGTTATATTGAACCATGGAGGAGGGTGTGAAGTCCGGTGTCCAACTGTTATAGGGAGGGTACCTAGTTAGTGGATCTTAACATTAAGGGGATGGAGAATGTTGAGTGTCTAAATAAGTGAGACAGGGAACCAGAGCTCGAGTATGACCTAGAGGAAGTTAAGACACTGACCGGATTTAAATCATGAGAATCGACCAGAGGACTAACGAGTCGAGTCTCAGTAGGGATATCAATGTCTTTAAGGGGTCTTGAACCAGAGTAGTGTTAAAGGAAGAGAATGAATTGATACGACGATTCTTAGTTATCCAGAATAAGGACTCGGATGGACTCAAGTTACTTACCGATCCGTACCGAGTTACCTTTTGGTGAGGCTCCACGTGATTTGGTGTAACCCCCTTAAGAATCTTAGAGTTGTCGATAACAACAACAAGTCAGTGAGTCAATATAGACTGAGAAACACTAGGGTACTTGACGTCTTACGGACCGAAGGGACTGGAAGTGAGAGAGGGTCTCGAACGAGTTTGAGTACAGGTTACACAGTCACTACGGTAGGTTGGTAGAGTAGGAGACAGTCGGGGAAGAGGACGGAAGTTATAAAGGGTCGTAGTCCCAGAAAAGATTACTCAGTAGAGAAGTGTAGTCCACCGGTTTCATAACCTCGAAGTCAAAGTCGTAGTCAGGAAGGTTACTTATAAGTCCCAACTAAAGGAAATCGTAACTGAACAAACGACAGGTTCTCTGAGAGTTCTCAGAAGAGGTTGTAGTGTCAAGTTTTCGTAGTCAAGGAACTGAGAGTGAAGAAATACCAGGTTGAGAGTCTAGGTATGTGTCGATCACCTTTTTGGTATCGAAACTGAGATGAAGCAACCGTTTCACATCAGTTTGAAACAACCTAGAAAAAACCTTCTCATTACAGAGACGAAAAATTATACGACAGATCCAAATAGTATCGAAAAGAAGGTTCCTCGTTCACAGAAAATCAAAGTACGGACGTAAGTGGTAGATGGCACTAAGACCTCGGGGGTTTTCATTTCGGACAGTAACAAAAGTAACAAAGGGGTAGATAAACAGTACTTCACTACCCCGACCTACGGTACTAGAATCAAAAAACTTACAACTCAGAATTCGGTCTAAAAAGTGAGAGGAGAAAATGATAGTTCTTCGAGAAATCAAAGAGAAACGGAAGGTGGTATTCCGACCACAGTAGACGTATAGACTTCAATAACTATAAAGAGGACCGTTAGAACTAAGGTCGCACACGAAGTAGGTCGGGTCATAAAGAGTACTACATGAGACGTATATTCAATTTATTGGACCCACTGTTATATGTCTGAACTGTATGAGGAAAGGGTTAAAACTTGGTCAGACAACAAGGTACAGACCAAGATTGACAACGAAGAACTGAACGTACGTCCAAAACGTCCTCCGTCCATTCCACCAGACCATAAGGGTTGTCGTACAAAATACAAAAGTAGAGAATTTCTGACCCAAGTACCGTCAAAGAAGGAAAAATGTTGCGAATCATATCGCAGTTCTTAGTAAACTTTTGTCTGTTTACCGTAAAAAACTTCCCACCCAGACAACCAGATCTGAGAGAAACGTCGTTCATCGATCTTTGTTAGGTGTACTAGTCCTTCAGGACCCCGTCTTTCTCAAAACTTCCGAGGGTTCTTAAGTCCATCACTTGGACCGAAGAGATAAAGAAGGACAAATACAAGTATGACTGAAAACCGAAGTAAACAAAAACGACGGGTGTCCGAAAAAGGTAACTGTTCTTCTCCCCTGGTATCGGTGATTATTTCCGTCGAAATACGGTAGGGTCGAACCCTTCGTGTCCTCTTTTACTTCTAAATAGAGTGAATCAACGATGTGCTTTAGATATTTTTTAGGACGGGAAATCCCGTACTCCAGTAAGGATTCGGGGAGTGGTACTAGTTTCCAAGGACCATAATTCTAGTCGGTCCACTCCCAGTGTACAGATAGTTACTGGTTCCTTATTTAACTTATTAATCGTCGGGGAAGTCTTGGATCATCTGACTCCTTAGATTTCCTTGACCCAGAGATCCATGTATAAACGCAAACCTGTCTTAACTCACTATGGATTTAACAGTATAAGAGAAAAAGGAGAAATTTGAAAGTTAATGAAGTTCGGTTTTACAGGTCTGTCTCGAAAAGGACAAAACAACGAAATCGACGAATGACAAACAACAGATATCGAAACACGAAGACGATGTCTTTAGGTCGACAGAGATCAATGGGAAAATCCTTGATTATAATCTCTTTCATATATATATATAAAAAAAGAGAATTTTTTGTTAGCAGTCAACGGTTTGTACGTCGACAAAGAAAACTACGATTAAAAACAAAGAAGAACTAAAGAAAAAAGGAAAGTAAGGGAAAAGAGGGAATGTACCTGTTTAAAGAATCCGAAAGTGTACTTGTGAGAGAACGGTCCAATAACCACTGACACACGTTTATTTCTTTCTTGTATGTGTCCTGGACTTACTTCGGAGTCGTTAAGGACCCCGTCTCTTTTAGACCTGGGGTCACATTCCTGTAATCCATCCACGGTGGTATGGAGTTTCCGGACTAGAGAGAAGAAACTACATTTACTTGTAAGTCTTGTTTTACAAAACTCATATCGGGAGCTCAAATCAGATTGATCGGATTAGAATAGGACCCGACTTGATCCTTCGGTCGTTTTAATTGGAATCCATGGTGTTTCCTGACTCGCGAATGTTCCATCTTAACATTCGGGGTAAACCAAAGTGTAGTGTCTGGAAAGTATACTATTTCCGTAAAACACATTGCTTGGGACGTCAATTATATTCTGTTCAGTGTAGGGTGGAGACAATGACTAACCGGTACTTAAATTTGGAACAAAGACCGTTGCACCAGTCTGTAAGTAAATAAGTCGTTTATGAATGACTCATGGATCATACACGGTCTGAGGTTAGATCCACGATCTCATAATCGTTATTTGGTTTTAGGGACGGGAGGTCCTCAAGTGAGAGATCATCCTTCGTTCTTTTATTTTAACTAATTAGTTAGTCGTACAATCTCTTACTATGTTTTCGTGACACCTGTTTTTAGTTCCTACCACCTATTCTTCTCATCTGACCTACTTTTCAAAGTCAAAATGTATCTTATCTAATCGAATTCGAAGTGACTCTTCTGTATATTCTTTTGTGAACTTCCTACCTCCCCTTATTCGGTATACCCATATACTCTCTTTCCATTACCCCGTCTTTGATTCTAGACCTGTGGACCATATAAATAAGAATGACTACCACACGTTAACCAGGACCTGGGAGATTCGTTTATCTCGACCCGTCATACACAGTTATGGATACTATATCTCTACATATATAGTACATACACACACACACACACACACATATTTCAGACAGAATATCTATTTATAAAGAATAAAAGAAAGAAAGTAGATAGGTAGATAAATAGACGGAATTCTCGGTACTGAAATATGATTATAAAGTTAGTTCTTTGTACCATGTAAGAACGGAAAAGGAAAGGGACTAACATTAGGAAGGGGTTGACACTCTTCGATTGAAGGAATAGGAGTTGTATAAACGTGTAAATACATTCGAACCTTATGTGTCTTCCTACTTTGCTTGTGGATCATTAAACTCACATTATAATTAAATGTAAAAAAGAATTAGATTTTAAATGTATAAAAAAACAACACATCAGTGATTTAGTACTGGGGTCCCTGACATCGGGTGGTCCGAGGAGACAGGTAACCTAAAGGGTC
Source organism: Capra ibex (assembly GCA_006410555.1). NCBI lineage: Eukaryota > Metazoa > Chordata > Mammalia > Artiodactyla > Bovidae > Capra > Capra ibex. The sequence goes on from SJYO01034137.1 coordinate 43,423,462, forward strand.
CGTTCTTATGACCTCATCCAATGGTAAAGGAAGAGGTCCCCTAAAAGAGGTGGGTCCCTAACTTGGGTACAGAGAACGGAACCGTCCGTCTAATAAATGGTGACTCGGTGACGACGACGACGACGATTCAACGAAGTCAGGACAGACTGAGAACGCTGGGGTATCTCCCGTCGAGTGGTCGGAGGGGTCGGGATCCTAAGAGGTCCGTTCTTGAGACCTCACCCAACGGTAACGGAAGAGGTTACGTACTTTCACTTTTCACTTTCACTTCAGCGAGTCAGTACAGACTGAGAATCGCTGGGGTACCTGACGTCGGTTGGTCCGAGGAGACGGGTACCGTAAAAGGTCCGTTCTCATGACCTTACCCAACGGTAACGGAAGAGACACTCGGTGATCCTACGGGTTTAAATGTACATGAATTTTCGTGTTTAGATTTGATGTGTTAAACTACTCTAAACCGTTTTTTTCTTTATGTCGACACATTTGGTTTGGGGACAGTTCTATACTCCGTAAAGGTAGTGGGTTATTTCAAAGGGGAACATAGAAGAGTCAATGGTCACTTCACTTCACTTCACTTCAGCGAGTCGACACAGGCTGAGACGCTGAGGTACCTGACATCGGATGGTCCGAGGAGAGATAGGTACCCTAAAAGGTGTGTTCTCATGATCTCACCCAACGGTAAAGGAAGAGGTCCCAAAGAAAGGCTGGGTCCCTAGCTTGGACCCAAAGGACTTAACATCCGTCTGCGAAATAGCAGACTCGGTGGCAATGGTCTCCGTTGGTGACAAGGTCCAAAACAAAACAAAAGGGGGGTCTTATCTTAATGAAACGGATATACTTACCTTGGTAAATATAGAGAAAACCGAAGAAAACGAGTGGTAACACAGAGTCTAGGTAAATAGGTACAACGACGTAGTAAGCAAGTGAACAAAATGAAATAAAGATATATTATAAGGTACCGTATTTATATACTTATATGGTGTAAAATAACGGGGTATCGTAAAGAAACGTATAGTAGTAAGACAACGACCTATAAACCCGACGAAGATCAAACCGTTATAACATCTACTTCTAAGATAATTGTCAGAATATGTTCTGACACTTATATACGAAAATAAAGAACCCATTTATGATCTTCACCTTAATAACCTAGTATCCCAGTGTCTATAAATTTCTTTAATGGTCTGTAAATTTTTTATTCACCAATATAGTAGAATATGGGGTGGTTGTTCGTACTAGCAGAGAAATTAGAAGTGGTAAAATTTCCATCTATTACGTATCGGGTGTCACCTGAATAAACATAAAAGAATAACTTATTACTGCAATAGTGAAAAAGTACGCGAACAACTTTTAAGAACCTAAAAGAAATCCATTCACAGATAAGTTCATAAATATAAAATAGTCAACCGAACGGAAAACTAACATCTCGTGCAAAACGGACTACATAAAAATTTTTGTAAGGGGAAATTAGACACCGAATAAACGATCAAAGGAATTACAAGAAAATACTACTTGTTTTCAAAAGTCAAAACTACGTCAGATTAAATGGAAAAGACGACAACTACAAAACACCATTAACAAAAGGAATAGAAAAGATTCTTTAGAAACTGGTTGGGATCTATTTCAACTATGATCTATTGTTTCTATGTGAGAATATTAAAGAAGATCTAAAATACAAAGAAACGTTTACCTAGAAAATCAATCGTACTTCATTACCAATTCCAGGAGAAAAACAGGAATAGATAGACAGAAAGATATAGATTACAATATAACGGAACGGATGATGTCAAAATAGTTTTTTGTTACAGAACTCTAGTCTCTCATGTTCAAGAATTTGAAATAATAAGGAAAAGAAGTCGAATAGTTCCAACGAACGTAAAGGTATATTTTAAATTCTAATCGAAGATTTAAGAATATTCTTTAGGACTACTAAGACTAACCCTAACACAACATAGACGTCGAGTTAAACTCCTCTTTCCAATAAAAACATTATAATTCAGAAGATTAAGTAATTATACCATATAAAGAAGTAAACAAATCCAGAAGTTATTAAAGAGACTCATTACCAGACGTCAGAAGTCTTATTCTCAAAAAGTGTATTTTTAATAAGGATTGAGACATAAAAACTTTCTATAATATTCACTTATTATAATTAAACAACGATCATACATCTTTGTTTCAACTGTAATTTAAGAAGGAGATAAATGTTTAAGTAAGTAAAGACATAAGTAATAAAGAAAGAAAGATGATGCAACCCAAATTAAACGAGAATAAAAAGATCGAGTGATTTCACCTTTGAGTCTATTAATTAAAATTTTGAAAGATTTTTATCGTAAATATCGGTGTCTACCGAGAGATTAGTGACAAGATTGACATGGAGTGTGTAAAGTGTCCAACACAAAATAATAGTAAATTAAGTTTTATAAGAGATTAAAGGTAACATTGATTCGGATGACCTAGATTTTAAAATCACAAAAAAAAAAAAAGTGGTTTAAAACCTTTTAAAGACGGTAATAAAGAAGTTTTAAAAAAGACATGGTAAAACGAAAGAAAACCCCAAAGGTTAATATGTATACAATGTGACAAACTATATTAGAATATGTAATTAATTCATTTAACGAATGTACGAAAAGAAAGAAAAAATTTAACCAATTGAAGATGACTAGATAGTAGTTTAAGTGAAAAAAAAGACGGTAGACGTTATACGAAATTTCGAGTAGAAACGTCTTAAAATTAAAGTTGATAACGTAAGAGAATTTCAAAATTAATGAGACGGTCTAAAGAGTACAAATAAGTAATGTTTATATCGAAAGAAATAAAGGAACTCTATATACATATTATAGTCGAAATTTCAAGAATAGATGAGTAAAGTTGTAGACTTCTTAGAGACCCAACAAAGGTATCTAACGAAAAAAAGGACTTGACCCAAACTTAAGAGACAGAGAAGTAGACAGATCATAAAATTTTCTTTTTTTTTTTTTTTGTTTTTTGACTTACGACCTGTCACATATCGTTCAACATCTTTGAACCTAAGGTAATAGAGGGATACTTCCCGTAACTAAGTTTGGGGTTTGACAGGAAGAACAGTACCCTTCGTGACTTTAAAGGAGAGTCAAGAAAATCGGAAGTATACAAGAAAGACGTTCCGGGGACCTTATAATTATATTGTGAGTGTTAAGTCACTAATGAGTTCTTAAGATTCTCAATACAAGTATAAAATCCCCAACCTGTGGAGACCTCTGGGACAAAAGACCATAAAGAGGGTGCAAATTAAGAGTTCAATAAGACGATCGGGTTTTGAGACAGGAGACTGTGGAGTTAAGTCGTTCGGATAATGAAGGAGATCAAGACGTGTACACCTAGTCCCTCATGGGAGTCCGTTTGTCAGTGTTTTTACATGTGTAATGGTATTTATTAAAGATAAAAAAGTTCCTTAAGGAAGGGATGTCGAAGAAAGATGTAACGAACGAGATGTTATGAAAATTTACACAAAATTTTTATAAAACAGGTGTCACGATTTAAAGACAAATAATCTCCTTGTCAGGTTGGTTCAACAAGATGATAATAGTCTTCGATGTTAGATGTTTAAGTTAAAACTTGAACAATCAAAACTGCATAAATTATTATTCATAAACACATTTTTATAACTCCTCGTCAATTTATATGTTCACACCTCAAGTCCTATCTGTAGACCCCATCTCAATATTTATACCGTCAGTAATCGTATGTCTACGATGTATTCGGTATTCTGCTTCTTTAGTGTTTTCCTCACTCCTATCTGTTCTTCATTCCAATTCATGACTATGAACCCGGAGAGGTCTTTTTTTTTTTCTTTTCTTTTTGGCACTCTAACGTCGTGGAACCTCAGAATCACATTTTTCAAAAGGATCTTCTGATAGTCAATACAGTTTAAGACGAGTATCCCGTTCTTCTCTTTACTTTAACTACTATCATAGATCGTTATACTTCCAGTAACTGTCGGAACCATTCTTGTCTATATCAACTCATGACTCCCATTTTCAGTCTGACCTTACTTAATTTGTTTGTCGATGGATGAAGTCTCCCAATACTTCTCCTAAATTTACTATTTAGTACTTAATAGAATTATATATTTCCTGAGTATTTTAATTATTCCTTTACTCCTCAATGACAAATTACCCATGTCTCAAAATCGACCCCTACTACTTTTTCAAGACCTCGATCTGTCATGACTACCAACGTATTGTTATACTTTCGTGAATTTCGGTGACTTAATATATGAATTCTTATATGAATTCTTATCAATTTTACCATTTACAATACATATAAAATAGTGTTATTTTTGATTATTTCTTTACTGTTGAGTGATATTTTTACTCGTTTTGTTCTTATATGTTTTTTATGTTTACTGATAATTTGTATACTTTTTTCAAGATTGATGATGATTTAAATCGATCAACTCATTTCCGTTTATCTGACCCATGTCTTGTCAGATTGTGTGTTATCTTAGGTACTAAAGACACATCGGGAACTTTTGATCCCCGTTAGTTGAGTTGACCGTTCTACCTCTTGTGGTACATCTTACATGACTAATACATTTTCTCCCCCTTTATGTGTACTTGTATACAAATATATTTATATACACACATATATATATATAGAGTATTCATGTTCGTTTGTGTGTTGTCCTTATATGTGTTAAGATTTCGTAGAGTCCTTCCTAAATCTTCTTTAATAATCTCGTAACGGAAATCCGTCCCCTGTACCTTGGGACCCAGAGTCCATATCCCTCTGAATGATAAATGAGATACAGGAATGAAAGTTTGTCTCACACAAAAATTGTACTTGGGTATAACAAGAAAGTATTTTATATAAAATTTTGGAAATAACTTCGTTTTATATAGTGTTCGTATGTCGAACTATATAAAAATGTGTCACTACATTACTCGTATGTTGTAATCGTCGTGGAGACTTCGAGAAAAACCCCGGGTAAGATTAATAATGGGGGTTCTTTAATAACAATGTTAAAAAATTCTAAGATAAATGTTAAACCACGTTTCAACTACCTTTCCATATTTCTAAAGGATATATGAGGGACGGGGGTGTGTTCGTGTCGGAGGATGTAATAGTTGTAGGAGGTGGTCACCATATAAACCATATTGACTACTTTGATGGGATAGTGTAATATCAGTAGGTTTCAGGTATCAAAAATGTAGTACCAAGTGAGAAGTGTGATGTGAAGTACTCAAACTTGTAGGTTACTACAGAAGTTTTAAAACCGTAATATGTTTCGTGACGGGATTTTTAGTAGTCACGAGGTAGATAAGTGAAGAGAGGGAGGTAGAAATATAAAAATTTACAATATAAACCTGTCTTTATATATATAAATATTTTTTATATTTATATGTTAAAAGATAGTTAAAATCGTGGTTAGTAATACAGATAGTAAAGGGTTTTAACCTGTTTTCTAAATACTATACAAATTAAGTGGTAGAGAAGGAATAGAGGGTATTCTATGATAGATCCTCAATTTAAGATCACACAATGATTGTGAAAGTTTTGTAGTTGATATCGGATGAATCTGAATTATCACTGAAGTGACCAAAGGACTCAGTGAGGACGAAGAGTACAGAGTAAAGAAAGAGAACCTCAAATATCATTGCCAACCATAAAAAAAGTTAAAGGATCGGAGGTTAGAAGGAAAGAGATAACAACCTTAAAGGATGGAGTGTTAGATCTGGAAGAAGGTGGATGGTGACCTCTTAAACTTTCACTGTCTCTAAACGAAATGGTCCGACGGAACTTTCTCCCCGGTCCGAACAGGTAGTCTGCGGAGGGGAGTTCCTGTCGTCTGTAAACAGAATTTCTACCCTCCACCGTCGTTACTACCGATGTAGAACAGAGGTCTCCGTTTTCCTTATCAAAGTCACCCTCGTAGGTGAGGTACACAAAGATTCTACGACGGTACAAATACACAAACATTGAACACAGATCTCAGGTAATATGACGACGTCTCTTAAAGGTAACATACAGTATCGTGTTTTATTATGTCAAATAAAAAGGTAAAACGACGAATCCTTGTAAAACCGACAATTCAAAAAATTAAAGTTTTTCTTACGATGAGGGTTTTAATACTTTCAATAAAAGACCACGTATAGAAGATAGGACCTGTGATTTATAGGTATGGAATAAGGTCTTTTACTTTAGTCTTACAGATCCCTACTCCAGTATTTTGACTAGTTTTAGTCTAATAAGTATCATTCATTTAATAGACTGTAATAATAGTAGAAATAATAAACTCAGGATCCAATTAGTCGACTTTAGATCGGGTTATAGTATTTACGAGATGATAATACCTTCTTTATACGTAGGACATGAGTAAAATCGTTAAAATGATCGAAGAGGAAAAAACCCCCCAGACTCTCCAAAGGCCACACTAGGAGACCTGGACTAAAAAGATCACTGGAAGGGACCTCGGTTGAATTACTGGAGCAAGTGTGGGCCTCCAAGTGTGTTGTAACACTAACAGAAACGAGTCTTATTCTCCGTTGGGTGAGGTCACAAGAACGGAACTTTTAGGGTCCCTGTCACCTCGGACTACCCGACGGCAGATACCACAGTGTCTCAGTTTGTGCTGACTTCGCTGAATCGTCGTCATCGTCGTCTTTCTTGTGTTTATTAACAAATCGTATTTCCTTTTCTAAGATAACTTAGACTATTGAGTAGACTTATCGACTTCTCTCCTAAATAAAAAGAGAAAGAGAAAGAAGAGGGGAAAAGAAGAGTATTACTACGGTAGATACCTCGGCGGAGGATGTCTAGTCGGTCCGTAAGGGACTCTCGTAAGACTTTTTAAACTACGAACCCCTAGTAAACGTAAAGATTACCTTCTCCCCGTTCTGTAAGGAACTCGACTTAGGATCATGTCCAACCCGAACCCTTTGACGAAGTCCGTTAGCATAAAAAAGTTAAAACATAACCCTTTTTGGATTTTACATGAATCGGTTTGTGAGACTCGGGACTCCGTGAACTTCGCTTTACATTAGGTATACAAAGACTAAATAAAGTGAGTGGAGTTTCCGAGAAGTCTCAACTCAAAACGACGATTCTTCAGAAGTTTGATAAGTTGAAAAGAAAGAGGTGTTATTCCTCCTGAGTAGTAGACTTGGGTAAAGGGGTTTCTGTCATTGTAAGTCCGAATCGTAAGTCTTGAGGATAAAGATCTCAGGACGTACGATGACTTTATATAGGACGTAGAAATTTTTAGACAGGAAAAGAAATTTTTCTTCATGGTGTCGTGGAATTACTTTACAATGTTTTCTTTCTCCTTCCTCTTACGATTCTTCACTAAAACGAAAACTCTGGAGTCTCCAAGAATCCCAATCTTCCTTCGACAAAGATATCAAATTGAACCAAGTTAAATGATGAGTAAAATATACTACGTCTAAGGTGAACTATAAAAAAGAGATTATACGGTACAGAAAGAAAAGAAAAAGGAAGGAAGGGAGGGAGGGAGATAGGAAAGAAGGGTACTGTGTTTTTGAACCGTTACTATGTAAGGTCCGTCTTTTATAAGACCGGGTAACAATCTCGTACAGTATCTACTAGACTAAAATGTAAAAAAGGGAAATTCATCTTTACATTAGAAGTATACTCATTTCCGTACGTGTCTTGTCTCATCTAGGAGTTTTGTAAGACCGAGATGTCTCTTACTGGTCTTTATAGGATCGTCTATGTCAGTCCTTCTGTTTCATACCTAACACTCAAATTCGTCATTAGACCGTTTATATAAATCTCCTAGGTTTGAGACACTCACTCTAAAGACTCACGATTAGGATCCCATCTTTGACGAACGAAAGACAGGGTAAAATATAGTAGACGATAAGCATAATGGAAAATATTTTGAGAAATGTAAACAATAAAGTAAATTATTTCTTATCGGTCCTTTCGTGTAAGTTCACAGACACAAATGGAAACATACGTGTCAGTCAGCCTTATAAAACTAATTTAACTGATCAATGAAGTGTGACCCTCAGTTAAATCAGTTCATTGATCAATTAAGGTAGTCGGACCGACTTACAAAAAATTTTGACATTACTTAAAGTTGCGTTAAGTTCGGACGGTTGAATTGGTTTGATCAGTATCGAATTCATTTTATTAATAAGATCACTCATGACAGGAACTCACAAAACCGTAACTGTTGTAAATACAATGACCGGACCTAAAAGTGCAAGGAGTCCAGGTTATCAAAAGGTAAGATAGATCTCGGTAATACTGTATACCATTTACTTTACGTTAAAAGGGGTCATCGAATATTTTTTTCCGATTTTTATTGAAAATGAAGTGGACGTTTTGAAACGATGGGTGTAAAAGGGAATACTCCTCCTTTGGGCAGTTATTTCTTGTCCTGTTTTTTCGGCGTCTAACCTTTCTCGATGTCACTTTCGCACACCTAACAGAGAAGTTAGTCTCGGGTTTGGGACAAGACCTTATTAGGTAAAAGTCACAGACCTTAATTACCCTTTCGTCGGAACTTTCTTTTTACAGAAGATTGAGAGTCCAAGGTATAAGTTAAAACTTTCTCACACAACACGAGTACATTACAAAGGTTACTTCACCTTGTTTACAACAAATCTCTATATGACAAAAGACGTATTGTAAGAGAATAATATATTTTATACGTATAAATCAAATTTTGATCAACTGATGAGGTCTATTTGTCCCAATATATTTTTACAAAACGGTATAAGGACCTTTTAATGATGTAAATGGTTTTGTATAAACATTCAACGTTCTGCAATCAACTTACCTTACTGCGAGAACCGATTTTCTATGGAATTGTCTTTACTGTTTTTACCCAAGACTAATTCAAATTGTAAGGAAGGGAGTATATGATGGTTAGGGGTAGATAGGAGGTAAGGGTTTTGTGAATCGAATATCTTTTTACAAAACTAAGGAGTCACTCTTAAGTTCCGGAATCACCTGCCAGACCGGGACAAAGGGTGATATTTTGGTATAAGGTCAACGTGCTGTAAGACCCTATTCGTATAGTCGAAGGTGTAACGAGTGTGGTTGGGAACCGACATCAGGAGGAGGTAGACCGGAGAGGAAGGAGAGAGACGAAATGAGTGTACTGAAAATGAGTAGAAATACTGGACCAGTACAAGGGGAAGTGGTTCTACTTCGTAAAAGAATGGGAAACTTAGGTGTTTGAAGAGGAAAGGAACTTTATAAAAACGTGAAAGACAAATACGGGGAGTAGACCATTACTGTACGATGGGTAATAATGATCTGTACTACAGTTGAAAAGTAATCCCCTTGTTAGGTACGACCTAATAGGTACAAACCCATTCATGTACTATTGCTTGAGATCATAAATAGTAGTAATAATAGTAGTGGTAGTTTCAGAATTATCACGGAATATAAAACTAATTCTACATAATAACCATGGTGGTAAAATTTTTCTCCATAGATGAGTAAGAGTGTTAGTGAAAAACTTTTATAAAACTGTTTTAATAGAGGTACAGTACCTCTACCTTCGTTTCTGAACTCCAAGTCACTAAATGGACTAACGTTTATTACTTCACAGTCTTGGTCCTATACTTCGGACTACAAAACCTCCCTCCACCCCTTGTCAATTCTCTTTATTTTTAAGTAAAACTGAGGTTCTAATTAAACTGTTTTTCTTTGATGAATTTTTATTGATTTACTCGTGTTTGTGTAAAAGGATCAACTTTTGATGGTGATTGATTCGCATACGAGATGATGATGATTTCGTAAATGTATATACTACTGTAAATTAGGGGTATTTAAAGGACTTCCTACTATAATAAGGGGGAAAACAGTTTCTCCAAGTGTGTAAAATTCATTAAACAGATTTCAGTGTGTCATCTTTCATCACCCCGGGTCTCATAAATTGGAATCTACCGGACTAAGGTTTCGTGTAAGAGAAAGATAATATAACACGACAAAGAGATCTTGAGATCTTGTTTTCCTACTTTTTATTTTATTTTAGATGAGTCTATGAGGATGTTACTTTTCGTCTGGATATGGGATAGAGTGTATTTCTAAGTAACAAACATACAAACAGTATAGAGTGGGAAAATAAGATTAGTTGAATGAATAATGGACACGAGATCTTTCCTATACTCTGAATACTAAGGAAGGTGTTAGTTCATATTTAATCTAACACTCCACGTATATATTTATTTTTATGTATAATATTTGGGATCTCGTTGGTTAGTTTCTTTTTTCTCTTTTTCTGTGTATGTCGACTAATCGGTTATCACCTCTGTTTTACCTTAACAATTCGTTGAGTTAGTTAACAAAGAATCGTTTTCTTCCGTCCTTTTTCCTTTCCTTGTTATTGTTTACCCTGTTTATCCTTTCTTTATCGTTCTACTATTTAAATTTGGAGTCAAGTCAAGTCAAGTCAACGAGTAAGTACAGACTGAGAAACACTGGAGTACTTAGTGTCGTGCGGTCCGGAAGGACAGGTAGTGGTTGAGGACCTCAAATGGGTTTGAGTACAGGCAACTCAGTCACTACGGTAGGTCGGTAGAGTAGGAGACAACAGGGGAAGAGGATATACGATTATGAAAATAATTTACATGTACGAGATTTGTACGGTTGATTTTCTGGCTCTAATGGTGTGACATATATACCAGATTTTAGATGAAGTGAATAGAAGTATAAATAAGAATTGTATCAATTCTTAATTTTTTATCTGTTTCCTGGACTCAAAAAGGATCGATGTATAAGGTAAGAGACCCGAACGAGACAAAAAATCGGTACGTCCAAGTACCCCGTCATGTACTGAGTTTGATAATAGGTTTACGAGGTAGATCTATAATTGGTTAGATGATAAGTTGTTATGATTGTTCCTTTTCTGAACGGTCTAACAGGTCACAACTTGTTTTGTTTATAACTAAAAAGAAGGTTTCTTTGTTCTTTTCTTTATGAATATGTTCGTACGAAACAAAGAATTAAATTTATTTCCTAAAAATTATTGTTATTCTTTTTAAGTAAATCTTGTAACACGTATAGAAGTGTTTGTGTTGTTTCTCTAATTTTATTACGTTATAGTACGGTAGGTATTTCTTAGTGAATACTTTAAAGTCTGTAAAAAGATAATATTTTTTGTGACATAAATATATATAAGAGGTCCTTATTCTCTTTTAGAAAAAGTACAATTTGACACGGATAGAAAAGTACAGTTATTAGTAGATATTTTCAGATTACTAATAATAAGATAGTATACCCTGTGACATTAAATAGTGTTATTATTAATCTCGGTTACATATAACTTGTGAATGATACACGATCCGTGACACGATTCTCGAAACGTTATAAATTCATCAGGGTGAAATGATGACACATTGTGGATTGTAATAATTAACGGTATATTGTAGAAACATAACGGTTATCCTGTTTAACTGAATGAAATGTTATTTATGATTTAGAAAGGAACCGTAACCGAATCGTAATACGAAGATGGAAATTTTACGACAAAGAAAGATAAGGATCCCATGTACGGGTGGGTTTTGTCCTAAGGTGACCAACTTACATAGACACTGTCATACCGGGAATTAACGTCATTTTTATATTATAAGTAACTAGGTTTAAGTGAGACCACTTACAAGACTCATGAAATCGTAACGTGAGATTATAGAGGATTAGGGGATGAAAAACAGAGACTCAACACAGGTTCAATAGAAAGAAAAAAAAAAAAGATATCATTCCGATACTACTTGGAGGAACGTCCGTAAATTCATTTTTGACGTAGTAATGGTATGACAATCAACGGACTACAGGTCTAGAAGAGTGAGTGAGAGTTCTAGGTTTGATAATACGTGGTTTACGAATGGACCACAATGTATGCTCTTACTCAGAGGAAGTCACCACACGACCTCGGTCGAATACAGTCGAACCTCCTGCACTAACATACATAGAGGAAGGTCAAGTCGTAAATCATTAGAATAGGACTTTAGTCATTATCCCCTCATAAATGTGGTGTCTTTATCCGTTTTTGGTGGGTTAGTTAATCCTTTGAGAAAAGGGGTCTCCCGAACACCGAGGTGTAAATGGTCACATAGGGACATTACATAATTGGATAACTACTCAATTATGTCCATAGAACATATGGTGTGGTCTGTCACTGAGTCAACCGTACTAAGGATTAGTTATATCACAACAGACGGTCGGTTCGTCAGACGTTGTATCGTCACGACTTACATATCGCACTAGGTTCCAGTGTTTCGGACATTCACCACCTCAGTCTTAAGATTGGATTCTACAAAAGACAGAGGTTCCGGGTACAAGGAAACGGGGTAAGACTACGGAGACCTCTGCCGTCCGAGACCTGTGTTTAACTGGTCGAATAGTAAATAGACCGGAATAGTGAACTGGTCGATGTACTGACACCCATTCGATGGATAGAAGAGATAGGGATTGAAAGTAGTAGGTGATTTTTACTTATTACCATCGTAGATAGAGTAACACTATAATACTCCTAATGTACTTCACTAATTAGGTTCCTTAAGTCGTGGTCACGGACCATGTATTGTTCACGAGATAATTATCATTGATAAGAATTATGTATATAAATTTCGTATATTACACTATTTGGTCTTATAAAATAAATCGTTAATAAATAGAAAATGCGGTGTCATAAGAAAATTCCATTTCTTACAAACTGTCAAAGTAAAAGTTTTTTAGAAATTTTAGATCAGTTCGTGTCTTTAATAAAAAAATTTATCGACAATGTATACAGTCATATGTTCAATCTCAAGGTAATGTCTTCTTGATAAATGGTCAAGTAGACTTCTAGTTTAAGGGAATTTTCGTCTCAGAATCTATAGACTTAGTCACTATAGGAAAATTTTTTAATGTCATAATTATAGTACTGGACTTATGGAATTAAACTCGATTAGTCATCTTTAGACCAACAAAGATGGAACCTGTTTGTTCAGGAGAAACTAAAGAGGAATACTCCTCCGTAAACGAAACCTGTGTATTACAAGAATAGTAAAATTCCTTGTATAGAACTATTTACCTTTGTACTCGAAAGTCCCCCTCTGATAAAGATAGTTCAAGGGAATTTTACTCAAATTACAAGAGAGAGTCAAGAACAGTCAACTATCACACCTTCTACAAAATCCCTGTACTAATAGATCTTTTGTTTTTTCGACGTCTAATCTTGATAAGTTGTATCAAAACCTTCAAAATCGGTGTCGTTAGTCTCGTCTTTTTCTTTGTTTTCCTTAGGTCTAGTCTTTTCTTCTTCATTTTGAAAGTGACAAACGTCTACTGTACTAGGTGATGTATCTTTTGGGATTTCTGAGGTGGTCTTTTAACGATCTCGATTAGTTACTTATATCATTTCAACGTCCTATATTTTAATTATGTGTCTTTAGGGAACTCAAGGATACGTGATTGTTACTCTCTTGTCTTTCTCTTTAATTCTTTTGTTAAGGTAAATAGTAACGTTGTTTTTCTTATTTTATGAATCCTTATTAGATGCATTTCTTTGTTTTCTGGATATATATCTTTTGATATTTTGTAACTACTTTCTTTAGTTTCTACTGTATTTATCTACCTCTTTATATGGTACAAGTACCTAGTCTTCTTAGTTATATCACTTTTACTCATATGATGGGTTTCGTTAGATATCTAAGTTACGTTAGGGATAGTTCGATGGTTACCATAAAAAGTCTCTTGATCTTGTTTATTAAAGTGTTAAACACACCTTTTTTTTTTTTTTTTTTTTTTTTTTTTGGAGTTTATCATTGTGTTAGAACTCTTTCTTCTTACCTTGACCTCCTTTTGGACCGACTGAAGTCCGATATGTTGTTTCGATGTCAGTAGTTCTGTTATACCACGTCCGTGTTTCTGTCTTTTTATCCAGTTACCTTGTTTTATCTTTCGGGTCTCTATTTAGGTACGTGGATACCTGTGGAATAGAAACTGTTTCCTCCGTTCTTATATGTGACCTCTTTTCTATTTGATAAATTGTTCACCACGATCCTTTTGACCAGTTGGTGAACATTCTCTTACTTTAATCTTGTGAAAGATGTGGTATGTGTTTTTATTTGAGTTTTACCTAATTTCTAGATTTGTATTCTGGTCTTTGATATTTTGATGATCTCCTTTTATATCCGTTTTGTGAGAGACTGTATTTAACGTCGTCCTAGAAGATACTGGGTGGAGGGTCTCGTTACCTTTATTTTCGTTTTTATTTGTTTACCCTGGATTAATTTGAATTTTCGAAAACGTGTTGCTTCCTTTGATATTCGTTCCACTTTTCTGTCGGAAGTCTTACCCTCTTTTATTATCGTTTGTTTCGTTGACTGTTTTTTAATTAGAGTTTTTATATGTTCGTCGAAGACGTCGAGTTTATGTCTTTTTATTTACTGGGTTAGTTTTTTACTCGGTTTCTTGTTTTGGCTGTAAAGAGGTTTCTTCTGTATGTCTACCGATTGTTTATGTACTTTTCTACGATTTGTAGTGAACAATAGTCTCTTTACGTTTAGTTTTGGTGTTACTCCATGGTAGAGTACGACCAGTCTTACCAACGATAGTTTTTTAGATGTTTGTTATTTACGACCTCTTCCACACCTTTTTTCCCTTGGAAGAATGTGACAACCATCCTTACGTTTGATCATGTCGGTGATACCTCTTGTCACACCTCTAAGGAATTTTTTGACCTTTGTCTTGTCGGTCTACTGGGTCGTTAGGGTGACTACCCATATGTGTGGTTCCTTTGGTCTTAATTTTCGCTGTACACATGAGATTACAAGTAGCGTCGTGACAAATGTTATCGGTCCTGTACCTTTGTTGGATCTACAGGTAACCGTCTGTTTACCCATTCTTTCGACACCAAGTATATGTGTTGTCTTATAATGAGTCGATAATTCTTCTTACATAAACTTAATCAAAATTACTCCACCTACTTTGACCTCGGATAATATGTGTCACTTCATTCAGTAATTCTTTTTGTGGTTATATCATATGCTTGTATATATATACCTTAAATCTTTCTACCATTGTTACTGGGATACGTTCTGTCGTTTTCTCTGTGTCTACATTTCTTGTCTGAAAACTTGAGACACCCTTTTCCGCTCCTCCCCTATTAAACTCTCTTATCGTAACTTAGTACATATAATAGTATATACTTTATCTAACGGTCAGGTCCAAGCTACGTACTGTGTCCCACGAGTCACGACCACGTGACCCTACTGGGACTCCCTACCCTACCCCTCCCTCCTCCTTCCCCCCAAGTCCTACCCCCTGTGTACATGTGGGCACCGGCTAAGTACAGTTACATACCGTTTTTGACGATGTTATAACATTTCATTAATTGGAGGTTAATTTTATGTATTTAAATTTTTTCTTTATCTTCTCTAAAGAATTATGGATGTAAAGTACACAGTTCTTTACGTCCAAGGGGAGAAGGAGACGTGGTGAACACTTTACTTCCTGGACAAATAAAGTGAACGGACCCGGAGTCAAGGGAGTCAACTTTTCTAATTCTCTTAGCTCCGAAACTTTTGTATAAAATTGTAATTTTTTTTAAGATGTTATATGTCTCACAAATGACTTAAGATCCTTAACACGATTAAAGAAGGATATACAATAAAGTAAAACAAAAGTGATATGAATAGGATGACTAGAGTGGGATGAATTATCTACTCCTTTGACTTTGGACTGGATTATCCCATCCAAAGAACTCATCTACCAGTTCAAGTACTCATCTACCGTCTTACTCTTAAGGTAGGGTCCGTCGGACCCGGTTTAGAGTGTAGGAATGGATGAGGGGACTCGACACGGAATGTGTGGGGACTAAGAAACCATCCTGAATTGTCATAGTGTTTTGTTTCAGTCTGGTTTCAGAGTCCACTAGGTGACCTGTGACGAGATTCACAGGGAAAATATTAAAAGACAAGAGAATAGGTGACCGTACTTGTCGGGTCAAGACAGTACAAACTACCGTTTATAGGTACGTTGTGTTTCTTCGGCGCCCTAGAATAGACCAGTAAAATAAACGCGTTCGTTCCGAGATACCTCCGTCCCGTAGACACTGAGTAGGTAGTCGAGACCTTAGAGAAAGTTTTAAATGACTAGAGGACTGTCCTTACCCGTTACCGAAGTGTCTTTTACCTTTCGAAACTTGAAAAAGGTCTTAGAGTTTGGGTTTACTTTGGGTGACGAATGCAGCTCATACCCATTATTGAAACAAGAAGACCGAGAACGTTTCAGTTTCTACAGAGAGGAGGGTAAGGAGATCTGAATTACTTACTGTTTAATTTCACTCGGTTTGTTCATGGAACGTTTCTCCTCGACGGTCGCTGACTAAAGACTAGATTATCGGAATCCTAAAAGAGACTGTACCAATCCGAACTCTGTCAGGTAAATCTCCTTTTCGTCAATTTTCTTTAGACTATTTTTAGAAGATAATGACGATTCCGTCTCCAAAAATCCTCCGACTGACCATTTCCTCCCTCTTACACACGAGACCAAAGATACCCTGGGTCCGTACTTAGGGTCAAGAAGGTAAATCATTGACACGCTGGAATATGTTCAATAAGTCGAAGAGACTTGAGGTCTAAAGAAGTAGATATTTCGACCCTATTTTCGATGAATGGTTGTACAAACAACGTTCCTATTTCACTTAATTAATACGTTCTTGGGTTATAAAAAAAGGAGGTTTAAGGTGTTTTAATACCTTAAAATCTCCATTGTCTCTGAATACTATGACTGAAGTCTGTGGACTAAACTGTCTACTCTTTCATTTCGGGTTCTTTAATTTCAGGTTTTGGTGTATTCATTGAGTTATAATCAATCAGGTAAGATAAAGGCCGGTGGAACGGTAAAACGTTTAGGACGTATATTTCTATGTGAATAGATAGTTAGTTGTATTAAATACCCCATACGAAATTAACGAATCGATACAATTCTTGACACTTCTAATTTTGTTGTTTCTCGGAGTCTGTAATAGTTGTTATCCGTAATTCTGGAAAGACACAAGTCATAAGACTCGAAAGTAAAACCCCTAGTATTTAGTTCACATTCAGTACAATGCACGGTAGTTCTTCAAAGGTAAAACAACCTCTTTGTCGTAGTTAAGTGTACCTTGTTTATCTCTATGTACGTTCTACCGAGTTTATTCACGTTTATCATGTCAAATCTACACTTTTATCATCGTCTTCTATTCATCCTGTATTCATCGATGTCCGATGAAAGGTCTACTCTCTCAGTGAAGTAGACTTTGAAATCAACGAAGTAGACTACTACCTTACTTAATCTAGGGTACAATGTTAAAGGACACTCCCAATATGAGTTACTATTTTTGATACGTGAATGATCTCATGAACTGTGTACCACTTGTAAATTATCTATGATTCGTTTATCGACAGTTTTCTTCTCTTCACTTTTCGTTTCCTCTTCTCCTTTCTATATTCGTAGACTTACGTCTCAAGGTTTCTTCTCGTTCCTCTCTATTCTTTCGGAAGGAGCCACTAGTTACGTTTCTTTATCTCCTTTTGTTGTCTTACCCTTTTTGATCTCTAGAGAAGTTCTTTTAATCTCTATGGTTCCCTTGTAAAGTACACGTTTCTACCCGAGTTATTTCCTGTCTTCACCCTACCTGGATTGTCTTCGTCTTCTATAATTCTTCTCCACCGTTCTTATGTGTCTTCTTGACATGTTTTGTCTCGAAGTGCTGGGTCTATTAGTTCTACCACACTAGTGAGTGGATCTCGGTCTGTAGGACCTTACACTTCAGTTCACCCGGAAGTGATACTTGTTTCGATCACCTCCACTACCTTAAGGTCAACTCGATAAAGTTTAAGACTTTCTACTACGACACTTTCACGACGTGAGTTATACGGTCGGTCGACCCTTTTGAGTCGTCACGGTGTCCTGACCTTTTCCAGTCAAAAGTAAGGTTAGGGTTTCTTTCCGTTACGGTCTGTTACGAGTTTCATGGTGTGTTAACATAAGTAGAGTGTACGATCATTTGATTAGGAGTTTTAAGAGATTCGGTCCGAAACCGTTATGCACTTGGCACTTGAAGGTCTACAAGTTCGACCAAAATCTTTTCCGTCTCCTTGGTCTCTAGTTCAACGGTTGTAGACGACCTAGTACCTCTTTCGTTCTCTCAAGGTCTTTTGTAGATAAAGACGAAAGAACTGATACGGTTTCGGAAAAAGACACACCTAGTGTTCTTTGACACCTGTTAAGAAGTTCTCTACCCTTATGGTCTCGTGGACTGGACGGAGAACTCTTTGGACATACGTCCAGTCCTTCGTTGTCAATCTTGACCTGTACCTTGTTGTCTGACCAAGGTTTATCCTTTTCCTCATGCAGTTCCGACATATAACAGTGGGACGAATAAATTGAAGATACGTCTCATGTAGTACTCTTTACGATCCGACCTTCTTCGTGTTCGACCTTAGTTCTAACGGCCCTCTTTATAGTTATTGGAGTCTATACGTCTACTGTGGTGGGAATACCGTCTTTCACTTCTCCTTGATTTTTCAGAGAACGACTTCTACTTTCTCCTCTCACTTTTCCAACCGAATTTCGAGTTGTAAGTCTTTTGATTCTAGTACCATAGACCAGGGAGTGAAGTACCCTTTATCTACCCCTTTGTCATCTTTATCACAGTATGAAATAAAAACCACCGAGGTTTTAGTGACGTCTACCACTGACGTCGGTACTTTAATTTTCTACGAATGAGGAACCTTCTTTTCAATACTAGTTGGATCTATCGTATAAGTTTTCGTCTCTATAATGAAACGGTTGTTTCCAGGTGCATCAGTTCCGATACCAAAAAAGTCACCAGTACATACCTACACTCTCAACCTGACACTTCTTTCGACTCGTGGTTTCTTAACTACGAAAACTTGACACCACAACCTCTTCTGAGAACTCTCAGGGAACCTGACATTTCTCTAAGTTGTTCAGGTAGGATTTCCTCTGGTCAGGACCCACAAGTAACCTTCCTGACTACGACTCCGACTTTGAGGTTATGAAACCGGTGGAGTACTCTACTCAACTGAGTAACCTTTTCTGAGACTACGACCCTCCCTAACCCCCGTCTTCCTCTTCCCCTGCTGTCTCCTACTCTACCTACCTACCGTAGTGGCTGAGTTACGTGCACCCAAACTCACTTGAGGTCCTCAACCACTACTTGTCCCTCCGGACCGCACGACGTCAAGTACCCCAGCGTTTGTCAACCTGTACTGACTCGTTGACTTGACTTGACTTCGGTATATGACTATAAATACAAGTGTTTTACGACACTCCATCAATGGTGATAAGAAAAATCACAGAGAACTCCTTGGACTTAATTCGTGTTAATGTATACCCGTGTACTGACGTAAAACCAATTGTCGTAGACTCGTTTTCACTATGTCCGATGAAGATCATATTCCACTATTTCTTAACCCATATAGAAGAAGGTAAACGACTGAATTACCTCTCACTAGTTTTCTACTTTTTCTCCCACCTCGGTATCCTATCTTCCTCCGACTTAGGAACTTACTACTGTAGCTTCCATCGGTTGGTCTTTATAAAGGGTTACCGGACCTTGTACTCATACTTTATACGAAAGTATCATATCGATGAGTCTAAAGTCCTAAATGAACAATATTAGACACACACACACAATCAGTGAGTCAGTACAGACTGAGAAACACTGGGGTACCTGCGATCGGATGGTCCGAGGAGACAGGTACCCTAAGAGGTCCGTTTTTATGACCTCAGTGAAGGAAGAGGTCCTCTAGAAGGACTGGGTGCCTGACTTGAGTCGAGAGGACGTGATGTCCGTCTAAGAACCTGGTAGACTTGGTAGTCCCTTCGGGTTCGTAATGGATTGATTATGTAAATGATTCTCAGAAAAAAAAAAAAGAAATTCTGACTTAATCTTGTGTAATATCGTTCATGTACCCAAAGGGTCCACCGAGTCACCATTTCTTAAGTGGACGGTTACGTCCTCTAAATCCAAGTTACAGACCCAACCCTTCTAGTGGGTCTCCTCCTTTACCGTTAAGTGAGTCGTAAAAACGGTCCATTCTCAACCTGTGTTGATTCGTGTTATTGTTGTTGTCCTTTGTGTATATTCAATCCATCACCCATCTATACCTCAAATTGAGAAGATTTAAAGAATAGAACCCCGAAGGGGGTTCTATTTCAAAGGGGGTCCGATTTTATAATTGAAATCGAAGACTATGTAATATATCTGGATGACATTAGAGGGTCCATCGGGGGATTTCCGCCGATGTCTTGTATTTAAAGTTTTATCAGCACCTTTTTGGAACTTATTCTATTTTTCTGAATTGTCTTGTTCTTACGAATTCCCTCCCATTTTTTCTTTAGTGTTTGATACTATCATTTATATTTATATAACCGTTAAAGTAATGTATACTTACCTGTTTACATAGTTTATTTTCTGTTTTATAGTCTTCCTTAAAAATTTTCAATTGGTATATGATAAATGTTCTATATGTGGATGTTGTATATTGATGTCTTACCAATTTTCCTACCTTTTACTGTATGGTCTGTTTAAGATTAGTTTTCTGACGTTCACATTGATGTAATTGTAGTCTTGTTTACCTGGTTTTCAGTTTTCTTTTTTTTACGATTTCTATTCCTCCTGTTGAAGTATTTCTGTTTTACAATATTATTGTCTCTCTATATGACCAAACTTTGAGTATCACGGATATATTTCTTTTTTAAATGTCTTGATGGTCCTCTTTCTCTTTTTAGGTGTCAGTAATATCCATACGAACATGAACAGTGAGTCAACACAGGATGAGAAACACTGGGGTACCTGACGTCGGGAGGTCCCAGGAGACAGGTACTCTTAAGAGATCCGTTCTTATAACTACAACTAACGGTACGGGAGGAGGTCCCCTAGAAGGGTTGGGTCCCTAGTTTGAGTCCAGAGGTAACGTCCGTCTAAGAAATGGGTGACTCGGTGGTTCTTTCGGGTTCTTATGACCTCACCCATCGGATAGGGAAGAAGTCTCCTAGAAGGGTTTGGTCCTTAACTTGGTCCAACCCAAAGTTCACCTAAGAAATGGTCGACTCGATGGTCCCTGCGGGGTAACGTCCACATTGAATATCGTTTTTGTTGTTGTTAGACTATTTCTGCCTCTTCTAAACATGTTGTCTGAACCCAATTCACTGTTTATATCTTGTGACGACGACGACGATTCAGCGAAGTCAGCACAGGCTGAGACACGCTGGGGTATCTGCCGTCGAGTGGTCCGAGGGGACAGGGACCCTAAGAGGTCCGTTCTTGTGACCTCACCCAACGGTAAAGGAAGAGGTTACGTCCTTTAACTTTTCACTTTCACTTCAGCGAGTCAGCACAGGCTGAGAATCGCTGGGGTACCTGACGTCGGGTGGTCCGAGGAGGCAGGTTCCTTAAAAGGTCCGTTCTCATGATCTTACCCCACGGTGACGGAAGAGGCTATATCTTGTGTTGTGGGTCGTTGACGTATGACGTGTAAGAAATTTCCATCTACCTTATACTTGTTAAATGAGATATAACTCGGTATTTCGGTAAGTGTCGTTTAAATTTTCATGACTAATACATCTATGTTATCTTCCTTTCTTATCATTTCTGTTCTTATCTTTACTTATTTTGACTCTCTCTTGTGTGTTGTCTCTCTTGGTTGTTTCAGTTTCTAAAGAATAAATTTTTCGACCATAATATCGAATCTTTTGAAATTCTACTCTAATTAGTTTTAATATTATTTTTCGATATGTATTTGTAATAGACTTTACTTTACTTCTTGTGTTATTAAAGACATCTACAGTTTATCTATTTGTTTATAATACTTATTAAATCTATTTTAGTTGTTAAAGAATCTTTTTTATATAGTGATTTTAACTAAGTTCTTATTCGTTTTCTGGACTTATAAACATATCGGTATTTATTTTCATTTCATTTTCGGTTTTTAAAAGGGTATTTCTTTTAAAATCCGGGTCAAAGAAGTGGACGTTCAAGACTTTATAAATTTCTTTCTAATAAAGTTAAAATACATTAGGGAAGGTTTCTTGTCTTTTTCTCCCTCACTATAGGTAGGAAAAAGATATTCCGATGACGTTTGAACGATGGGTCTAACTGTTCCTGTTAATTTCTTTCAACGTCCCTTAGAGTAAGTATTTGTAACTACGTTTTCAGGATTTATTTTAATTGGTTGGTTCAGTTCTTTAAGTATTTTTGATCTTATATAATACTGGTTTATCCTAAATAAGGTCTTTACGTTCTGACTAAATATCCTTTTGTTTAATTACATTAGTAGTATAATTATTTCCCTTTTTTATGAGTAAAGTTATCTCTTTCATTGTTGGAAACTATGTTAAGTTTTAAGTAAACACTGAAATTTTTCAATAATCGTTTAATCTATCGATATAACCACTTGACGACGACGACGACGATTCAGTGAAGTCAGCACAGGTTAAGACACGTTGGGGTATCTGCCGTCGGGTGGTCCGAGGGGGGGCAGGGCCCCTAACAGGTCCGTTCTTGTGACCCCACCCAACGGTAAAGGAAGAGGTTACGTACTTTCACTTTTCACTTTCACTTCAGAGAGTCAACACAGGTTGAGAATCGCTGGGGTTCCTGACGTCGGGTGGTCCGAGGAGGTGGGTACCCTAAAAGGTCCGTTCTTATGACCTCAGTATGAATAGATTAATAGTAATTAGGCCACGAAGACATAGAACCACTTGATGACTGTGTTATTAAGTTACATTGTTTTACGGTCCAATGGACTAGTAACCGATTAGATATACTTAATTAGATCCGAACCAAAACTCAAAATCCATCCAAGTGCAGACAGGTTTAAACCTGATTATCCGATAGTACCCATACAAAAGAACACTATCGTCTTCGTTGTTTTCTCATTTTTCTTTGTGTTCAATTAAGGGTAACAGATCTGATACGGTTTCGGAAACTGACACACCTAGTGTTATTTGACACCTTTTAAGACTTTCTCTACCCTTATGGTCTGGTGGACTGGACGGAGAATTCTTTGGACATACGTCCAGTCCTACGTTGTCAATCTTGACCTGTACCTTGTTGTCTGACCAAGGTTTATTCTTTTCCTCATGCAGTTCCGACATATAACAGTGGGACGAATAAATTGAAGATACGTCTCGTGTAGTACTCTTTACGACCCGACCTCCTTCGTGTTCGACCTTAATTCTGACGGTCCTCTTTATAGTTATTGGAGTCTATACGTCTACTGTGGTGGGAATACCGTCTTTCACTTCTCCTTGATTTTTCGGAGAACTACTTTCACTTTCTCCTCTCACTTTTTCAACCGAATTTCGAGTTGTAAGTGTTTTGCTTCTAGTACCGTGGACCAGGGTAGTGAAGTACCGTTTATCTACCCCTTTGCCACCTTTGTTACCGACTGAAATAATAAAACCCGAGGTTTTAGCGACGTCTACCACTAGCCTCGGTACTTTAATTTTCTGCGAATGAGGAACCTTCCTTTCAATACTGGTTGGATCTGTCGTACAATTTTTCGTCTTTGTAGTGAAACAGTTGTTTCCAGGTAGATCAGTTCCGATACCAAAAAGGTCACCAGTACATACCTACACTCTCAACCTGATATTTCTCCCGACTCACGTTTTCTTAGCTATGAAAACTTGACACCACAACCTCTTCTGAGAACTCTCAGGGAACCTGACGTTCCTCTAGGTTGGTCAGGTAGGATTCCCTCTAAGCAGGACCCACAAGTAACCTTCCTGACTACAATTTCGACTTTGAAGTCATAAAACCGGTGGACTACGGTTCTCGACTGAGTAAACTTTTCTGGGACTACAACCCTTTCTAACTCCCGCCTTCCTCTTCCCCTACTGTCTCCTACTCTACCAACCTACGTTAGTGGCTGAGTTACCTGTACTCAAACCCATCTGAGGTCCTCAATCACTACCTGTTCCTCCGGACAACACGACGCCAAGTACCCGAGTGTTTCTCAACCTATGTTGACTCCCTGACTTGACTTGATTCCGAACCTTGACCGTGTATCTGTAAAGATGACTGTAAGATGACCAGTTTCATTAGTGTATCAGTTCGGGTTATAGGGACCCGTACCCCTTTACGGTGGAGTTCACCCTCTTTGACGTTACAGTACACTGTCTACAGTTTGTGTCCCTTTCCACTTTTTAGTACGTTAAATAGTCTAATCTATGTTTTCCCTTGAAAGAAATTGAGTATTTCCTACAGATGTTCTATATCAAATTTTTAGACGTCGTTTATTGTATCTACTGTCAACTTATCGAAGGGAAACTCTGTCCCTCTTTCTTTGTACGGAGGTAATGGTGAAGGTGACCTATAAAAATGACCTCTAGAATTGGTAGTGTGCTTCTTTTCTTTTTCTTTATCGTAGTAAAAGTTACTTCTTTGTTTTGACAGAAAAAAACAACAAGACCTAATACAAAGGTATAAACCTTTTAAGTTTTCTTAGAGGTTTATTTAATGAACTTAATAATTTTCATATCCTTCAAACGGTCCAAATTTTTTTAGTTATATACCTTTAGTATATAATCTTTGTTTATTTACAAATTTTCTATATTACTTACGGAATTGTTAAATCCTTATATGGATTACTTTGTGCAAGTTCTAGAAAGTCTCTTCTAATATTTTGAAATAACTTACCGTAATTTTTATAGATTTAATTTCTTCATGTACCAGAAGTATCTACCCTTGTGAATTATATCGTTTCTATAATTAAGAGAAGGTTTCATTAAGAGAAGGTTTCACTAGATATATCACTAACGTAGAATTCACTTTAGGTCTGTCCTAAACTCCAACTTGAATTTTCGACTTTGGTCTTACATATATATATACCGACCCTTGGTAGACGGGATCGACCTACCTCCCTCCCCTAAGACCTTCCACTCTCCTTCTCGATTAGCAGGATTGTATGAGTCTTTCCGTCTCATTTTCCTTGGAAACTTCTCGAGATATTTAGGTATACCTTTTTTTCGTCCGTCTCCGAGAAATACCCACTTCGCTCTTTTTCCCCCGTCTTCCAACTCCTATATAAAGGTCTCTGAAAACTGTTGTTTGACCGGTTTTTTTTTAGTACTCAGTAGAGTCGTTCTCATACTTGATTCTAAGTTCAATTCTTTCTTCGTTAAATAAGTCCAGATTCTAATATAAGTCCCGATCCTAAATGCGTTTTCTTGCTCGATAGACTAATCTTTTAAGAATTATTTTACATGCTGTTACTTATTATTTGTTATTTGTCATATCCTTATTGGGATACGTAGAATAAATTTAACCTGACCCAATTAATACTCGACATACAAACATTCTTTCCTACGAAGAAAGAGAATTCGGTGACCAAGAGTTGGAACCGAGGTACTCTCTATTCGTCCCTCGAAATTCTTTTCAGGACTATGAGTCCGGTGTTAGTCTTGGGGACTCTCACCCTGGGTCTGTTGTCATGAATAGGTTCAAAGGGTCCACTAAGATTAAGTATCAGTTACAAGGTTAAGATGACTTTCATTTTGGTTCAGAAGCCATAGTCACCTAATGAATTCTATATTTAAAAATCTCAGGAGAGGTCTAGTTAATTTAGTCTTAGAGATCCTTCTTCGGTTCCGTGACACTAACTAACAGGGGTTTCGAGGGGTCCACTCAAATGACACGATTGTCCCCACTCTCGGTGACCAAACTCCGGAAGACAACTCTAATCGATGGTGTGAGTCGTAGTGGTTATGGATGACTGACTACTAAATGACGTTGTCACCCCAGTCAAGAAGTCACAAACCCATCGAGAAACTCATCACTTGACTAATTTAGATTCTTTTGTCATAAGTTGTACATACCTTATAGATAACTTCTGGTTTCCATCCCCCTTTTTCAGGGTTTGTGTATAAGGTTAAAGACTACTTAACACCCACCAGGCCATGGTGGTTTGAGATTTATTCCCTGAGAGTGTTGTGCTTCCCGTTAAATAATTCCATGTTACGTACATCGATAGAAAAGAGGTTTGCACGTTTATGTCGGGTCAGTATACTTGGTATATCGTGGAGAGGGCAAGAGTGTCGAACCCCTTTCTCCTCTTCCATTCTACCACTATTATCTTCCGTTGTAGTGTGGTTTATAATATTAGCAGGACGGTCGGGACAGCATGGACTCTTCACATCAAGTGTGAGTGTTCTCGTCGTGTCGTTCGATGCGAGGAGGCCGTGGAGGAACCGTCCGTACATTGAGGATTTACTGAATCGTTTTAGGTCAAATGTTCCGGTCTCACGAGTAGAGTCGACTTTTGTGACTATCCGTAGGAGACTCCGGGGACGTCTGGTGTACGAAGATGCACCAGAGAGGGGTGTGCGCAGAAGTAGTCTGCAGTCAAGTGTCCCGGTCAGGTTGGGGGTTCGTGTCGGCATGTTTCCTGGACATTATTGTTAGAGACTCGAGATGTTACGAAGTGACACAAAGATCAAATATTTCAAGAAAACGTCTATAATAGTGTCCGTACTATCTACGGTAGTAGGAGATAAATCAAAAATGGACGTTCCTACCTCTATAGGTCTTTCTACTCCTTCGTCGAGTCCCAGTGTAGTGATCACCCATGTCTCGACCCTACATTTCGACTCAGAAAAGGTAATCTTAGGGACGAAAGGGGAGATGACATTATCCACATGAACTACAGTCATATGCCACGGTACACTTCACGTTTCGTGTATGGGTAATTGAGTTCCTTTACTACGTTCATAATATTGTCGTGACACGGACCGCGTATTACCCGTCCGTTGTGTACCTGAACGAAGACAGAGAGAAATAAGTATATGACAAATGACGAGAGGAAGGAGTTTCCTAAACACATCCAGTGGAAATAATTCAAGTCCCAGATTACTTTAACGATTCCAACCAGTAGTGAAAATTAGGGGGTTGTATTAAAGGAACTCATTTTACCAAAATTTTAGTCTGGTACCCTAGTTCGTCGTATACCGGACCCTAAATATCCGGTTCCCTCTTACTGTCTATTAACATTTGTAGTTTTTCCCGGTACTGGAGATTAGAGTTTCCTGTCAACGTAGAGGTTTGAAGTCTCTCACAATCAACAAGTCAGTGTAGACTGAGAAAACACTGGGGTACCTGATGTCGAGCGGTCCGAGGAGACAAGTACCTTAAGAGGTCCGTTCTTATGACCTCACCCAACGGTAAAAGAAGAGGTCTCCTAGAAGGGTTAGATCACTGGCTTGAACCCAGAAGACGTAACGTCCACCTAAGAAATGGAAGACTCGGGGATCCCTCTGGAGTTCAGGTGTCGCCACAAGTAGGAACGACCCTGTCCAAAGGAAAAATATTAGTAATCTTTGACTATAAGTCCAAACGGGTATTGTAACACTAAAACTGGTACCTCTTTGGGTCCTTATCAATATAGGACCGGACTTTTGGTGAGAAAGGGAAGAGAGGTGAGAGTGAGGGAGAAGGGACTCTCACAATACATGTGTTCCATGTTATTGTCTTACCCTTGTTTCCACGGTGAAATAATTATCGACACGTTCTCAGGTCGGGGGTTTGATTTGACGACTATTTTTGAGAACAACGTCGTACACCGAATCTGAACTTTGATTTCATGTGTTCGTTGACGGTGAGAGGGGTAGAGATACGGGGGTGGAGTTTAGAGTTGATCCTCCGGTAACGCGAAGTGACCCGAAAAAAAATATGTTCTCTAAATAAACTTCTTTATAACGTCGTATATTTTTGATGTTTTTCAGAATTAAAGGTAAGTGTGTCACCATTTAAACTATATTACGTAATTTTTTTTTTTTTGTTTTATTGGAAAACTTCAGGTTTTACCTGTTTCACTCCGACCCTTCTCCCTCCCTCTGTCGGTGAGTAGTCACCTACGGTGTACCTTTTTTTTTATCCCTCTGTTGTAGAGACTCCTCACCAGAGTGGAATTGTTGAGTTCACGTCCCGCCCTCCTCTCGTCTCTCGAAACGGGAAAACACATGTCACCTGGTACAAACGACCATTTTACACCGGGTCACTGACAAGACGTGATACTGGTTAGTCGAACGGTTGAAAGGTGGGGTCACCCCTTTCGACCAAGATCTTCTCCCCACCGGTACAGATCCTTTTATTTATCATCATAGGAGTAATATACTCTAAACCTGGTATTTGTTGGGACTTGTGCCTTCTTAACTACGAAAGTTTGACACCACGAGCTCTTCTGAGACCTCTCAGGGAATCTGACGTTCCTCTAGTTTGGACAGTTAGGATTTCCTTTAGTTGGGACTTATAAGTAACCTTCTTGACTACGATTTCGACTTTGAGATTATGAAACTGGTGGACTACGTTTTTCGTCTGAGTAACCTTTTCTGGGACTACGACCCTTTCTAAACTCCCGTCCTCCTCTTCCCCCTCTGTCTCCTATTCTACTCGCCTATCGTAGTGGTTGAGTCACCTGTACTCAAACTCGTTTGAGACTTTCTATCACTTTCTGTCCCTTCGGACCTCACGACGTCAGGTACCCCAGTGTTTCTCAGCCTGTACTGAACGGTTAACTTGTTGTTATTGTTGTAAGATTCGTCTGAGTCCAAGTCAAAAGAGGGGAAGAAAGAGGGGAACAAGAAAGTGAGTACAAAACCGATATTTTATTATAGTAAGGATGTTTACGAACACGTCAAATACACAGTTTTTTTTTTAATTCTACTTTTAATGGAAACCCTGAAGGGACCACCAGGTCGCTAATTCTTTTACGGACGGTCCCGTCCCCTGTACCCAAGCTAGGGACCAGGTCCTTCTAGGATGTACGGAGTCCCGTCAATTTGGACACGTGTTGATGACTCGGACACACGGGATTTCGGGTACAAGGTCTTATCCTCTTCGGTCGTGTTACTCTTCGGACACGTGACGTTGCTTCTGGGTCGTACGTCGGTTTTTGTATATTTATTATTTGTTCTTTTAATTTCATTTACCTTCCGTACCCTGTGAGACTTGTATGTCGGGTATTAGAATGACCAATATCCGGTGTCTCCACATTAAATAAAATTTTTCCACGGTGAAGAATAAAAGGAAACAGAATACATCACTCTTCTCCTCTCCTCTCCTCTTGACAGGAGAAATCAAGTCCACAAGGTTCGTGTTCCCGGTGGAAATTGTTTAGACTCTTCATTCAAATCAGGGACACGGAGTCAAAGAGGAATATCACTTGAACATGACTGAGGTCCGTCCATCCTGGAGGTTCCGGAAGGACCAGAAGAGACAAAAGGTCGGAACGAGGACACTGGAAGACGGTCAGTCCGTGAGGAACAAAATCGAGGATTTCTCAACAGTCTGGGGACGAGAAATGGGGATAGGGGTGTTGTCGTCGAAGCAGGATTGAACAAAGGGTCAACACAAAGAAGGTCCGGTGTACAACGATAAGTCTAAGTTATGAAGTAAGACCAGTACGAGGAAGGAACGATTTGTACGAAACCACCAATGGTGACCGATACCTACTCTCATAATCAAGGAATTGTATCTTAAATTCTAAAAGATACTGGACCGAGGAAAATTGTGGGTTGGGAGGGAAGGGGAGTGGAGTAGGAAACTTAAAATAAGAGGTCTTTCTAATAAGCAGACGTATATGAGTCAAGAAGGTAGAGACAAAGGGACGAGTCATGTAGAGGGATGGATGTATTACGGGATGGGGAAGAAGTAAACGAGTCGAGAAAAAAGGGGAAGTTCTGAGACGGGTCCACGATAGAAAAGGTCCTTCGTAAGACCGATAGTACGAGAGGAGAGACGACGACGACGATGATGAAGGTCTTTTGTAATAGGAACGAAGACGGCATAGAAGGGATTCTGTAATAGGCATGAAGACGGTATCGTTTGTAGTGTATTTCAACTTTACGACAGAACCAGTGATCCGAGGTCTCAAGTCCCCCACAAGAGTCATAGGAGTCGGAGATCTGGAAACTTTATCCTCTAGAAGACATGGTTTAACGGACGAAGAGATCCATCCGAATCTTTATCCACGGTGTTAATCGTACTCTCGATTCGTGAACGAATTTACCATACTAAACGTCCATGTTACCGTCTCTTCTATAGAGAGTATGTCTAAGACCCATGATCGTTGTCGATGGACCTGAGGATGACTCCGAACACTTTAAACATGTTTGTGACACTTTTAATTATACTGACCTATACGAACAGTGACAGGAAGACGACGGTAAAACCTATATTCCCTTTTCTTTGATCGGTAGTACTAGTAATCTAGTAGATTGTTATGTATATTCCGTGACGTCAATAAAACGACTAAAAACGAAAATAAAGACAATTATGATTACTCTGAAGAATGAATAATATGATTAACGATACAATGACTCTTACGTGACCAAAAGTCTCTATGAAACATTGAACACCTTTAGTAATAATTCCATCATCTTAAATTCAATTCCCTAGACCTTAGACGGATTGAATTTCTGAGGCTTAGATAGGGTCCATAATCCAAGACAGAAGGAAGTTTAACCTCAGTAATAATAGGTTCCAGTTCAGATGTAACCGGTGTTTACTACCTCCACCTCAGAGACTACTACGACGTAACCTTCAGTCGGAGGAGTCTCCGGGCGTCAACACAGTCTCAAATAGATCTGGAGAGTAACGAGTCCTATACTTGTGAATTTAAGAAGTAGACCTGAGGGACAGAGTAATGGGTCATTGACCGAAGGTACCGAGACGATTCTGGTCCGGGACGACTCGTGCTACTTCGACGAAGGTGGGGGTCGGGACAAAGTCTCTTTCCTGGAACAGGAGGGGATAAGGTATGGGGTCTACACCTGTGACTCGAGGGGGATCGAAAGGTGTGTGGTGTCTCTGATTACCATTACAGTTCACTCTCCACTTGTTTTCTTTTTACCCACATGACTTGTGTCTCGTTATAGTGTCTGTAACTACCGTGACATTGTCGTTGTAGTACTGGAGAATACCCTAGCCGGTCCTCGTCGAGTGAACGGTAACTTCTTTGACGAAATCCGGAATCTTAGACCCGGCTGTGTTCGAGACGTAACCCATTCCCTTGTAAACAGTAGAAACCCAGTCGGATTCAAGACGGAAATTTCAAGAGTAAAACATGGGACCCTGACAGAAAGGACCTACTTTGTGTCACTTTTTTAGGAGTGAGAAACCCTTTTTGTGGTGGGAACAGGGAGAGACAAACACTGGATCTGGAGTATGACACCGATGAACCGGGGTCCAGACTGTAGTCAGGTAAAGGGTTTCGGACTCAAAATGAAATCTTGTCAGTAGAAAAATAACATAGTGGTATAATCGGGGTATTTTTCTCGACATAGAACCACCCGTTACCCGATATCTAGAGGAGTAAATTCGTATTGAAGGTATGGGAAATTATTTACCACGGTATCGAGAATAATGTATTGATGACAAGGTCCAAACCGCTACTATTCTACTAATAAGTGTCTCCCTTCTTTTCTACCCGTCTCCTTCCCTCCCTTTTTTACGTTTCTTCCTTCCTTCCATTTCTTCCTTCCTTCCCGTCTACCTTCCTTTACTCGTCTTTTCCACTATTGTATCCGATCTGCACACGTTGTGTGGATGCCTGGTCCGACTGACTTTTCCAGAATTTCCTCCTTGACTCAAGGAGGCACCTTTGGTCACTCTACCTATTACGTCCGTTCTCCGGGGTTTCCTGTCTCTTGGGAGGGAAGATAAATTCACTCCGACGGGTCATTACGAAGACAGATTCCGATGGAATATCGTGGTCAGTGCTAGTGGTGGATCGACGGACGGAACCCCCGAACGGTGCTGGGTGTTTCGGTGTTGTGGTCCCGTTTCGGTAGGTCTGACTGGGTTAAGAGGTCCAAGCAGTTTCGGACCAGTGGAGTTCCCTATTATTTGTCTATAAATTTTCTACCCATTTTTCCGTCTTGTTGGAACACTGAGTACCAGGACTTCTGTTTTCCGTCTGCAATTAAGTTTTCATAAGATGGGGTTGTTGTCCCCCTACAGAGAGGAACATGTAAGTCCATACAAAATTCTGACCAGAAATCGATTGGATCACGTTTCACTAGCTAACGTAGATTGCGAATGACATATAAAGAGAGGTGTGACAACACACAGTGCAAGCAGATAAACAGAGAACAAGATAAAAGTCTGTTTCCCCCGAATTGGTTTTTTTTTTTAGAAGACTTATATAAGTACTTATAAAATCGTAGATAAAACACATTTGTAAATTATAAGAGAGGTCCCGTGTCTCTCGTTCCTTCGCTATTCTCCTTCACTCTGACGACAAACCACGGCCGGTGGGTTATCGACTACGAGAGTCCTCTTTCCCCATCTGAAGGATTCGACTGTCAGACTTCTCGAAACCGTTCCAGTTTTACTCCTGTGTCTCGAAAGGATAAGTTTCCGTCTCCCACCACCCCCACGCTCCGTCACCTCATTCTATCCCTCTTTTTCTTGTTCTCCTCACGGACGACACGGAGATTTCTCCATATCACCAAGACGCACGTACACAAAGGAGTGAGTGAGTGAGTAAGGTTTATTTAACACTTATGAAAAATTCTCAGATTTAAACATGGTCAAAATTTCATGTTTCAAACTCCTCCAGTGTTAGTTCTCCTTACGATTGTGTCTTCGGTCCTTGGTCCCATCTCACAGAGTTTACACTACCCCCTTCGTACTTCCCCCTTACTATTCGGTGGTCCTCACCACACCATGACCGTCCTCTACGAGTCGTTTCTGAACGATCCCCTCCGTTATGAACTCGATGTCGAACTTCGTACTCAATCGGAGTCTGTCTCCTGCAGGTAGGTCCTTTGGTTTATGTGTTTTCTGGACTACACACTCACCGATTCCGTTTCAGGTACTGGTCACACCAACTAAGACACACCGACCTCATTCTCCTTCCCTTCCCTGTTCTTTCTTCGACCCGTCCGTCGCGGGATAACGTGTCACCGACGACACGTCTTGAATCCTTCTATTCGTATTGACTGAATCTAGGTAATTTCTTAAATCTTGGACGAGTCGAAACGTAAACTTTTTCCATTACACTACTTCCAAGTCTCCTATGAAAACTTCTCCTCTCTACTCTAATATCATTACCACGTCCTCTCTCCACAACTCTCGGACCTACCTCCGTTACTCACCCTTCTCCTACTTCTTTCCCTCTACCTCCCTACCCTGAGTCTCTGTAAATCCCCAGTTCCCCTGTCCTGTCTACTGGCTACTCCATACCATACACACTCTCTGATCTGGAAAGAGGACGTTCGCGGACACCCACTCCGTCGTGTCACCAATTCTCGACCTGTTGGACGGAGACGATGAATGGTCGAGACACTGAAACCCGTTCCAGTCAAATGAAAGGTTACGGACAAAGACAAGGGTGTTTTCCCTTCTCCCGTTACTCTTAATTCACATTATGATTATAATCATCTTTGTGTATTTTGTACATGTTGTCATACCTCATGTTTTATTCACGGTATATCGACACACAAGTTATTTTATTAGACGAGATAGGAGACTGGATCTCCCTTCCTAGTCTCCCCTACCTTACCCACCCACCCCGACCGACGGATTGACCCCACTTCACACCGGACCAGACGTCACATAGAGTCAGGTTCATACTGGGTCTCTGGTGACAACCGGGCTCTTGAGAGACAGTGTCCAAACACTGTTCACTTCCTTGTTTAACTCTCATTCTTAAATAAGTAGAAATATGGTTACCTAAAAGGGTGATATAAGTTCCATACCCTGTGTAAAATTAAAATATTGGTCCACCTAGTCTTTAAATGTTCGTTTTACCAGTAAGCAGTCTCTACCAAACTCTTCGTGACCAACTCTCGGAACTAAGAGTTTTACACAAAGTACACTTTTAGTAGCACCCCTCGAAAATCTTTTGAACTACGGGTTCATCTGGAGGTATGATTAAAGTGC
The DNA here is from genome assembly GCA_006410555.1 of Capra ibex. Lineage (NCBI taxonomy): Eukaryota > Metazoa > Chordata > Mammalia > Artiodactyla > Bovidae > Capra > Capra ibex. The sequence continues at coordinate 43,457,363 of SJYO01034137.1, forward strand.
TCCTAAAGACCCTTTCCTTAAAACTGGGGGTCATAAAATTTGTAAGGGATTCACTAAATACCGTCTTTCACTTCTCCTTGATTTTTCGGAGAACTACTTTCACTTTCACCTCTCATTTTTTCAACCGAGTTTCGAGTTGTAAGTCTTTCGCTTCTAGTACCGTAGGCCAGGGTAGTGAAGTACCCTTTATCTACCCCTTTGTCACCTTTGTCACAGTCTGAAATAAAAAAACCCGAGGTTTTAGTGACGTCTACCACTAACGTCGGTACTTTAATTTTCTGCGAATGAGGAACCTTCTTTTCAATACTGGTTGGATCTGTCGTATAAGTTTTCGTCTCTGTAATGAAACGGCTGATTCCAGGCAGATCAGTTCCGATACCAAAAAGGTCACCAGTACATACCTACACTCTCAACCTGGCACTTCTTCCGTCTCACGGCTTCTTAACTACGAAAACTTGACACCACAACCTCTTCTGAGAACTCTCAGGGAACCTGACGTTCCTCTAGGTTGGTCAGGTAAGACTTCCTCTAGTCGGGACCCCAAAGAAACCTTCCTTACTACGATTTCGACTTTGAGGTCATGAAACCGGTGGAGTACGCTTCTCAACTGAGTAACCTTTTCTGAGACCACGACCCTCCCTAACCCCCGTCATCCTCTTCCCCTGCTGTCTCCTACTCTACCGACCTACCGTAGTGTCTGAGCTACCTGCACTCAGACTCACTTGAGGCCCTCAACCACTACCTGTCCCTCCGGACCGTACGACGCTAAGTACCCCAGAGTTTCTCAGCCTGTACTGACTCGCTGACTTGACTTGACTTGACTTGACTTCACTAAAAATTACATGGTGGTGTAAACTCTAAATTACCAGAGTTACTCCTGAAAAGTTAGACGTTGCAAACTTTTATTTAGTGATTCCTAGAACAATTTTATGTCAGACTAAAGAATGATCCAGACCCCACCCCGGGTTCAAAAACGGAAAAAGTGTTCGTGGGTCCATTTCAATTACGACAACCAGGTACCTAGTTTGAACCTTATCCTAGACACAGTTTATTCGACCGAAGAGATTGGTTTGATACCTGTAATATTTTGTTATATGTCACTCTAGACATTTTGTTTCGACTTTCCATGTGTCACGTTCCCTCCCTTGATTTCGAGTCTCTTTTGGTATTTGGTCACTCATCAATGTGTTCCTGGTCCCGGGTCCTGAGGATTTTGAGTTTTAGTAAAGGGAAGATATAATATGACAGAAACAGTTACGATGGTAAAGAAAAGAAAAATCGTGTAAGTATAAATAAAGGTTTGATTTTACGAGAGAATTTGGGTACTTAAAGTTAGGAAAGATAAACAAAAAAATTAACTTCACATCAACTAAAATAGAATTAAAAACCACATCTTGTTTCACTAAGTCAATACACACACACAATATACTATCACCACCAACTCAGTGATTGAACACAGACTGAAAAACGTTGGTGTAACTCCTCGGGTGGTCCGAGGAGACAGGTACCCTAAGAGGGTCCGTTCTTATTATATACACGTACAAGTTAGTGAGTCAACACAGGTTTAGAAACACTGGGGTACCTGACATAGGGTGGTCCGAGGAGACAGGTACCTTAAAAGGTCCCAGTAAAGAATGAGGTCCTTATATATGTACATATCAGTATATATATATATATATATACATATGTGTGTATATGTGTGTATGTATATATATATATATGAAAATTTATAATAAAGGTAATATCAAATAATATTCTATAACTTATCAAGAGACACGATATGTCATCATGAAACGAAAAATAGATAAAACAAATATCATCAAATGTAGATGATTAGGGTTTGAGGATTACACAGGAGGGGCGATTGAAAGGGGAAAGTATTGGTATTTAAACAAAAGGTACAGACACCCAGATAAAGACAAAGTATTTATTCGAGTAAACATAACATAAAATCTGAGATACAAATTCACAGTAATGTATCATAAACAGAAACTGAAGTACATCCTACTGCTAGAGGTCCAGGTAGGAACAACGACGTTTACCGTAAGCATTTACGACGATAAAGACCGAAACCGAAACACGAAGGTAGACGACACAAAAGAGGGAATGGGTGGTAAGGGTGGAGGTGGGATCAGTAACCAAAAGATTGGTTCATTGAAAACCTTTTATTTCGTTAAAAGAACCGATTTTACTTTCACCTTCAACGAATCAGTACAGGTTGAGAAACGTTGGGGTACCTGATACGTCAGGTACCTTAAGAGATCCGGTCTTAGGATCTCACACATCAGAAAGAGAAAAGGTCCCCTAGAAGGGTTGGGTCCCTACCTTCGGTCCATAGGACGTAACGTCCGCCTAAGAAATGGTCGACTCGGTGTTCCCTTCGGGAAAAGAACCGGAAAATTCCTCTTTTCCGTTAAACGGGTGTACGTCCAGATTAGGATTCATGGAAATACGTGTGGAGATGGAAGGTTAGTCTCAAACAGTCTGTGAGGATCTTCCTCATTTCTTACTGGTTTCTCCTTGGTTTCCTCTTTTCATCCTATTTAATTAGGATTTACTGTATAAGATCCGAATTACACGACCGCGGGATTTATTACTGTTAATTTTGTTTAGAGTTTACGACTGTAGAGTCTAGATCCGGTCCGGTGTCTCCCACTAAGATACTTTCGGGAAGAGTCATGGGGACTAGTAAGTTGAGGTGCGTAGACACTCGGGACTCTGGGCGTGGACCTTGTTCCTTCTTCCGTCCCACCCCGGTGCTCTCTTGGAACCGATTTTCACGACGAAAGTGATAGGAAACGATAGGAGACTAAGGTGTACGGTGAGAACGGATCGTCCCACCAATTGGGTAACAGAGACAAAGGTCTCAAGAAACACCGTCATTTCACTCCACATACATACTCCGCAGAGTAGTCTGATGTAGGAAAGTCACTCTTCCTGGTGTGGAATAAGTCGGAAAACCAAAAATCAACGACCTGTTTGTCGTTCACGAGTTAATGTAAAACAGATCATTATCTTGTGTAAGAAAAAAGGTACATTATACTCAATTTTACCTCTACTACGTCAATTAACCTCCTTTTCCACACCGTACGTTTAATCCACACTGTACTTCCGGAGTTCCCCCATAGTTCAAGACCAGTGTAATTCCCCCTTTCGATCTCTCACTCCTGAATCTCACTTGAAACTTCTTCTGTGTGACTGGATTCGGTCCTGTCCACTACTCTGAGGTTTCCAGCACTCTCAGGACTTGACCTGGACGTCAAAACTCTTCAGTAGGTCAGATCTCGACCCACTGGGTCGCCGACGCTTTCTCGACCACTCAGGGTTTTCTATCCACCCTTTTCCCCCACGTCGTCACGAAGGTTCAAGATGGGGTCTTTAGGTGTGATCTGTTCCGACCACCTCCTCGAAGTCTCCGTTGACGAGTCCTACTCTCTAGACGTAGAGGTTGGTGACACTCGTTCAACTTCCTGTCTGAACTCAGACTCTTGAACTGACGTGCCCCAGCCCCTCAACGGTCGCAGGGTTAGATCGATGACAGAACTACCACAATATGTCACAAAATACAATTAATTTACAGACGACCTCAAGACCCGGTTCTCCGGAATGTTTTGGTCACATACCCCTTTTCTCCTGTCCGTACGAGTGGTTTCACCGGTAAGGGTTTACAGAGAATCGTTTCACCCTCTCAGTATTTCTGGAAGAAGACCCGGGAACTCCTCTACTGACCTTTGTCTTTAGGACGGCCACGTTTGTTAGTAACGTCTCCCAATTCATAACGCGGATTCGGCGTACCCTAATATCTCCATTAATGGTTAATCCCATTTGTACCCTAATCGGAGAGGGGAAAGTACGGTGCGGGAAGAGTACCGTGAGGTGGAGTAAAGTCGTCTTTGTCTGGGATGACCATTGGCTTTTATTCTCGTACAGCACCTCTCTTCTGACCGCAGTGTTTCTTCATTTCGGTAGTCTACACAATTATTCCTTCGGTACTAAATCAAATGAAGGAAAATTTGGGTCCACCACGATCACCATTTCTTTGTCGGACGGTTACGTCCTCTGTATTTTCTACGCCCAAGCTGGGGGCCCAGCCCTTCTAGGGGACCTCTTCCTTTACCGTTGGGTGAAGTCATAAGAACGGACTCTCTTAAGGTACCTGTCTCCTCGGACCGTCCGATATCAGGTACCCCGCGTTTCTCAGCTTGCACTGACTTCACTGAATCGTGGGATGTATTCAGTCTCGGGTGAACGATTCTCAAGAATGACCCATACCATGGGACTCATACCATGGTTACACACCGGGGTTGTTCAGTTACGAAACTCAATCTAAGTTCGTAATACTCGTGTGTCTTTACTCTACAACCATGGGAACCTTCCAATGGGTCTTGACCTTGAATCCGTCAACACGTGTTCCTGTCGACACGTGAACTGGAGAGGACAGGACGGAGGTTTCGAAGAGAGAGGAGGTGCGGACATCATCCTTCGTCTTCCCCTCGTCTTCTCGACGGAAGTGTCTCGTTCGTTCGGTGTCAGAGAGTTAACAGGATTAAAAGAAAGAGAAGGGGGAGGGGTGTAGGACACTCAGAAGTCCGAGTTACAGACGAGTCCCGTTCTCTCTCCCAACAGTATCCGTCGAAGAAGTTCGTAGAAAAGTCTCGAGGCGGAATCGTCGGGTTTCACCACCGGAACAGGTTTGACAGTTTCGGTAGACGGACGGCAGGCACACCGTCTTTCTGGTAGACAGTCGGAGACTGGGCACGGAAGGGAGAATATCTGGTGAGCCCGGTCGAGGTCCGAACGACTCTTGGGGGACTCCAGGGACGGAGGTGTCAGGTAGAGGGGTTTTGACTGTCTGTTGAGGTTACATCAATCATCTCCCCCACATCTCCCGTTCGATTTGACTCTTTGGTGTGAGACTCTTTCACGTGTACGTACGTACGTGTGTGTGTGTCTGTGTGTGTCTTGTTTGTGATAAAAGAGTAAAAAAAGATTGTTTCATTTGGAAATGGAATTCATAGTTAGATTATGTTTATGAGTGGTCTACGATATCCCTTATATATGGTACTTACTCATAATAAGATTAAGACGGAGTAGTTTAATTCTTTTTTTTTTAAATCATAATATCCTAATGGGTTTTAATACAAGTGTAAAAGTATGGAAATTGGTACACCGGGTCATCAAGAGTTAGTGTCGACGTGTTCTCTTAGTGCACCCCACAAAATTTTTATTATGGTCACGAACCCCCGGTAGGGTCTGGTTAATTTGAACTTAATACTTTATCCCTGACTTACATCATAAAAAATTCCGAAGGGTTCACTAAGTTTGGACGTTGGTCCTCATTTTTAGTACCTCATCGGTACCACATTAACTTTTTCCCTTATTGACCCCCTCACACCTCTCCCGTCTCCCCTATCGATTAAATAAAACCCGTCAGTCCCTCCCAAAGTGACTCGTAAACCAGAAACTCGTCTCATTACCTTTTGTTCTTCGTTGTTTTGTAAGGTACGTTCCATTTGTCCTTCACGGTTCACGGATCTCACTACTATTCGTCGTATAAGGGCTCCTTGTCGTTCTTTCGTCCCGTTAACTCAAATTCCTCTCTCTTCCCTACTTCCTGTCTTCTACTCCTCGTTTCCCCCGTCACTAGACTCGGGGATCTTATCTCCCCATAGATTACGGACTACTAGATATACCTCGACTACGTAATTATCATCTTTATTTCGTGTGTTATTTACATTACGTGAACTTAGTAGAGCTTTGGTAGAGAGGACCAGACACCTTTTCAACAGAAGGCACTTTAGTCAGAGACCACGGTTTTAGCAACCCCTGGCGACGGCATCTTGGAACGTCGAACAAACCCAAAAGGAAATTAAGATGACCCTTTTTACCTTAGACTAAAATAAAAATCTTTCTGGTAGAACCGACACTGTACCTCTTACCTCGTCCCCACCGTCGTCTCACCTTCGTCTCTACCCAACCACTAGTAACACCATATGACCTTCCGTCCGTCAAACCTACCCAAACCTACTCGTACGACGGAACCTTACTTACCTGGAGTCCCACCAGTAAACACTTGTCCCAACTCTTCATACTCTGGTTTTTAGGTTATGTGATACCCCGTACCTCCTCCTTTTCGGGTCTAGGGGTCACCGTACTACCTCGTCGACTTGGTTGTGGTCGTCTACAGATCGGACCCGATGAATGAACTCTTTTTGTTTGGAGATAAACACTTTCGTTGTCGTCAGTCTAAAAAACAATGATCATCGGTTACTAAACAGTTGATTATACTGGTGATAAAAAAATAGTCTGGACCCATTATCTCCCTAGATCCTTATTTTGTATAACGTAGGGATGAAACGGGTTTAAAAACTCGATAAAAAAAATCCGATTCTTTAAGCGTAAGGTTGAATTTCTTCCTTTTGTATGAGGTCACAAACTGGTTTCGGACGTGATCGACGAGACGAACCCTGTCTAGGACCTTAGTTCCCGTAGTCCGACTTGACCTATTTCAGACTAAGAGTGTTTAGACCGTTAGTTCCCGAGTGTTTTTGTTCGACCTTCTTCATTTGAGTATCCTCTCTTAATTTAGAGTTTCTCGATCACCTCCCGAGCTTTAGTAGACCAGGTTCATGTCACATCCTCAGATAAGCTCCCCTCCGAGAAAACTAGCCCTCTCCCGTGACTTTTGGTTCTGACCTGGTACCCGTTCCCCGTCTCCTTTCTAAGGTCGGTGTTCCGTCACGACGGGAAGAAGACTAAAGGTAACGATAAAAGTCAGATCACGAAAGGAAAATTAAGAATCACTCATGTGCGTTACCCCATTCTTCTCCCTTCCCATAACCTCAATCCCGATCCTTTCCATAAAGTGGACGTTGTCGAGTCCGAGGGTTCGTTTGAGACAAGGACATTGACACGAGTCGTCAGAGGATGACGGTCGAACTCCGACTCCGAGACATAGAACTGACTTACCCCTCTGTCCGTAGACTGTAAGGTTCGACACGGAGATGTGCACGAAAATCTTCGTAATAAAATAGTCACTAATGTGTCATGATAGGACGTAAGGATCACGGAAACCAAAATTGTCTAGTAGTCCCTAACCCGATAGGATCCTGGAGTGAGGTAGAGACATCGTAATAAACTCCTGGTGACACCCAGTTCGAGGTTTTTGACCAAATGAACTTCCTTGTGAGGATATTACGTAGTAAAAAACACTCAACTTCCAACTGACATGATAGAACCGAGAGTATTGTGTACTGTATTTATACGTTACGCAAAACCCAAAGGTCCACGACGACTGTAAAAACTCCAAATTAAAAAACCTGTCAAGTAACATTGAGAGTCTAACTGTTTTTATAAAAAATTTAACTTCCTTTACAAGAAAATCCAATTTTTAAGAGTAAAGTCTTACTTTTAGAGAAAGAGGGACTTTTCTTACAAATTTTTTTTTCCAAAAACGAATTTTATTTGAAAAATTTTCAATCTCGTAATATATGTAAACTTTTTCGGTAAAAAAGGGGTGAAAATTGAGTAATCAAAATAGTTCATCTCCTTTACAAATATTCTCAAAAAAAGTTAACTGTGTCATTCCCTTTTGTAAAACCTACAAAGTGTTATAAAATACTTTTTATGATTCTATGAAAAAAGGATTTTATATTCAAAGTGTGAAACTACATCATAAATTATGGTAACAATACTTATCGGACTACTCATTATAGGGTGATATTAAAAACACATATAACGTTTTTATGTATAAAAATACTTTCAGTCACCTAAAACTATTTAACGTTGTGTTTCTGTTACAACGATCCTTCTGTCTAGGTACACTCTTCTCATCGAGTACGTAGAATTATGGTTCTTCGGTTTGTTGGGTTAGTTTTATCACCCGGTTTATTGATTTTCCTGTAAAGAGGTTTCTTCTGTACGTCTACTGATTATTCGTCTCCTTTTCTACGAGTTATAGTGAGTAAAAATCTCTTTACGTTTAGTTTTGTTGATACTCCATAGTAGAGTGTGACCAATCTTACCGACAGTAACTTTTCAACTATTTGTTATTTACGACTTCTCCCACACCTCTTTTCCCTTGGAGAATGTGACAACTACCCTTACGTTTGACCATGTCGGTGATACCTCTTGTCACACCTCTAAGGAAATTTTTGACCCTTACCTTGACGGTATGTTGAGTCGTTAGGGTGACGACTAGTATTATGGGCTTCTTCGGTCTTGACTTTCTCTGTGTACATGAGACTACAAGTAACGTCGTGATAAATGTTACCGATCCTGTACCTTCTTTGGATCTACAGGTAATCGTCTACTTACCTATTCCTTCAACACCATATATATGTGTTACCTTATAATGAGTCGATATTTTTCCTTACGTAGACTCAGTCAAGATTGTTCCACCTACTTGGACCTCGGCTAATATGTCTCACTTCATTCAGTCTTTCTCTTTCTGTTTATGACATATAACTACGTATATATACCTTAGATCTTCCTATCATGACTACTAGGATGTGTGTCCCATCGTTTCCTCTGCGTCTACCATTTCTTGTCTGAAAACCTGAGTCACCCTCTTTCACTCCCACCCTACTAAACTCTCTTATCACAACTTTGTACATGTAATGGTACACATTTTGTCTACTGGTCACGTTTAAGTTACGTACTTTGTCCCGTGGGTTTCGGCCACGAGACCCTGTTGGGTCTTCCTGTCCCACCCCTCCGTCCACCCTCCTCCCCAAGTCCTAACCCCACTGTGTACATATGGACACCTACTAGGTACAACTACATACCGTCTTGTTAGTCTTATAACATTTCATTAATAGGAGGTCAATTTTAATTGAATAATTAGTTTTTTTACTTTGTAATTTATTTTGTGTAAGATAATAAGATCTCTATTCTAGTACCGTAAATATCAATTACTGATAACAGAAATTTTATTTGTGTTTTGTGGAATTTTTTTTTATCTCCGTTACAAGTATTCCAAACTTTTGGTTTACAACAATAATTTCTCTGAGTATACGGGGTCAAGTCCCTCTTGTTTTGTACCGACTACGAGGTAAAAGTACCCAAGGTACAGACGTCTATATTGGTTGGCTTAAAGGTAGGTGTTAACTAACGTAGGTGTCTATGTCTTGGATACCTATCGCTCCCGTCTGTTATTGTCTTCTTAGGTGGAATAGACACTATGGTCTTTGCGGTATGGTGTTTTCACCGTATAAACATTTCAGATGTACTATAATCCAGAGTTGGTTAAAGTCGTTCAATTATAATACTCCTTGTATAAAGGTGGTTTCATGTTATTTTAACATTTAGTTGTCGTTTTATTACCGACAAAGTGAAATTTTTGGGATTTTTATTAGGTGTGTAATAATTTAATAAGTACTACTTTCTCCTTTAGTATTTCTTTGATATTTTGTAGATCTTGACTTACCGTTACTTTTAAGGGGTTTCTCCTTTTTACGAATAGAAATTACGAATATAATCTTTACTTCTTTCTATTTTTTAATTACTGAATTCATAAGTTGTATTTTTCAATTTTGTTCATTTTTTTTCATGACTTTAAGTCCCTTTTATCTCTTCTTAATTATTTCTCGTCTTTAATTATCTTTTCTTTTGTTACCCTCTCTATTTTAAAATCAGTTTAAAACCAAATAAGTAATTCGTTTATAAAGTACTGAGAATGTCCATGATCCCTGAGTATCAGTAGGTTTAATATAAGATAAACCCTCTATCTTTTATTTACTCTACTTGTTTATTTTCCATACCACGATGGAAATGGAAAATTCCAATTTTTTAATTCGTTATTTGTCTGTGTTCTTCTTCATCACTTAATTGGATTTTGATAATTTCTTCAACTTAGTCATAAGTTTCGAAATTGAAGTTTAGTGGAAGGTCTTTTACGGTTGGGTGGGGTCATAAGAAAGAACTCTTTAGGGTACCTGTCTCCTCGGACCACCCGATATCAGGTACCCTAGTGTGTCTCAGCCCGTACTGACTTCGTCGACTCGTGTCGTGTGTGTGTGTGTGTGTGTGTGTGTGTGTGTGTGTGTGTGCGTGTGTGTGTGTGTGTGTGTGTGTACGGTCTTCACTTAATAAAATCTCTACTTTGGATGATTTGAAAGTCCTTTGTCTGACATCACCCAACTTGCCACTGGAGGAGTTTTCAATACCGGTGTAGTTTAATGACCGTGAACACTTATAATTGAAATAAACTCGTTTGTTGGAAAAGTCTACATTAATTCAATTCCGAAGACTCTACGTCTCTAACAGGATCTCATAGGTCCCCCTGGGATATAGGTTATCACACAGGATTTACTCGATATGTCTCGTATCTCCGTGTCTGTCTTGTCCTCCTCCTGTCACTGGGACCTCCGTCTGATCTCACTACACGGTTTTCGGTAGTCTTCGACCTCCTCTGTTTCTGAGAAGGGACCCCGGAGACATCCCTCGTGCCGGGACGAGTGTGGAACTACAACCTGAAAGTCAAAGATCTTGATATTTGCTTGTTTAAAAACAACAAAATTGGGTGACTCAGACACTATTATGCAATTCCGTCGGAGTTCTTTGATTATGTGTCTATTAGGGTTATAATATTTTTGACAAAATAACATTTAAACTACTTGGTTCATGTTAGAGTTATGGTTTATTCGATTTCAGTCAATACCGTTGTCTATGTATTTAAAGTTTGTCTTACATTCGTAGGACTGTTTATTATATGAGATGGATCCTTCCCTAATAGAAACTTTACGTTCCCATCAAATCGTCTTCTTTTTGATGATTAGAAGTAATTGTTGAATTTCTTCTTTTCTATGTCTTAATAGAATTGTCTATATCTTTTATGTAAAATATTTTAAGTCTTATAAATGTACTAACTTTATTTTAAGATTCTTTTGGACCTTGTTTCCTTTTTATGATAGTACAAATTTTTTCAGTAATTTTTGGGTCCCGTTTGGGTAAACCACTATTCTATAAAATTCTAGTTCTTAGGTTGTTCCTCCCTACTACCGGAGGTCAGTCACTGATTATCCTAATTTTTTTCCGTAAAAGGTAACAAAGGTCCGTCCTACTGACCATGTGAGGGTTCCATGATCACAAGAGGTCTCAAGACCCCACCCCCACCCCCAGTTCGACACCGATCCACAGTCGAGTTGGGTGTACGAACGATCGACAAAGGGGACAGGGGAGAACAAGGAGAGTAAGAGAAAGTTCAAAGTCGACTCTCGTTAAGGGGAGTCATTTAAGGAAACTGTTCTCCGGTGTAGATACCAAGACGAAGATCCTTTGGGTTGGATTCTGTTACTTGTTTAGAGTCACAGTTCAAGGGTCTGGTCTAATAAGGATTCTCTTTTATAAGGGACAGTCGCGATACATTATCGTTTTGTGTCGATACCGATCAGTCTAAGACAGCGCTTTTGTGACATCCGGTCGACTTATAGACCTGACTTTACTCCCGACAACTAGATTCTTTGAACTGTTAAAAGTTATAAGGGTTTACTCATACTAAAAGAGAGACGAAACGGTCAAAAGTGTTTCTGTTATACAGTGAATTTCAGTGTCTTAGGTTGGTGATTTAAGAGAGGGTCAAGAATTTGTAACACTAAGTTTTTACGATCTAATATACGATAGAAACTTGAGGTCTTGAACTTCTCCGGGTTCTCTGGTAAGGTAAATAGGGAAAACAAAAGACTGTTTCCTCTTCTTTCGGTCTTTTTCTCTTGTTGTAGGGTTGGACCTTAAAGGAGACAAGAGACTCGATTAGGAGATCTAGGTCATTTCTTTTCCTTTACCTCCAAGGGAACACTATTGTCGAATAGGAGTGTCCCTGTCCTCTGTCGTCGGTCGGACGGAGACGTAGACTATGACCCCTGAAGAGCATCGAGTCTTCCATTTCTTGTACGAACGTTACGTCCTCTGGGTTCAAGTTAGGGACGTAGTCCTTCTAGGACCTCTTCCTTTATCGTTGGGTAGGTCATGGGAACGGACCTCTTAAAGTACCTGTCTCTTCGGACCACCCCAAGTCAGGTACCACAGTGTCTCAGTCTGTGATGACTTCACTGAATCGTACGTCGTACGTGACGTAAACTATATGACACTGTCTCGGGCCGAGTCTTCGGCGAAGGGATTAGGGTATGTCTGGGGTAAGGACTCCGTTCTACTGTCAGTATTCTCCATACTTTTTGACGGTTGCAGGGTGGAACTTACTGTTTCTAAAGAGGGTCTTTTGCATCAATAAAGAGGTAAACAATTTACCTCTTAACTCAGTTTATCAATACCCTTTAGTTGGGACTTATAAGTAACCTCCCCGAATACGACTTCGAGGTTATGAAACCGGTGGACTACGGTTGAGTAACCTTTTCTGGGACTACGACCCTTTCTAACTTCCGTCCTCTTCCCCTGCTGTCTCCTACTCTACCAACCTACCGTAGTGGCTGAGTTGCCTGTACTCAAACTCGTTTGAGGTCCTCTAACCTTCCTGTCCCTTCGGACCGTTCGACGTCAGGTACCCCAACGTCTCAGCCTGTACTAAATCACTGACTTGTTGTTAGTTTGTTTTTGCTTCCGTAATTATTGATAGTGTATGACTTACGATCCAGGGTCCGTGAACCACGGGGTTTTGGGACAGTACTCCTAAAATAGTAGTAGTTAAAATGTTACTCAAATAGCCTTTGGTTTCGGAGAGTTGGAGAATTGAGGTTTGAAAGAGTTGTACCGACAACCAAAAGGTGGAACTTAAGTGGGTTAAAGAAAAGGTTTTACGTTTTAGGACTCGAGGTGGGAATCCGTAAATCTCAGAAAGCGATATTCTACCTAGGTCATTAGAAGTAACTTTTTTTATTTACCCACTAAACTTAATTCTACCAGAAAATCAGTTTGAAACTCCTAGTGACTTAGAGTTGGGAGAGTCAATAGACTTACAGACCTGACGAGGAGGTAGGAGCTTCATCCTTTTCTTCGTCATTTCTTTAGATGGTATTTTGGTATCCTTCTGAACGACCATAGAGAGTAGAAGAAACGTGTCGTGATAACAAATCCTTGAGGAAATAGGTAGTCCCTGAAGGATCCACGTGATCCCCATTTTTAGACCGGACGGTTACGTCCTTTGTATTCTCTATACCAAGGTAGGGACCCAGTCCTTATGAGGGACCTCCTCCCCGTACATTTGGGTAGGGGTTATAAGAACGGACCTCTTAGGGTACTTGTCTCCTCGGAGTACTCGATATCAGGTACCCCACCGTCTCTCAGTCTGTACTGACTCACTGACTCGTGTATGTACATAGGTCGTCTGTTTTTAAATTCTCATTAAAACGTTGGTTTACAACTTAAGAAATTACAACTCTAAGTAATTAGTCCAAATTATTACTAAAATCGGTATGTAAAAAATGTCAATGAAGCCATATGAAAAGTGTCAATGAAGTCATACGATTCAACGAAGTCAGCACAGGTTGAGACACTGTGGTACCTGATATCGGGTGGTCCGAGGAGACAGGTATCCTAGGAGGTCCGTTCTTATAACCCCTATCCAAATGTTCCAAGAGATCCCCTGGAACATCTGCGTCCCTAGTTTGGGTACAAAATACAGAAGACGTAACCGTCCGCCCAAGAAATGGTGATCGTGGTGGACCCTTCGGATTATTCCTAAAATCGGTGTGTGGATCATGTCAATGAAGTCATGTGATGGTTTTCAGTTTTCATCAACATTAACATATATGCTTTTGATGTTACGAAATTTTCAACCAGTCCTATAGTTCGTAATTAAGTTTAAACAATAAAATGTTTATTCTTTAATCAATGAGTCGTGTGTGTAAAACCGTTATTAGTTTTGTTCTTGGACGAAGAGAAGTCAGGATTGACACGAAATTAATGTAAACTGAGAAAGAGGTATTTTATAAAAATCATACACCATAAGACTTTCAGAAGGATTGGGTATTATAAAACCAGTTTAATTTCGTGAAAAATTTTCGGATTTTACAAATTAAAAAAGGAAGTAAAACTTTCGTTCCAGGGATCCTTTTTCATGAACCGAACGGATATGTAAGTTAGTCCTTTCGCCTTGTGTATATTCTTGTACTTGACGTTAAAGGAGTAACTGTACGTCTGTTCAAAGTCTCCCTTCCAAAGACCTCATGTTTAAGATGGATATAAGTAAATAGTGAAACACAAACATCAAATATAACCTCGACGTTCTACTGGACGTCAAAGGTTCTCTACCTTCCGTTCGGTTACTTCGTGTGAGGACGTCGTTTTACTTAGGCCCCAGTGGTCTACTGTGGAACTCCTCCGTCTCTTTAGAACCCAAAAGTCGTTAGGGTGTTTCGTTCTACCGGGGTGTTGACTTGGATTTCGTTCCCTTCTGACTTCAGATTTTCGGTCGTTAATCAGTATTGTTTCTATGTTCTTTTCACAAGTTTACTCGAAGTGACCATTCAGTCCGAAATATTTGTTACTGGTGCCTTTCAATTTGCAAAATCAAAAATTTTCGGTGAGGTCCTTAGGAGACTCAACTAGATACAGCTAATCTGGTTCAGTTTTACGATTACCACTCGTTTTTACAAGACAGATCTTCTCAACTGAGAACAGACGACGTCGTCTTTACTTCCACTCTCTCGTCTCCTCCCCACTCCTCATTTAGTGTCCTAAATTTGAGTACCACTGTTCCGGTCCACGGATCCCTGTCTGTCTAATGATTCTTTAAATACTATACCATTAAAGTTAAGACTCAGTACCGTCACTAAAAAAAAGTTCAAAGTTACATAAGACCTGTAGAACATCAGTTCTATGTTGGTAAACCTTGTAAATTGTAGGTACTTCTCTTACATTTTGTTCTCGTATTTACCTTTTTCTTTCAACCTTACAAAAGTAGGAATTACAAAAAAGGAATATAGTATAGAAATCTCAGGTTTAGAGATTTCTAAAAGGTCTTTTATTGTCGTAAGTTGTAGTCCCTAAAGAGCCCTCTCAACTAAACGAGTAGAATCCACACCGGTCAATGTCCTTAAAATATTTGAATCCCGAACTGTTACTCTTATTCTCGACTCTGGATTTTGGTTTGTTAAGGATAAGATCTATGTTTGAAAACCCCGAATAGAAGACCAAAGTTAGAAGGTTTTTTCCTATTATTCTATGTCTTCACTTTTTGGGGTAGGAAGGACATAACTAATAGTTCTGTGTGTCCCCTCTGAAGTCTCACTTTCAGTTGAAGTAGGAGAACGAGAGGTGAGATGAAGGTCAAGGACAAGTAAAGTAAAACCTTGATAAAGTTTGTAGACCGGGAAAAAGAGAAAGGTGATAGAAAGAAAGAGTCCTGGGTCTAGTAACAAGACTACAAATAGAGACGGACGTACTACCATACTGTTAATTGAAAGTTCTTTTATACAAACTATTGTGGTATGAATATCTGTAGCTCTTCTAACTCAAGTTTAGATACAAACAGTCAACGAGTCAGTACGGGCTGAGACGTTAGGGTACCCGACATCGGGCGACCCGAGGAGTGAGGTACCCTAAGAGGTCTGTTCTATGACCTCACCCATCGGTAAGGGAAGAGGTCACCTAGAAGGACTGGGTCCCTAGTTTGGACCCGGAGAACTTAACGTCCGTCTAGAAATGGTAGACTCGGTGATCTTAGATTTTATACTACAATTTGATGTGAAGTATAAGATCGAGTAGTCAATCTTGATACTGGACACCCAGTTTAGATCGGGTGGTTAAGAAAAACATGTATTTCAAAATAACTTTGTGTTGGTACGGGTAAACAAATGTATAACAGATACCAATGAGAGCGTGAGGTTCATATCTCATCTTATTCAGAGAGGGTTCGGTATTGATAAATGATGTAAATGTCTTTTTTTAAATGGTCGAGTTAGATGAAAAAGTTAGGGGAAAATACAGATATGTGTTATATGAAGGGTATAATTTTTTAATCTGACTAAAAGAATGATAAGGGGTTTGTATAGTAACAGTAAACTCTAATGAATGAAGACTTGTGCAACAAGTACGACGATTTTAACGATTTGAAGGAAAGAAAGTAGTTCTGAGTTACGTCTATAACCTTAGAGTTACTTCGGAAGGTATTGAGGGTGTTCGTATCACCGGGGATCCAGGAGGTAAGACAGAATTATGAGGTATACACGAAGACAATATCGTAATAATGGTAGTATATCGTAAATTGAGTGGGTAGTCACAGGGTATAATCGGACACTCCCGTCAACAGACGTAAAAACATGAGGTTTACAGAACGTCTCATGGACTGAATAGATTCATAAGTTATTCACGAACTACTTACTTACTAATAATCTGTTACCTATATTTAAACATTGCGACTGGTATCCCACAATTCAATGTAAGTGAGTAAATTAATAGAGTCAGTAGAACGTCTGTTCGTACGAAACAAGTGTCCCTTTCAAATTCTCTATGGTAGGTTTTACTAATCGTTTAATAGGAATGGTGTTTTATCATTTCTGAGTCTTTCGGTTCCACTCATCAAATATGGAATTCTTGTTCTATAAGGATAGTTACTCGATAGTTCTTTTTTTTACGTCCACAAATATTTTGTCTTAGAAAGATAAATTAGTGAAGAGAAAAAACCAACAGTTCCTTCTTTCTTGTTTACCGTCTCATCTCAAAATTAATTCCGACATGTGACACTAGTGAAAGGAAAAGGAATTGTCAGGTGATATGGTTCATCCCTAATTAGGTAAATTTTTTTTATGTATTTTGAGAAGAGTCAGGAATACATTTAGAGACATCACTGTTTAACTGTATAAATTATAACCCAGTCAGAATCGGGTTTTCCATGTACACTCGTGGGTGCGAAGTCTCCATCTCAATGATTTCTCTACAATCTTTTCCATCTTCATTTAAACGCTGTGATAGGTTGGGTTAAAAGAGAGTACAATTTTATAAAGAAGTATTGAGGGTTTTGTCTTGGTTCGTGTAAAGACTTTAGAGTTTCATTAACAAAAAGTAAAGTATCCGACTTTGTTTGTGATCTTATTTATAAGTTGAGTGTGATGAGTCTGACTAATTAAAAAACCATAGATGACATATACGTTTGTTGTCAACAAAAAAAAAAAAAATAGGACAGGATATCAAAGAAACTTTCGATTCTATGTATCTTTTTATTAACCTTCATTTTCACCGAGTCGTCATTTTTTAGACGGACTATCTGACCAAAGCTCTCTAGACCAAAGTTGGGGACTCAGTCCTTCTAGGGGTCCTCTTCCTTTACCGTTGGGCGAAGTCATAAAAACAGACCTTATAGGGTACCTATCTTCTCGGGTTGTTAGATATCGGGTACCCCAGGTTTCTCAACCTGTACTGAATCGCTGATTTCTTGTTATCTTTTTATTGACCTTCATTATTATATAATCTTCCCAGGCGTCTAGGGGGACCCTTTCCAAGAACACGACTTCAACTTCGTATGTGTGACCATCGAGGGTAAACCAGGGATCCCATCGAGTGTCGGGGCAACGAAACACATCACGGTCTCTTCGGGAGGTTGGTGACAACCACGTGGCCGATCTCAGTTCCCGATCCTCGAGTCTGTAGTAAGGTAAGTGCAGAGACTGAGTACGATCCAGTACAGGAAATTGGGTCCAGGATACTATCGTTCTTAATATCCGATAGTACCAACTTTTAGTACAAGGATAGGATCCCAACAACCCCTACTTGACTAAATCTTAAGCTTCTAGACTACCACTCGGTTCAAAATTTTAGTGAAAACTCGAAAGTATAACAGTAAACTTTTTACCCTTTATCATGTAGTTAACGTTCCTATTTAGTCACTTAATTTCCACTGAGGTATTCCGGTCTTCTTTATCTCTAGTTAAATTTTGTGTTTGTTTTTGTTTTTGGAAACCCACTCTTTCCAAAACAGTCGTATTTTTGTTTCCTTTTTTTGGTTTCTCTTTTTCTAGTCACCCAGAAGGAGACTCCTAAATCTTTCAAGAGATAGTCTTAACCCACTCGAGACACCCTAAATACCAGAATTTGTACCAATGGAATAGAGGAAAGACACAAACTTGTCCCTAAACTTTATCAGGAGTTGTACCTTACTAGACTCTTCTGGGTTACTATAAAGACAACAGGGTTAATGAAGAGTTTTAAAAATGGTGTACTATATAATTATGAAAGGGATACGTGTCACGATACCGACAGGATCGACGACGACGACGACGACGACGATTCAACGAAGTCAGTACAGGTTGAGACACGCTGGGGTATCTGCCGTCGGGTAGTCCGAGGAGACAGGGACCCTAAGAGGTCCGTTCTTGTGACCTCACCCGACGGTAAAGGAAGAGGTTACGTACTTTCACTTTTCACTTTCACTTCAGCGAGTCAGCACAGACTGACTACACGGATAAAAAGAATAAACAAACAAACAAACAAAACTAAGTTCTTACGATCTGTTATCCTTTCTGTAAGTTCTTAAATTTTCAATACCCTTGGGTCTCTCAGGTCTTCTCAATGTTAGGTACAGATACTTACACTTACTGTTCCATCTGCAAAATTGTTTGAGGTTTCGTTACTATTGACACTTTTGTGAACATAGTAAATACTATTTACGAATCACAAACGTTGTATTTTTGTAAAAGTTTTGACCTTCTGTTTATAACTATATAATTCTCTTTATATTGGTTCTGGGTCTATTAAGTGTTTTCTTTATTTTATCGATTTTTATTGTATATCTTTAAATTGAAATGATAAATAATTCTTCCGTTTAAGTTCGTTTCTAAGACAGACAAATAATTTTCCTAAGAGTTTGACCCGACATATAGTGTTAGGAAACACCTCAAGAATTTTTTGTGTTGACAGGTCCGAAGTAGAGAGTTTCCAAGACTAAGTCCTCTAGTCTTCGCTCTCATTCTTGGATAATTTTAATAAAGGTTTTTTACCTGAGTATGACTCTCGTGAACAAGGGAAATTTCATAAATTCACCAAAGTTACGGGTCGTGATAATAAAGAATAAGATATTTAAGGGTTAGGACTCAAAGATTAAAACTATATTCATCATACAAAATAGAGGTCTCTTCCGTTACCGTTGGGTAAGGTCATGAGAACGGACCGTTTAGGGTACTTACCTCCTCGGACCATCCGACGTCAGGTACCCCAACGATTCTCAACCTGTGCTGACTCGCTGAAGTGAAAGCGAAAAGTGAAAGTACGTAACCTCTTCCTTTACCGTTGGGTGCGGTCACAAGAACGGACCTCTTAGGGTCCCTGCCTCCTCGGACCACCCGACGGCAGAGACCCCAGCGTGTCTCAGCCTGTACTGACTTCGCTGAATCGTCATCATCGTCATACAAAATAGACAACTCCATAGAGATCTTAAAATAAAGATAACGACAGTGTACATTTATAATCTCAAGACTCAAATCTTTGCATAGGGTTTGAAAGGAAAAATTTTTTAGACATCCGTAAAGAGGGAACAAAAGACGAAAAAACAAACAAACGTCCACCTCAGACTCCAGTTGAACTAAACATCCATTGTAAAATTGAAGGAACTACACGCATTCGAAAAAAAAATGAAAGTTTTAAGTCTTTGTAATGATCTTACAATTCGGTAGTGACTTGGTTTTCACACTTGAATAAAAGACAAACAAACAAATTCAAGAAGATTAAGAATAAATCGTGTCCTTTTAGTGGAAGATAATATAGAAACTAATGATAAAGATAAATATTCACGAAACCAAATTAGGAGGTTTAATGAACGTTAAGAAAATAATATTTCGGTCAAAGACTACAGGATAACTTATCGAAGAATGGGTGACTGAAAGTGAGATCCAAAGGATATGTATATGACACATTAACTAAAAAATATAAACAGAGACATAGTGACTCAGTTAAATAAAAACGTCAGAGTTACTATACGAAACACCGAGGGTTATTCTGAAAAATTTCGGTTAAAATTTTAAACCTAACGAGATATCAGTAAAGAACAAAACTGGTCTTTTAAAAACGTATAAACATCAGTAAAATCAGTAAAAGACAGTACTGTTAGCATAGAACAAAGTTTCTTCAGTACAGTGGGACATAAAAAAAATTCCTTTAATCTCTTTACACTCTAAAATTAAATTTAAAGTCTTTTAGTGAAAAATTCAAAAAGTGAAAACGATTATGTGCTACATGATTGTTACTCAATAGGAAGTTATATTAGTTCCAATATTTACTCGACAATGGTTGGTTATTTGTTTATTATCAGTAAACTAAGAAGAGAACCAACTTATTAAGAGATAATTCATCATGTCAATAAAAATGGTAAAAATGACAAAATACTAAAGTTTCTTTAAAGAATCAGAAATGAATAATTTATTAAGGTAGTTAACCCTTGAAGTATATATATAGTATTAATAAAGGTCGTTCAATTACGTAAGAAGTTACGGAAGATGAGTTGGATCAACAGAATTTTACGTAAGACTAAGAAACTTTCGATTCATACTATAGTCACAAGGGTTTTTCACTCGTATTTCGAGTATTCTTTCTTTACAAAAGGAAGGAAGGGACTCAGTGTCTCTGGTGTGCTTAGATCGGAGACAAAATGTTCATACATACATAGACAAAATGTACATGTAACTACCGGATTCAAGAGGGGAACAGACGACGGTAAACTCAACATTCCCTAAGGACAACGATTTATGTTTCTTACATCTTGTAAGTCTTTTAGTAAAAATTTCAATTAGAGAAGGAGGTGTAGAATACTTTCAGAGACAAAAGACGAAATGATAACCAAGTATTCGTACCTGTAAATAAATATCGATACAAACGAAGACGTAGATGTCAGATATAGATAAGAATATAGATATAAGGGTAAGATATACCAAAAAAAGACGGGGTAAAAGGAAGGAAGGCGGGAGGGAAGGAGAATAGGTCGGTGGATAGGTAGATAGGTAGGTGGGTGGGTCAGTCGGTCGGACGGTCGGTAAGAAATGGTCGGAATTTCTCCTTTCTTTACGAGAGAACTCGATGATAAACTAATTGTGTTTTCTACCGTAGGAATCTAGAGGAATCTACGGGGACGACGAGTGAACCCATACCGTCGAGGACGAAGAACCAAGTCAAACTGTTCGCCATGGGAACGAGTTAAACGGCGTCTGTCCGAAGGAGGTCACACTCGTACAAGTCAACTTGGAACTATACTATAAACGAAAACACTGTACTGTACCTCTTCGTCTGTGTAAAACTTTCTTGTGAGTGGTAAGTTTTTAGAGAAAGACGGAAATGAGGACAGACACTATAAAAGAGAAGTTGTTGCTTCTCAATAAGTACCACATAACCCTTACAACTCAATTGTCACCGACTTACATACGTCTTTTCGTCGACTACACCCGTTGCTTCTCATCCCGAGACCCGAACCTCCAGTCACGAAGTGACCCGACGTTAAGGAATGAAGGGAGTCGTCTTGTCACAACTAATTTCGGGTCTGTCACCCGTATCAGGTCGGAAGAGTCGTTGATAGACCAGACAAGACCAAGTGTCCTACCACACACACCAAACACTCTACATCAGGATGTTACCCGAAAAATTGGGTATCAGTAGTTACTGAGTCAATTGCATTTAGGGACTGGTACCGTTCAAATCCACTATTGATACAGTGGTCAAAGATAGAAACATACATAGGAACCTCGTAACACTATCCTCCAACTCTCTCTCACATGACCCGTGTAGGTTAAATGGTGATACTGTTGAGTCTTCAACTGTCCACACGTATGTAAAAGGTTTAGGGGGTGAGTCCTATATGTACATACTCTCAATTGTCAGACGATTTCTTACTTCTGTCTTTTACCCTATTGACTCCACCCAAGTTCCCTTAATTTTTGGGATTAAAATGTTTTTATATTCGTGAAATAAAATAACACGTGGGACTTCCATTCATTCGTGTCGACCCCTTGTAAAGGCAATTGTTTACTATTATCGATGCTGTGACTTAACTCAATCTTTAAACCTTTTCGTGATACTTTACCTAATACATTTATACACTAGGAGTCATATGGATATCTTGATATCCCGGGTTCAAACATAACAAACAGAGATAGAATGAACGTCTATACATAGTAGACATGTGTTTAATAACATCTGACCTCGACACTCTACTTATCTGATCCCGAGTCTTCCAGACATAGGACTTATAATAGTTGTTCCCTTAAGTGTAGACGGTCCCCTTTAGTTCATGGTGTGACTGGGGGTGGTGGGTTTCGTCAAGACCAGTAACCGGGAGATATTTTACGTTCGTGGGACCTTGTCCGACCTCCTGTAGACTTCACTGATTCCCTCATTTGTCCTCCAAAGGACGAGTATCCTAACTCCTTCTGGACGACGACGACGACGATTCAGCGAAGTCAGCACAGGCTGAGACACGCTGGGGTCTCTGCCGTCGGGTGGTCCGAGGGGGCAGGGACCCTAAGAGGTCCGTTCTTGTGACCGCACCCAACGGTAAAGGAAGAGGTTACGTACTTTCACTTTTCACTTTCACTTCAACGACTCAGTACAGGCTGGGAGTCGCTGGGGTACCTGACGTCGGAAGGTCCGAGGAGGTAGGGACCCTAAAAGGTCCGTTCTCATGACCTCACCCCACGGTACCGGAAGAGGCCTCCTTCTGGATCTCCTTCATCTTAGATTCAAGTTTGTTGTGTGTTCCTAAAGTTCTCCAGGTTATCAAAAGGAATAAATAAAAGAAGGGAAGGAGGGAGGAAGGGAAGAGAGGAAGGGAGGTATGGGGAGAAGGAACGAGGGTGAGACACATGTGCGTGTGTATGTGTGTGTGTGTGTGCGTGTGTCCATCCTTAAAAATGTTTGATATATAATACGAGACAATTACCCGAATGATTGCAAGTCCTCTTCGACTCGACAAACGTCGTCTTGGTTTGAAAAGTTCCACTGTGTCCCTTCCTGTTGGAACCCACGGTCCCTGTCTGAGAACTCGACCGACCAACCGACCCGGTCAAGACAACGTCGTAAAGACTACGAAAATACTGACGTGTGACGTACTATTCACAAGAGAAGTGGAGAACGAAGAGAACACGAAAGTATATAAATATACTTTAACCGACACCTTAAGGATGTGCGGAAACGACAATACGAGAACATTCCACGACTAAGAGTCGTGACTGAAGTTATCTTCTCTTCCCCTCTTTAATCTATTCCTTTATATTGTCTTTTATCCTGTGTTTATCTTTATTCCTTACGTAAGGAAAAGACTTAATGGAATTTACTTGGAAATTCCCTAGTACCCCGTTTAAAGTTATCGTCTACTAAGACAGGATGTTATATTCGTGGTCACATTAATGACTCCTAAAACATTCTGAGACTTACTCAAAATTGTGTACCCCACACAATAGTCACACCAACAGTAGAATACTACCTAGAAAAAATAAAAAGGAAACCAAAATTCTCTCCTTTTTTTATATATTGATGGTGAAATTTTTTTTAAAGGAAACCAAAATTCTTTCTTTTTATATATTGATAGCAAATGACCTCCCGTCTATATCTTCTTTCGTGAAACATAATAAAGTAACTGAGAAGTTTGTTATCGGGAAATTTCACCCTATAACATTTTATAAGAATCAAATATCTATTTACTCCAAAGATCTCCAATCTTTTAACGACTTCCAGTGTGTCGATAGTCAACTACCACAATACTAAACTTGGTTCTAGATTGAGTTAAGACTTTGTGTTTAAGTCTTGGCGAAGGGATGTGAAGATCGACTCAATGTCTCGTAGTTACAATCAGACAAGTCCGTTGTTTTACTATAACAGAGGTTACATACCTCCGACAGTGCACCGGCCTCCTCTCTTGAAACGTAGTACCCAGGTGCCTACTTTGGTCATCCGTCTACTGACTTCCGCCGTTACAGGCAAGTCTCAGACCCCAGGGAGTATGATGGTCTCGAACGGGTCACTCGTCTCACAAGTAATCTGTCAAACGGTGTAGTGTAGTGTAGTGTGACGGTAGGACTGTTGAAGGTCGTCTGGTTGGTACCTACCTAAAGGATGAAAGGGACCGAAAAGGAGAAGTAGACGGGCTACTGAACCTCAAGTGGACAAAGAACCCGAGTCGGACAGTACAAGAGGGGAACCGAGTGAGAGTTCAGATGACTGGGACACCTCCCTGGGCGTCACTGGAGAAGACGAAAACGACCACAGACTCGAGTCGGGGTCCAAGTCGAACAATGAGGGAGTGGGTACGTCTGTCGACCTTTCTTCGGACAAGACCCCGAGTCACTCTTCAAACAGGGTCTTTCGTTTATAGCTACGGTATACTCCTTCTAGAAAGATCGTCGGTTCCGATCGGTTTCTAATCTATAAGAAGGACCCCACCATCAATATTAATAACAGTGACTTCACAAAGTTTATATGAACACGCTCCTACACCACTCCTACCATAGACATAGGTCCAAAAACTGATTGTTTCTGAGGAATTCGGGGGCAGCAAACGTTATTGAGTCCGGATAAAAAGTGAGTCTAATTTTACAGGTGGTACCAACAGTACTTATAAGGGAATTAGTAAGAGGGAATTTCTGGGTCCTACTGTGTCGTCGGAAATGCACCCTGTGACGTCCGGAGTTCAGTCTTTTTTTTCTCAGTACCGTTGTACTCAACAAATAATTTCGGTGTCGAGTCTTCCCTGTAAACACGCATATGAAGTAACTGGCTTCGTTCGATACCGGTGAGGACTCAAATTTTCCCACCCCTACCCCTGAAGGGACCGCCAGATCACCGATTCTAAGTCGTGAGGGTTACGTCCCCCGGACCCAAACTAGTGACCAGTCCCTTAATCTAGGACGTACGGTGTTGATTCTCAGACTTACGGTGTTGATTTCTGAGGGACACGGCGTTGTCTCTACCTTCTAGGGTACACGACGTTGATTCTGAACCGTGTCGGTTTTTTTAATCATAAATACTTTTCTCTACTCCTACACATCAGGAGGGATTCCCTCGTAACGATCATGGGACCGGTTCAAAGCATAGTTACCCGTCCCTTCGTATTCCAGTTCACTTAGAAACCTTGTCACTACATTAGAGGTATTACCGACACGGTTTTGTCTCTAATCTTTTCATGATAACCCCACCAAACTTGACCTACTAGACATTCAAAGGAAGATTGGAACTCTCAGATACTATATGATCCCGAGGGGTTGGAAAATCACCCTTCGTTAATAAAAACTTTATAACTCCGTCCTTCTACTCCCGAACTCCGTTATCTCTGTCACTTCAACGACCTCGTCCGTCGGGAAGAGTGCTGTAGGAAGACACATCTACGACAGGCCAGAGTACGTCACTACTGGTCACCCTTTGATGATGTTTGGAGTACACATTAAAATCTATTAGATCCTCAGTGTGGTACTTTCCATTTTTCTTCATACCTACACTCTCAACCTGACACTTCTTTCGACTCGTGGTTTCTTAACTACGAAAACTTGACACTACAACCTCTTCTGAGAACTCTCAGGGCACCAGACATTCCTCTAGGTCGGTTAGGTAAGATTTCCTCTAGTCAGGACCCACAAGTAACCTCCCTGACTACGACTTCGACTTTGAGGTTATGAAACCGGTGGAGTACGCTTCTCAACTGAGCAACCTTTTCTGAGACTACGACCCTCCCTAACCTCCGTCCTCCTCTTCCCCTACTACCTCCTACTCTACCGACCTACCGTAGTGACTGAGCTACCTGTATTCAAACCATTTGAGGTCCTCAACCACTACCTGTCCCTCCGGACCACGCAACGTTAAGTACCCCAACGTCTCAGCCTGTGTTGACTCGTTGACTTGACTTGACTTAACTTATAGTAAAATTCTTATATAAAATCAATTAGGTTATATAATTTTTATCAAAGTGAAGTTGTAGTCTAGTTATCTTTGATAATTACTCTATAAAATGGAAGAAACGAAGTAAGATTCTGAAACTTTAGACACACATAACTGTGAAACTCGTGCAGAATTAAACCTCTTCGGTGTAAGATGCATGAGTTATCGGTGTTCACCGGTCACTGGTGAAATCACCTGTCACATTTAAACCACCTTTTACCACTCCGAGACCGTAGTTTGTCTGGACCTAAACCCTGGAGTCCAAGTCTCTTCTAGAACTCGACGATGATAACTCATCACTACCTGTCTCCTTCATTCTTATTTCTTTCAAGACAGACATGGGGCTGTCTCCGTCCTCATGTATATCACTAATTCTATCGTCTGATCCAAGTCTGTGGAACTAACCTTTGACTGAACTAATCTTTGGTCGATACGGTGGATGATCGGGACACTAGAACCCATTCGATAAATAAATGGAACAGAATGAGGGTTAAAAGAATAGACATTTTTCTCCTTTCAAATTGACAAGAACTTGTCAAATACGTTTCTAAAAATTATCGTGGGGATTCACCCGAAGGGACGACCGAGACTACCATGACCTAGACGGAGGTTACGTCCTCTGGACCCAAGGTAGGGACCCAACCATTCCAGGGGACCTCTTCCCTTGTCGATGGGTGAGGTCATAAGACCGGACCTCTTCAGGTACCTATGTCAGGTACCCCAGCGTTTCTCAACATGTACTGACTCATTGAAAGTGAAAGTACACCGGACCGTGTATTATCTGTTATTTGTCCATAAATACTATTAACGACATACTTACAAAAACACTTCTTTCTTCTTCCCATCTCTCCTGTTTGTAGTAACGGTGTTCCTTCCCTCCTACAATTACCGTCAGTCCCTCGTGTAATTTCAAATATTAGTCACTCAATATAGTTACTCATTTGGTTAACGAGTTCATCTCTTATGACCAGATGTGACGAAAGGAAGTGGTAAGTGAGACATCTAAAAACATTCAGTGCTCGAAGGAAATCCTGGTAAGAGGGAAATTGAGGTGAAGAAAGAAGATCGTATGAGAAACAAAGTCATTAGGATCTATCTTTTCGAAACGTATAGTCTGAGTCTTCGTAAACTTCTTTCTTATATCAAGTATTTTCTCTTAATCCAAAACACACCACCTCTTTTAAACTAAACTCTGACATAAGTGTCTAGACTGATACTGGAGGTCTTCGGATAAACAACGAATAGTACCTCAGAACAGAACTCTGTCACTCGGTAAAACAAAGACCGGTTTAGACCGTCGGACGCGTCCGTGTTGTTACTTCCATAGGACAAGATTTTTTACGCAAAAGTCGTAGTGACAGTCCCCAGGTCGTGTCTTGGGTTCTCTCGTATTTCTCTATCTCGAATGCTCTTGTATCGGGATTTAATTGCATCGAATAGGGATCTCAACTTCTCTTTCTTGCGACCACTCCCCCTCCCTCTAATTTTATACTGACTTTGGACATCGGTCGGGGAGAAGAAACCGAGACAGTATCCCTTAAGAAGGGGATTCAGAAGGATGCTCGGTCGGTCTGGAGTTCTAAAAATGTTATACTCGTAGAACCCTCGGTTGTGTCTGACTGAAGTTTTGACAATAGTCGTGGAAGGGATCCTAGTTTTTTGTTCGTTATGTCTAATATGAGAACCTACGGTTCAAACTCTTTTGAGTGTTATTTGATTAAAAGGTCCTGTTGCTCACAGAGTTTCAACTAGGGACTAGGAAGTCGCTGTGTTTTTTTCTCGATGCAGGAGACCGGTTGGTTCTTCAGGACAAAAGAATCATTGACCGTGGTAATCGGATTCTTCCCCTATTCATTGGTAACCTTAAAGTTTACCGCTTAAAGGGTCTTTACTTAAGAAGAAAAGACTCTTGTCGTGTCTAACCGACCGAAGTTACTCCATGGACCCCACTATAGGACCGTGGGTTTTATGTCATTTTTATAACAGAACCCAAAGTATTATTCTTAGTAGATATTAAAGTCAAACGGTGCATGGAAATCGAATGTAGTAACTATCTTATATATAAGAAGATCGTCATTTAGTGATATGTAGTAGACCTTAAAAGGATACTAGTTTATTGTTACATGTGATAACTCTATTTAGTGTTTTTATCTCAAAAAGTGAGACAAACTAGAGTAATAAAATTGACTCGTTTTTTTGTGTTTACTTAGAAAATACTTGAAGGGAAAGTAGTACTTATTATAACATATACTGTAAATTTGTATGAGAATTAATAAATGGTGTAAAAAAGACAATTAAAGACCCGTGAATTTTTTACTTTACTCTAAAGAAACCGTCCCCCTCCCCATGATAAAACGTACTTGTGTGGAAAGTCGAAAAGACACGTTAGATAAGTAAAGTTCCTGTAGGAGCATATCTTAGGTCTCAGAGGTAAAGGAAACGTGACGTCAAATTACTTTGGGGTCGTAAAAAGAACGAGGTTTTTACGGTTTACATCAATGCTTACGGAACTATTATACGATAACGATTTTTGATAAATATAAGTATCTAAGGACTGTCAAATGACGAAAAACTGTACCGTAGAGAGTAACATCTCGAAACCGGTTATACATATACATATATATAGTGTACATATAAATATAATGTATTAATTGGGTGTGTATAAAAAAATGATGTAAAATCAGAGGTTAACGATGGTTTGTATAGATATGGGACTCTTTATTTTTATACATTTCGAGAATAACAGTCCTATGTTAAGATCTATATGGAGATATTTAGTAGAAATTCACCAATACTTATAAATTCTTCACTCCTTATTACATATCCTTTCGTTCTACGGGATTTAAAGTTGGGTACAGTTCAACGTGTAAAATGACGAAGACAAACTTTATTGAGTAATGGTGGCTCACCCTTTAATTGTCTGTCTGTCTTGATGAACTAAGATATTTCAGTTACAGACGTCTACACACACATGTCCACACACAGAAGTACACAAAATTCGTTTCTTTTCTATTAGTACCCTCAATTTTTGTAAGACTCTGTCCTCTAACAGTGTAAGGTGAAATCCCTTATTGTACGGTACAGAAAGTGTTCGTTTATGTGTCCTTCGAAAAGAGAAACAATTTTAAACCCGACCTCTTCCACTCCCACCGACGGGGACGTCCATTCCTCTCCACGACCAGGTCCCTAGTCTCCCACCTCTCTCTCTCCCGTTCGGGTGTCCACGTGGTAGTGTCAGAGCGCAGACGGACACATTGAACAGTCGCCCGTGAAATAAACATCTTAGAAAAGGGCGACCGGTGTGTTACTCGTCCACGAGGAAGTCTTTTCGTATCGATTTAAGACAGACATAGAGTGAACCCCTTCTGTCCTGGCCCCAGTCGGATATGTAGTAACGTCGTGTCTTACGAAAGGGGTCAGGAGCAAATTTGACTCTGGTACCACGGAATACCCCTAGTGGCCCCAAGTTGTGACAACCGGAGTAAAAATTTTTCAATTGTGCGGTATTACGACACGAGTAAGAACGTTGTCGTTCATACACTTGTCGGATTTTTCTCTCTTACTTAATTTTACGACAATTAATACGAACTCCGATACTGTAAGGAAGGATTCATTAATGCTCTCCCTCTTCGTAGGGGTCGGAAAGATCAACGACTCTCAAATGTCTCTTTCCCCTTTGCCACGTAACGTATGTCGATAGTTCTGGAAACAGAGGGACAAAGGGGTTATTTGACCCCCTCGGAGACAGGTCATAAACCTTTTGACGTACGGAAATCCCGGTATTTGAACGACACTTCTCCTTCGACTCGGTCTTCCCACGGATACCGTTATCTTTATTTGAGTAAAAGGGAAACACAGGAATAATCTTATCTTAGGAATGATTTCTTTAAGACTCACAAGATTCCTTAATAGACAAAGTGTCTCTGTCGGTGACTCAGGGTTCCAGTGTGTCGACCGAGGACATTCTTGAAAGTTGTCACGAAAGACGGCAAGTGTTTCAGACGTGAATAGGTGACTCACTTTTATTTTTCTTTCCTTTTGTTTATTCCTCCCCAATCACGACTCGGGACCCCCGATTTCACTGTCGTACAAAAAAGAACTTGTTTAGACAGTGGAACTCTCGGGGGGAACTGGGGAACGGGGTCAATGGTCTCCCTTTCGTTACTGCCCGTTCCGACCGTATCCTTTTTCCTGTACAGACCACGTGACAGAAACCGTTTACCTAATGTCCTTTGTGACTACGAAAGACTACAACAAAGTCGACCCACACCCCTGTCAGACCTCAACACCCCACCTGGAACCGTCTAATGTGTACATAGTCTCAAGTCTCCAAATAAACAAGAACACCTCTAAGGTTTATGACAACTTACACCGTGTCTTTCACTTAATTCTCCCTTGTCCCGTCGATGTCCATGAATGTCTGCACTCCTCTGAATTATTTCGGAGACAACTCTACTTTCCTGGAATTTGAGGTAATCGTCATAGGAACCCCTTTTTTTTTTGGGGTGGTTTTGTGGTACACTCGTCCTGTAGGACTTTACTGACAGTGACCTCGTTGGGTGAGGTGTCTGAGAGGTGGATTAACTTTAATTACTACGGAGACCGGAACTAACTCAGGGTGTGGTGGTAGATCCGTGTACGTTGTCCTTCATGAGTTGTGAATCGGTCCCCTAACCCAAAGGTGGACCGGAGACCACAAATCAGAAACGGAACAGACACCATTCTGTGAAAGGGACCTCTTTGGTTTATAAGTAGATTCTCACAATGTCCTCTCCTCTGTTCCGGTCGGGTGTCATGTCAACTACGTAAGAGTCTTAGCCATAAACCGGTCAGAATTTCAAAGTCAGATCCCTGACACGAAAGATTTGTTCTAAAAAAAACAAACAAACAAGTATAAAAACGTTGACAGTCCACGTTTATTATCAGACCGTCTACATAAAAAGAAAGACATGTCGTTGTTTCTAAATAAATCAGTATCTTTGATCTCGGTTTTTTTTTTTTTTTTAGAATCTCTATTCGGAAGGAACCTCGACTTTAGAAAAACCAAAAAACAAAAAACAAAAAAACAAAAAAAAAGGACTCTCTAGAAAAGGAAGATCGTGAGGTCAAGAGAGTTGACCGTCGTATAACCTTGGTTGACCCTTTGATTTTTATGGTCACCGACTCCCTAAGAGTTAATTAGCTAAACTACACGTCAGACTAAGATTATATACCGTTACAAACTCTTGGTGACAAGATCGTTTAGGTAGGTATGTGTGTGTGTGTGTCATGGTCAATGTCCTATAAAATTTCGTTGTAGGTGTATGGTAATTCCCCTTCAGCGAGTCAACACAGGTTGAGAAACGCTGGGGCACCTGACATCGGGTGGTCCGAGGAGACAGGTACCTTAAGAGGTCCGTTCTTATGACCTCACCTAACGGTAAAGGAAGAGGTCCCCTAGAAGGACTGGGTACCTAGCTTGGGTCCAGAGGGCGTAACCTCCGTCTACGAAATTGGAGACTCGGTGGTCCCTTCGGGTGAGTGCATGGTAATGGGTTTAGTTTAACCTTCTGAAACCAGACTACGGTTTTATAATTTGTAGAATCTACTAAAATACCTCTGTCTTAATTTATGAATCTTAAAATAGACTGGTTAATAGTAAAAAGGACTGAGTTCGACTTACCCTTGGTATCGTACTCCATATAGAGGAAGACCTCTTTAAACGGAAAATCCCAGTAGGTCACTTTTAACCCTTGACCCCTGTAGTTCCTGTAGGATTCGACCCTATGGTTATGTTCCATATCCATCAGTGATACGGGACTAACCGGATTCCCTATTTTTGTCTTCCGGGTAGGACGGAAAGGGTCGGTTGAAACGGGAAGTCCGGTTGATCTTGGGAGTCGATGTTCTTCGAAAGGGGATGTGTTAATTGTAAAACGGAATTCATTCATTTCTCGACTTAAAGGTTTAATAAGGATGAAGATTTGTTTCTACAACGCGAAAAGGGTCTTGGTCGAGATTTGTGGGATCCTCTCCTACCAGAATCTCTCGGTCAGATTGTAACATAAACTTTCGGTCTCCTTTTAGTCGGATTCTTTGATCAATGAACTAAAAAAAAATTCTCTACCTACTTCTCCTGACTAATGTAAACACTAATCTTTATGCTAGCTTATACGGAAGAGACTTCAGGGGTGGATCGTTGGGACTATCCGAAATTTATACTGAGACGACGTCTTGGAATTCAAAAGTAATAGTCTATAATAAACCCAATCCAGTAACTTCCATAGACGGTTTTCTGTTTAGATTTTCCGGCGTGAACGACACTAAGAGTTTTCAGTACTCCTTGACCTCCGCTCTGGGACTATTCCCACCCCCACGAAAAGATCTGATTGAGGGGGGAAAGGGGTGTCTCGACTTTCGTACACTCCACCACTTCCTACGACAAGGTTTTACCAGATAATAGATAAAGTACTCCTTCCACACCTCTATATAAAATTTTTCACTTTTTCTAACTAAATTTGGTTCTCACTAATTGTAAAACCGTGTTTAATCAACTAGTCTACGATCGTTTTCGGGATCCCTATTCCTGTCCCCTCTCCTCTCTACACTACTTCTTCGTTCACCCTGTCATTTTAGACTCCGAACCTCCTCCACCGGGGTCTACCCCATAACGGACTCCCCGAAACCGGTTCTTCCCCTGTCTCCTTCCCTTGACCGTTTACTGTCGTCATTTCCTCCCAGACTTATCTTGTACGTTTTACACCTCCTGTTTATGGATAGAAAGATTAAAGAGAATCAACACAGGACTAGTTTGAGTCACGTTAGTCTTTACTTTTGACAGACGAAAACAAACAAACAAGGACAACCAAGTAGTATCATTATCGATTGTAAATGACTCACGAATAAGACACGGTTCGTGGTAAGATTCATGAAATATAGTACAGATACTCCATCCATGATAATAACCGGGGTAAATTTTTTCGTCTCTTGACTCTCCAACTTATTAAACAGTGTCCGGTGTGTCAATATTCACCGACTCGTTCCTGATCCCGAAGGGACTACCGAGTCTGTTATTTCTTAGACGGACGTTACGTCTTCTGACCCCAAGGTAGGGACCCAGCTCTCCTCGGGGACCTCTGCCCTTCCCGTCGGGTGAGGTTATAAGAACGAACCTTTTAGGGTACCTGTCTTCTCGGACCGCCCGATGTCAGGTACTCCAGTTTTTCTCATTGTGTCCTGACTTACTGATTCGTACGTACATACGTACTCGTTCCTGAGACCTGGGTCACTTGCTCAGGATGAGAATTTCTGTTGTAAGACGGGTAAGAAGTATTCCCAATCCTCCCGTACGCCTACACATAGAGTTTTTTTTCCTTCTGGACGTAGAAGGAAGGTCCATCCTGGTTGTCCGGTAAATCGAAACTCGGGAAATGAATCGGAACTTTCTTCTATTTGTGCAAAACAAAGAAATTCCCGACACTCAGGAAAGTTTCCTACTAAAGTGTCTCTAGTGTCTCATGATTGTTTCTTCTGTTCTCGACCTCAATTTTTACAAATCCATTCTCGTTTTCATCATAGATGTCTTTCATACCACCTCCCTTACGGTGAATCCGTCCCTTCCGAACCTCTTTTATGTATTTCCTTCGTCCCTCGTCCTCCGTCCCGAGCCCCCAGGTCCCAATCGTGTGACCCGAGAGGAAAGACTGTTACTCGAGTGTCAGGTACACCCCGATCAACTTTCTTTTTTCCGAAGAATGTTTCTACGGATAAATGTCAGGTTTTAAATGGGGTCGTCATTTTATTACAGGACCATGAGGAACGTAGTTTACTATGAACGTTTCTATGTAAAGAGAGAACTCTTTCGTTTTTGCCGAGGGTCAAACTCGACCTCCATTTATCTTACATTAAACGGATATCTTACGGAAAGTACAGTATATGAGTAATGAATCTTCTTCATGGTACAAACGGAAATAAAATTTTAGTATCTTTTTTTTTTTTTGAACTAAAGTAGACGAATACAACTTTCGGAGGTAGACAAACTGTAATAAAAGAAAGAAGAAAATTTGTTACGTAAATAAATTTTCTTATAAATAAATAAACCGACACGGTCCAGACGTAATATCGTACACCCTGGATCAAGGGACTGGTCCCTAGATTAGGTGTAACCCTCGGACCTCGGAATCGGTGACCTAGTGGTCCTTTCAGGGGCTAAAAGAAAGACTTCTCGAAGACCTTACTGAGTCCGAAATGAGAGAAATAAATGATTCACCAAACCAAGAGGATTACTTTTCCGGATCTTGACGAATTCAAGACACACGTCGGTCATCCCACTTTCGTTGTCGGGTACCCTTGACTTCTACCTGATCGTCGACGGACCCTCGTCCCAGGACGGACAGAGGAGACGACGACCTCTGGACTATATGTGAGATCACGAGTTGTGTTTCTTCCAGAAATTAGTCCTCCGATGGCAAGTCTCTCCACTCCAATATAAAGGTTACAATGAGATTTTTAGATACACAAAAGATTGTTTAGTATTGTTTGATGGCGTTTGTATAATGTCTAATAGCGATTCCAGAGTCTTACTGTGTGTGCAAGTATCAAAGACACTTGGTCTTTTTCCACGTCGAATACACCCAAGAGACGAAGTCTCAGAGAGTGTCAACGTTAGTTCCATAATCGGTCCGACGTGACGTAGACTTCCGAGTTGACTCCTACCGGGGAGAAGGTTCCAGAGAACAAATAATCGTCCTAAATCATGAGACGAGTGGAGATGTTCTCCGGTGTGAGGTAAGGAACGGAGGCCTGGAGGAGTTTTACACCAGTGAACGAAGAAATTTATTTCTCAGACCTTCTCTTCATGTTCTACCACCGTCTCCTTCTGGGACTCGAGTGGAAGAGGATACCTAATTGACTTTGATATGAGTGTATATCTCGTTAAGTAGAACTCCTTTTGAACCCCGACTTACTTATCAATGACGTGTGTCTTTTTGGTGTATCTTTCCCCAACATTTCTACCTCTGTGTCATAAGTACTTTGAGGTATGGAGTGTATCGTTGGATATCATTTCCCCCTATGACGACTCCCGGGGTCCCATCTGAGGGGTCGGGACCCTCTATCATTTTTGTTTGTTTGTTTGTTTGTTTGTTTGTTTGTTTGTTTTTGGACGTTGACAAATTTCCCGTGTATCTGGTATACTCTTCCTTTAGGCAAACGATTGGTATCACGAAGACTTAGGAGAGGACACAATCTCCGAGTCGTCCATGATAAGAGAACACAGGGAGATCCCGGGGGTAACCGGGTACGAACGAGGTTGAACTCGGTGGGACGGTTCCACCAGAACCGGGTCCCTGAACGTGGGTTGGTCCCAGTTGAGGTCCGTGTCAACTGAACGGTTCAGTCGGAATCTGATTCGTAAGGGGTCCCTTCTTAAAACCAGATCCGGTAAGGTCGGGGTCGAAGGGACGGTCCTACCGGAGTCCGTGTCTTGAGGGGTCCTTGATAGGGGACGACGATTGACGAGGTCGACCGGACGATTTCGACGGTCCACGTTTGTCAGAGGTGTCCCCTACGGCGGTGTGTGTCGGTGAGGAAGTTCTAGTTCTCTTCATCAATGAAACGGATTAAGTGTCTTTGTTTTTAACTTTGGATTTGTCTTAATCCTTCATCTCCTTATACAAAGTTAACTCTCTTGTTTCATTGAGGAGACGGTAGGGTTTTTTGAGGATTACTCTGTCTCTATTAATTACATGGACTATTTCTTAAGTTTCTTTACCAGTATTCTTACGAGTGGTTTGAGTCATTCTCTTCTTACCTCCTTGTGTCACTCTTGTAGTTGTTTCTGAATCTTTTACATTCTTTCTTGTTTAGTTTCATTATATTATTGACTTTAATTCTTTATATAATATTTTTTAGCTATCGTCTAATCTACTTTGTTTCCTTACCTATTCAATACATCTTCTATCTTATCACTCTTAGGGGGTCATCCTTGTCTTATTTTTTCTTTATTTAAAAAATTTTACACATCTTAAATTCCCTAGAGACCCTGTTGTAGTTTATACATGATTGTAAATGTAGTATCCCTTAGGTCTTCCTCTGTTCCCTTTCTGTCCCTGTCTTTTAAGTAAACTTCTTTGTTACCGATTTTTGAAAGGAGTGGACACCTTCTTTTGTCTTAGGTTCTTCGGGTCTCTCAAGGTTTATTCTACTTGGGTTTCTTTAGGTATGATTTTGTATAGTGTTAATTTTATCGTTTTCAGTCTCTATTTCTCTTTTAAAATTTCCGTCGTTTTTTGTTTTCGTTGATTAGTATATGTTTCCTTAGGGGTATTTTGATAGACAAGTGAAAAGTCGTATGTGAAGTGTCTGGTCGCCCCTCACCGTCCTATATGAATTTCGTGACTTACCTTTTTTTTTTTGAATTTTGGATTTTTTCTGTTTTTGTTTTGTTTGATATTGACCGTTCCAATAGTAAGTTTTACTCTCTCTCTAGGGTCTGTCCGTTTTTGATTTCTTTAAGTAGTGGTCATTCGGTCAAAATGATTACAATTTCTGAGAAGAAATTCGTCTCTTCATTTTGAGTATTGATCTTTATACATATATATATTTTCCTTTTTAGAAAGACCTTCTCCGTTTATATGTTATTTCCGTCACCTAGTCGGTGAATTTTTTCGATCACACTTCAATTTTCTGTTTGTATAATGTTAGTTGGTATTGATGTCATTCATAAATTCCCTTGGTGTTTTATTTTTCTACCTTTTATATTGTATTTCTTTTTGGTATTTTGTACCACGACGACGATTCAGCGAAGTCAACACAGGCTGTGACACACTGGGGTATCTGCCGTCGGGTGGTCCGAGGGGACAGGGACCCTAAGAGGTCCGTTCTTGTGACCTCACCCAACGGTAAAGGAAGAGGTCACACACTTTCACTTTTCACTTTCACTTCAGTGAGTCGGTACAGGTTGAGCGTCGTTAGGGTACCTGACGTCGGATGGTCCGAGGAGACAGGTGCACTAAAAGGTCCGTTCTCATGACCTCACCCCACGGTAACGGATCATCCCTCATTTTTATATCACGAAACTTGGTAGTTGATTCCACTGTTGTATTTTATCTACCTATATATCTGTCCAACTATATATACTTGGAATACCATTGGTGTTTAGTTTTTGCAGGTCACCTATGTGTCTTTTTATTTCTCTCTCCTTAGTTTTGTATTGTGATTGATTTAGGTAGTTTGAAATTCCCTTCTTTGGTTTTTTTTTTTTTTTTCCTTGTCTCTTCTTGTTATTTTTATTAGTCTTTTTATAATTATTTTACTGTCATTCTTGTATGTTTAATTATTAGTGTAATCTACATTTACCCGGTTTACGAGGTTAGTTTTCTGCATTCCATCAGTTTACCTAATATTTTTTCTTTTTCTACATAAATATGTATCGGATGTTCTCTGAGTGGTGTCTAGACTTCTGTATATATCTGACTTTCATTCCCTTACCCTTTTCTGTAAGGTACGTTTACCTTTTCTTTTCTTTCGACCCCGATATTCTTTTCTACTTTTTCATATAAGTCGAGTCAAGTCAAGTCAGTGAATCAGTACAGACTGAGAAACGCTGGGGTACTTAACGTCGTACGGTCCGGAGGGACAGGTAGTGGTTGAGGGCCTCAAGTGGGTTTGGGTGTAGGTAGCTCAACCACTACGGTAGGTCGGTAGAGTAGAAGACAACAGGGGAAAAGGAGGACGGGGGTAAGGGAGGGTCGTAGTCTCAGAAAAGGTTACTCAGTTGGGAAGCGTATTCCACCGGTTTCATGACCTCAAAGTCGAAGTTGTAGTAAGGAAGGTTTCTTGTGGGTCCTGACTAAAGGAAGTCTTACCTGACAAACCTAGAGGAACGTCAGGTTCCCTGAGAGTTCTCAGAAGAGGTTGTGGTGTCAAGTTTTCGTAGGTAAGAAACCGCGAGTCGAAAGAAGTGTCAGGTTGAGAGTGTAGGTATGTACTGATGACCTTTTTGGTATCGGAACTGATCTACCTGGAAACAACCGTTTCATTACAGAGACNTACAGAGACGAAAACTTATACGATAGATCCAACCAGTATTGAAAGGAAGGTTCCTCATTCGCAGAAAATTAAAGTACCGACGTTAGTGGTAGACGTCACTAAAACCTCGGGGGGGGGGGTTTATTTCAGACTGTGACAAAGGTGACAAAGGGGTAGATAAAGTATTACTGTTTAGTCAATTAAGTTCTTCTCCTATATTGTAAACATTTTTAAAGACATGGGTTGTATCCTCTTGTATTTATATATTTCGGTTATAATTGTCTTTAGTTCCCTCTTTCCCTGTTGTTATGTTATTGTCATCCCCTGAAATTGCCTCTTCCGTTACCGTGGGGTGAGGTCATGAGGACGGACCTTTTAGGGTACCCACCTCCTCGGACCATCCGACGTCAGGTACCCCAGCGACTCCCAGTCTGTACTGACTTGTTGAAGTGAAAGTGAAAAGTGAAAGTACGTAACCTCTTCCTTTACCGTTGGGTGAGGTCACAAGAACGGACCTCTTAGGGTCCCTAGTCCCTCGGACTACCCGACGGCAGATCCCCCAGTGTGTCTTAACCTGTGTTGACTTCACTGAATCGTCATCGTCTCCTGAAATTATAGGGTGAATGTAGTTTACAATCTAGTAGGTCTGTCTTTTAATTGTTCTTTTGTGTACGAAGTTCACCACGTAATCTGGTCTAGTTGAATGTCTGAATGTATCTTATAAGGAAGGTTTTCATCGTCATATGTGTAAGACGTGCACCTTTTACTATACCTCAAAGGAGTTTTTTCGGTTTTTATATTGATGGTGTACTAAGTCTTTAAGGTGAATACCCATAGATAGGTTTCTTTTACTTTTATGATTAAGTTTTTCCAATTTTAGAAAGGCAAACTCCGTTGTACTTACTTGGACTTCCATAATACAATTCGCATTGTTCAGTCTCTCACTTTCTGTTTACGACATACTAGAGTGAACGTTCACCTTAGATTTTTTGTTTCGGTTGTTGTTTGTTTTGTTTTATCTTTGCCTGAGTATCCATGTCTCTTGTTTGATCACCAACGGTTTTCCTTCCACCCCTACCTCCTTTTCTACCTTATCCCTTTTATCTAATTCTTCCTAGAAGGACGAGAGTGTATTCAGTCTCCTTACGTTACATGCGTGTTCTCACATCAGTTATTATGACATTGTTTAAACTTACCACTCCCTACTATAAAGTCACCGGTAAAGTATTACATATCTTATACGACATGTGGACTTTGATTATATTATATACGACTAATGTTAAGTTATTTCTCTCTGAGACGATGTTTCTGTCTCCAGTGTGAGAATTTTGAATCAGCTTCTTCGTTGTAGGGTAGTGGAAACGGTATAAGATAACTTGTTTTCGTCCAGTGTTCGTAGTAGGCGGGGACTTCACCCCTCCGAATATGTCCCCATACTTATGGTCCCCGTATAGTGACCCCACCCCCGACCCCCCTCGCCATAGAATCCCAGACCGGTTTTTGTGTCCGTTCATTTTGGTTCTGATGTTAGACACTACTCGTAACAAAGAAGTGAGGGGGGAAAGGAACCGGTTGGTGTGTATACATGAAACTTGCGTTTATATCATATTGAATAATACTCGATTCGTTACATTCCTATTTCGTTTGAATGTCACCTTTCTAAGTGTTAGATGATCCCCTCTACCTACTTGTACGGTCTATTTTATGTGTTCTCTTGTGACTATGACTTTTAACACCGCCCCTTCCCAAGTCCCCCTATAAGTCCAGACCTTTGTATTCTTAAGGTTATTTTATTTAAGATGAAACCCAAACCCGATGATAACAAGTATTTCATATATCTCTTTTATACTGAACTCGAGCCAGACCTTCTCGTCTATTATTGGTTCTAAATAACGGAAAACGTACAAAATGATACAATTCCCAGAATGTACTTTATAATATGAATTAAAAGTATCATTTAGGGATTCCATTCTAAATAATAGTAGAGGTGAAATTTTTACTCCTTCGATTCCAGGTGTCTCCACTTCACTGAACGGGTACTACCACTTGTCTTTGGTTGACGTTGATTGTGTTTCGTAACGAAGTCTACCCTGACCGGTCAGATCCGTTCACCCCCTTTCCGTAAAGGTCGTCACGTTTACCGTACTTATTTCTTTACTTCTGTTCGTTCGTGGTCGATGGGAAAGTCAACCTGTTTGACGTCAAGGAAGCTAGATCTTTCAAGAAAGAAATCGAAAAGTATTCGACCGAGTAGTCACGGAAACCTAGAATCAAGTGTACAGTAAAGGTCTATTCCATCAATCTTTGAGGGAGGGGAAGGGGGTAGTGGTAGTGGTCAATGAATACAGTGAAGTAGTATAAACGGTAAGAATATTCAGTATTAACAAAACAGCTAAGGAGAGATGGACCAGTAACAAGGGAGAGGACTTACACTCGGGGTACTCCTTTTCTGGAACAAACCAGTAATGATGACACAGAGGGTACAGGAGTGTTACGGGTCGTGTTTTATCCATGAACTGGTTCGTACTTGAGTAATGTCCTTTCACCACTTGACCTTTCCACTT
Organism: Capra ibex; assembly: GCA_006410555.1. Classification (NCBI taxonomy): domain Eukaryota; kingdom Metazoa; phylum Chordata; class Mammalia; order Artiodactyla; family Bovidae; genus Capra; species Capra ibex. Next base: position 43,497,730 of record SJYO01034137.1, read on the forward strand.
CGACCAAACGCACGTCACTTCCTTAAACCGAAAATAAGACATCCACTACTAGCTCGGACACCTTCTAAAAACTCGTCCTCTCACTGTATTACTGGCGTCTCAAACTCTTTTACTGATACACCTAACGTACGAAAACATGTTACTGTAATCTCTTGTCAAACAACAGTCCCAAAAACGTTGGGACAGACACGGGAGAGATAAATTTAGTTTCCAAAAACCGATAAAAGGAAGACGATTCCCTTTTTGAGTAAAACTCCCTCTATTTATGAATAAAAACTAGGAAGGTCCTTTGAAACGTAAAATTTTCCTCTCGTCTACAAATTGTGACTAAGAATCCAAGGTCTGGACCAAAAACCGAGACCACACGACACACTAGAACCCATTCTGGGAAATACAGAGACTCGAGTTCAAAGAAGTCACTTTACTCTTCAGACCCGATCTACGGTTGGCATACTAGAGTAATACGAGTAGAGATTGAATTCTGACAACGTGAAACTATTCATTAGTTCCTACATTTTTCTGAAAAGATTACTGTTCCTTTAAAATTTTAAAGGATTGGTCACCAGTTCTTTTTTACCACTAAATATAATTGACTCTAATATCCACTCAACCAAACAAAGACAGTCATGGAAATAAGTCCAAGACAAAGGAGAAGGTGTTTTACAGGTCTTTGTACATTGGGAGGAGAACACTCTGTGTTAGAGACCTCCGTGTACCCAGAGGTAACAAGGACGTAAATAAATTAAAAAGTTTCTCCTCAAACACGAAACATAAATAAACCGACGTATCGTACCGAACACCCTAGAATCAAGGAGCCCGTCCCTGACTTAGACCCGGGTGCCGTCACTTACGAATACAGAATTGACGACCTGGTGGTCCCTTAAGGGACAAAGACGTAAATATTGTATAGTAGTGCTTGAGATTTTACTCCTACTCGGTCTTAGTAGAACCCCCACCGTTTCTGTCCTAACCGATTACTTACTTTATAGTCTCCCGAAAGTTCGTACTTTCTGAACGTGTATTGCATTGAAGTCTTTGGGATGACGACAACGACGACGACGACGACGACGATTCAGTGAATTCAACACAGGCTGTGACACGCTGGGGTATCTGCCGTCGGGTGGTCCGAGGGGACAGGGACCCGAAGAGGTCCGTTCTTGTGACCTCACCCAACGGTAAAGGAAGAGGCTACGTACTGTCACTTTTCACTTTCACTTCAGTGACTCAGCACAGGTTGAGAGTCGCTGAGGTACTTGACGTCGACAACGGTTCGAGGTTTAGGACGGAGAGAACGGAAGGAAGGAAGAGACGGGTGTTGGGTAGTAGGAGACCTTCGAAGGTACGGTACGTCCGAACGTATGAGGTTTTTTTTACATAAATCATTGAGGACCTTTCTAAAGGTAGAGCATGTGACGATCTTTTATGTTTACCCCGTAAACTCGTCACAAAGTACCAATTCTACGTGTTGTTTAACGATGTAGACAAACTTTAAGGATAAAAGTGAACACGGAGGGGAATGGAAAAGAAAGTCGAAGGTACGAGTAAAGGGGTGGAGGAGTAGATGTGTTTGTGTTCGTAAGAAGGATGAAGACCTTCGAATCTACTAAAAGGGAGATTTTGCAGTCTCCTCCTCTACCGGACCGTCAAAAACTTTCAAAGGAACTCAAGATAATTTGACTTTATAGTGAAAATCTTGTACCTTTTATCATCACCTCACGTCACCACCAGAAGAGTCTCGTACAGTCCTATTAGTTAGAAAAATTTCTGGACATCCGCAGTTCACACTGTCACGAGTTTTCGAACCTAAACTACGTAGACTGAACGATCTCAGAGACAACTCCTCCTATTAAATAGTATAGAATTGACACCTTGACCGACCTGATTAACAAAGGACACGTACATACATAAATTAGTACACATACAGGGATTCATGCTCTCTTAGTAAACTGCCCGATAGGAAAGGAAAACAAAGGATTTGATTAGTTTCAAAGAGAGAATAGGGTTTAGACGGGTGGGAGAGGGTGGGGGTTTAGGAATTCCTTGTTTTAGGGTTAGAAGTATAAAGTTTTTGTTTCTCGTATAAATTTACAGTAGAAGATTATGACAAAGACTTGTTCTATCTAAAGTAATTTATCTTTAATTAGTCCAACACGAGTATTGGTGCAATGAGTCGTTTCTGATCTCCCGGACAGGATACGGTAGGACTGTTCCTTCCGTGACGGTATGTATCCTCAACCACGACCATCTCTAATCAGCCAGTCAGTGGAACCGGACAGTAAAACGTATACACGTTTTACCTCTGTCATAACCTCGAGTCCGACACCGGTGTCTCCGACCATAGGTAAAACAACATACTCTACGTAAATTCGGTGTCAGTTGAGTGTGTATACTATACCATGTCTATACCATAAGGAGTCCACAGTATACTTTATTTATTTTTTGAAGTAAACTTCACGGACCGAGTTCCAGACCAAGTAGGATCCGTGAATATTTGTTACATTACCACTCCTTCTATACCAGTCTTCGACACCAGGGGTTTCCCCATGGTTCCAATAGGAAAATTTCACACGTTTCTTCTATGACATTAAAGAAAACTATAAACATAAAATAGATGTTTCCTCTCTTTTACCGAAGTGTTTGTGAACTTTATTTCCACCTGTATGTCGGAGGGAGTCAGACTCACAGTCACAGGTGCACTAGACCCTCCGTCTGTGTGATAGAATTCCCTTTCCTCACGAGTAATGATCCTGCCCACCCGTCACCCCGGGAACGTGACCAGAAGTACAGTCGCACGACTCTACTCAATCACACACACGTTACTTCAACCGACAGTCATAATGACTCAAAATTGTCGTCTCTGTAATGAAACGGTTGTTTCAAGGCAGATCAGTTCCGATACCAAAAAGGACACCAATACATACCTACACTCTCAACCTGACACTTCTTTCGACTCGAGACTTCTTAACTACGAAAACTTGACACCACAATCTCTTCTGAGAACTCTCAGGGAGCCTGACGTTCCTCTAGTCAGGACCCACAAGAAACCTTCCTTACTACGACTTCAACTTTGATGTCTTGAAACCGGTGGAGTATACTTCTCAACTGAGTAACCTTTTCTGAGACTACGACCCTCCCTGACCCCCGTCCTACTCTTCCCCTGCTGTCTCCTACTCTACCGACCTACCGTAGTGGCTGAGCTACCTGCACTCAGACTCACTTGAGGTCCTCAACCACTACCTGTCGCTCCGGACCGCACGACGCTAAGTACCCCAGCGTTTCTGAGTTTGTGCTGACTCGTTGACTTGACTTGACTTGACTTGACTTGGGAGTATTTGATCTGTTTACCGATTCTTCCTAAGGACGAGATGAATTCTCATAACCCTGAACGGACCACCAGGTCACCAATTCTGACACGGAGGATTCCGTCCTCCACGTCCAAGTCAAAGACCAGTCCCACGATTCTAGGATGTGCAGCAACAACGATCAGTCAATGATTCAGTATAGACAGAGAAACGTTGGGGTACCTGACGTCGTACGGTACGAGGTGACAGGAAGTGATAGATCCGTTTTTTTGTGTGTGTGTGTTTTGTCTTCGTTACCACATTGTTTAAGTCGTTTTTCCGAACTTTTTTTTCTCATACTTTCTATAGCAGTTTTTGACACCCCGCAGACTCCAAAAGGAGATGAACGTTTTATTATTCGATCAAACGGTGTAAGGTACCTTTGACCGTCTTATATTCTGAGGACCCAGTCTCTGTTTTATGAACCGACAAATGTTGTGTTGTCCGTCGTGGTCCGTACAGACAGGACCGAGGGGAATGGGGGAGTAGGACGTTCAGGGAGTCCCGGTTATACCTGTCGGACCCACAGTGTCGATTTGTTTCGGACTCTCTTCCTTTGAGTTTATAGGATAAGTTATATTTCCCCGACGATTTTAGGACAGGTATGAGACGGGGTCTCTTTCTATAATAGAAATATTACGACCTGTCGTTTGTTTGGAAAGACGAAACCCTCGGTGATGAAAATCCAAAGTTCCGACAAACGACATGTTTGTAGGAACTCTTCTATCGGGTCTTACTTTCAATGGGTTTGGAGACGAGAGTTCTGTTTGTTTGTTTGTTTTTTCCTTTGGGTTCTTCTGGACAGAGTGTCTTCTATAATACATAATTACTTCATGTTTACTTCTATTCTTTTGTAGATTCAAATATGAAGATGAGGATCTTACTCGTTTGGGAAAGTATACTATATTTATTACTACTGGATTAATCTGGTTTGATTTCCAGTCGATTTTTTTAGTCTTCACTAGTTTCTAATAGACTTTCTGTCTAAATATACGTGAGGGTACTTTGTATTTGGAACTACGTTAATGTATATAACACGGAACCTTGTCATCGTTTAGTATTATCGTATAAATATATTAAATAGTTTTTACATAAATATTCCTTTCTTGATTTTAACCCCTAGACACAATTAAACAAATTGAAACCCCCTATACGTAAGTATAGGAACGAGTCCTCTGATCTCATCTTACTATACGACCCTTGACTTTCTTAAGATCTTACGTCCTCTGAAACGATATTAAAAGAGGATCCAAGAAGAGATCCAGTGTCGTTTTCATCTCAGAAGGTTTCTTGAAGATATGATTCTCGAGGATATGTACTAAAAAAAAAAAAAACATCTTCAGTAAGGATTCAACAAACTGGTAGAGAACTTAAACCATTCCTCTAAATTTGAAGGAGGTTTACAGGTCTTCGGTCGAAGAGGTCCTTTGTCTTGAAGGGAGACCCCACTTACTCTGGGAGGTGGACGACTCCCCTTGTCTCGGGACGGTACACCTCGTGTTGATTATAACACACGGAAAAAGGTTTGGGAGGGGATGGAAGTCGAAGAAGTCAGTGTAGGGTCAAAGTTAGGTCCGTTTTACTCTCCTTTCACTTAGTCTCACTCCTTACTGACCCGCTCCCTCGGACCGTCTCCTACGAGACCCATAGTCACTCCTGTGTCGAGACAAGACAGAAGATCTCTTTCAAAAACAATAAGTACCCAGAGGGAACCTGGTAGATATATAAATTTTAGTGAGGAGTAGAAGGAAGAACGAAAGGGTCCGAAACGGTAGTCAGGACCGTTAGGGAGGTGTACCTCGACTCTTGTAAAGGGGAACAAATCTCTGAGACCCTCAAATAAAAGTGTTAACAAACCACGTCTCTGAGTCCTTTCGTGTTTTTCAAGTGGGAACCGAGTAGTCATACCAGTCCTTTACTGGGGGTGATCGACGACTCCGTTGACAAGGGGTAGGATGACAGTTTTCCGACTCCATCTTTAGAAAGGAAACAAGGGTCGTTCACCCGTAGTGTGTCTAAAACTCCGGGATGTTACGACGTAAACTATGATCCGGTAGAGAACGATCTTTACGCTGGAACCTTATTAATGTGACGGAAAGGTATGGAGCCTAAGGAGTAGACGAGTAGGCCGTAAGTATAAGTGAAACACTTTTAACACTCCGTTCACGTAACGCACATGATGTACGAGTCATTTGTACTCGACAACCCTGAAGGGACCACCAGGTCACCAACTCTAAGACTCGAAGGTGACGTCCTCTGTGGCCAAGTTTGGGACCACCCCCTTGATTCTAGGACGTACGGAACGTCGCACCGGTTTCTAATTTTGGTGTTTGTTTGTTGTTGTTTTTGTTGTTGTTTGACAAGAAGGGAGATTACCTCATCGATTCTTCTAATTTAATTATTGTGTATCCTTACAAGAAAAATTCTAAATTCGTTAAGATTAATAATAGAATAATGATCAACCACCAACGATAAAGAATGGGGTTCAAGAGAGACTCTGAAGGAGTTAGATTTTTGGGAAACAGGTTAACCTTTCCTAGCAAAGGATGAGAAGACTCTACCCCCTACCACCATCACCTTCCTCAACTAACCATTTATCAGTTTATAACCGTCGATTGTGTCTTCTGACCAAGTAATTAGACCCAAAACCTTTTCGGCTTCGGTTCTTCCCTAATTTACACGTCCCTAAAATAATCTCCTTCACGGACGCTCACGTTTGCCCCGTCTGACCCTCTAGACTTTCTCGACAGTCTGGCGGTCCGTTGAGACTAGGGAGTCACCTTTTACTCCCCTCTTTCCCGTTGGGTCTGGCGGTACGTCAGACTCCCTCCCAGACGTTCCATCGACCACTCGGGAGCTCGGGTGTACCGGACAGTCTCCTCAGGACACAGAAGGTCTTTACCCTACCGGGATACTAGAGACGGTGGGAGTCAGACGTCGTTTCTCTTTGCCCCTACCGTACTGAAGTCACGTTTACGTCACTACCTAAGGTTTCGTGTCGTCGACCTGGGAACGAGTTACTTCAGGACACGACTTTTGGAACATCCACTTAAGAGAACCGACAAGGTCTGGTTAGGGGGACTTACGGGGGGACGGGAGACACCCTGTCGAAGTCGCTATCTGTGTCCTCCGTCAGAGAAAAGGACAGACTAAACTTCCAATTGATCCTTAAGTCCAACACGAAATTTTTTTTTTTTTTTTTCGAGAGACACAGGACGGTCTTACTGACTTTAAGGTGGTAACCTTTGATTAAGGGTTTCCAGAGGGTTCAAAGGAATCCTTTCCTAATTAAATTATCGAAGGTTCTTTTTCTCTAATACGGTGACTCATGGTCTATTTCTTCACTCTCGTCCCAACCTCCACTGTCACGACCCCCAGTATAATCTCCTACTCCCACGATAGTAAAACTCTTTATCAGGACCCACTTGGGACTTTTTTTAGACATCCGAAGGTACTAAAAGACCACTTGTCGTTCCTTTCGTAAACTGGGTTGGGTCGTAAACCGATTTGATGGTCTTTCTGTTCGGAAATAACCCCCTACATCTCACTTCACTTTCAGTGAGTCAGTACAGGTTGAGAAATGTTGGTGTACCTGATATGTCAGGTACTTTAAGAGGTCCGGTCTTATGACCTCACCCATTGGATAGGGAAGAGGTTACCTAACAGGACTGGGTCCTTAATTTGACCCCAGAGGACGTAACGTCCGTCTAAGAAATGGTCGACTCGATGGTCCCTTCGGTACGAGAATTCTGGATCTTAAGACGCCTGGGTTCGTGAGAGAGATCACCGAGGTTCCCCGTCAAAGTACAAGAGTTCGGACAATTCCACAGTGTTCCAATAAGTTTCAAGGACTCTCGAACGCACACAGAAAACCAAGTACCTCGTGTAACCACCTAGTTAAACCCGGTGTCGGATCTCGAGGGGTCGGAGAAGTCACCGGTTTCCTAGTGCAAGGAGGAGATTCGTGTCGGGTCAGTTCGACCTTGAGGTTCTAGATCTCGAATACAGTCAACAACCGACCTAGACTTATAGACAATCTCCCGTCTGGATTTCAGTGGGACCTTTGAAAGGGTCTCTATGTAAAGAGGACCTCGGTTCTCCTGTTGTATTCACTAGGTAAGACTTGACTAATTATTGACAGTGTAAAGACAGTCCCGTGGCCTTCTTGGTTAAAGCCCCGAACCATGGAACTCGAGACGTATCATTCAGTTCTACGGTCGTACCGGACCTCGGTACTAAGACTTTGCTCTGATGTGAAGTCTTATCGAACCCCTGAAACTTGTTTTCTGTCTAGGGGTCCGGAGTGACCTCTCAGGATCATTCCTACTCCCGGACTTCTCGGAAGAGGAGAGGGTGTAAGTGAGACTACTAGATGGTATACGTATAGTCGATTTTCGACTCAGTGCCTTCACCGTCTTTATCGGTGACCTAAAACGAATTAGTCCGAAACAGAACTAGATTTGACTTAGAAAAAACCTCATTCGATCCCATATTGCTGACTTCATTGTATTTCGATGAAATGTGTGTAGTCTCAACTTATCTAGGGACCCCCTTGTCTGAGACTTTGTCTCCGATCGTACGTCTCGAAAATAGTCCCTATCAAGGACCCTTGTCGTGGACACCTTCCCTCCCTCCCTTTCTTTTGTCTTGACCCGTCTCCCTCTACGATCGACATTACCTCAGGATCACGTTCGGGACCCCCAGGTCGTCCCCGCAGACCTCGACCCTACCAGAAGAGTTCGACCCCGTCGTCCGGACCGAAAGTATAGGAAGACAGCTAGTCAGTAACACTTACACTCGACGGGTTCCTTCTTTCACACTGGAAACTACCCTGTCAAAAGGAGCCGGTTCCGTTAAGGGTATTTCCCGAGATCCTGACGAAAACCGTTCGTGAGGGTCGTGACCCCCTTGTAGAATAAAAATAAGAACTTCTCCCTAGACTCGTAGATGGTGTACGACAATTTCAAGTCTACCCTGAGTAAACACATATCCGACCCTACTTTCGGTCAGGGGAGACGGGAGGGATTCTAGTGATAGATCATACCCGGGGACGTACGGTCTCTTCTCAGGCCGCGATCATGGAAAGGGGTACACTCTCTGAGACTCACTAGTTAGGTATCCTTATATTACTCTCACCTGACCTAACCTGTAAACTGAGAATCCAAACTATCTTCTCTTCCTTCCGATAGTCTTCGTTCTTATGAATCGACCAACCAAACGACACGATCATTTCGATTCCCACATACGTATTGTGGGTAAATCCGGTTAATCTAAGTAGGGAAACTAGTAGTGGTTGAACCCCATTCGTCCGTAATCGTCTATCAGACTCCGCTGTCTAATATAGTCAGGGAGTTTAGTACAGTGTTTTTTAATCACGAGATCTTATTGGTGGGGGAAGGGTTACTTTGTGTGGAACGTAAACCAACGAGTCAACACAGGTTGAGAAACGTTCGGAGTACTTGACATCGGTGGTCTAAGGAGACAGGTACGCTAAAGGCTCCATTCTTACGACCTCACCCTACCGTAAAGGAAGAGATTCGGGTACGATTGCGGTGTCTTTTGACTCGGGGGTTGTCGTATTTTAGAGACTAATTAATACTTTTCCAAATACTGCTGTCTTTTATTACAGTGGTTCCGACTTAGAGTCTATAAACTGTGACGACTAAAACTATCCAAAGATGGTTCAAAGTGTCACCAATCTAAGGGGATTAGGGAATCATTAATAATCTGTACAGATCCTTTTTTTTTAGGATGGTGTAAGAAAACTACTCTTACTAACAAATCATACGGATAAATAAATAAGTGAACATTACTCGTCCTCTGTGAACCACTCGAACAAGACAAAGAGATAGTCTAAGGAAATGCGTATTTAATAAACTCCCAATCTAAATACGAGTTTCTTATTACTCCATTTGTCCTCGTTTCCCTTATTAAATTTCGTTAAGTATTGTTCCTTTACTAGTGTATGTATCGCTTTCGTACCTCTTGGGGTCGGACAATAAGGCAAGACAAACTTCAGTCCTGTTTCGTCTTGATGTAGGGTCCCTGATAAAGAGGTCACTTTTGAGTTTTACGAAAGGGATCAAAATTGGTACAGCGTAGAACTCTGGACTCACGACTCTTTCTCTTCGTCAACCACGGAAGTAATTCTAACGAAACAGAATCAAAATAAAATATTTAATTGAGTAGTCACGAAAAGGATTTTCAAAGAAGGACCTTTTTCGCACGAGTAGTTTTGATACAAATCAAGTGGATCCCAGAATTTTGTTAAATGTTTTAGAATTTTTTCTCGGTCCGAATCTTACGTTAAGTATACGTTTCTAAGATCTACTTCGGTTTTCTGTAATGAATTTTGATACTTGTTTATTGAAACACTGATCTTAACATTTGTCTTCGTATTAAACGATTACAAAACAAGGTTTTCAGTCTGGAGGAAGGAGAATGGACTAATAATTATACCTTGTAGTCCCTTTACTCTATCTTTATTATATAGACTTGAATTAAATCTTTAAACTGGTTCTAAAGAAGACGATAGACTTACCCAAATTATATCTTTATACAAGACCTATTAGTTGTCGTTGAACCTCCTTCCAGAAATTTTGGTACAACGTCAGGACATAAAAAAAAAAGTCACTGACGTAATATGTATTTTACTGACTATTTTATACACTTATTATTGGATTTAATCCTCCTTATCAAGATATCGAAATTAATGGTTGATCATTTGATATACGAGGTTTAAATATAGAAGTCGGACAAAAGACTCGAGACATAGATAGATCATCTGTAAAAACGGAGGAGTTTTACCGATTTGAGTTGTAAGTCTTTTGATTCTGGCACCGTAGGTCACGGTAGTGAAGTACCGTTTATCTACCCCTTTGTTACCTTTGTCACTGTCTGGAATAAAACCCCCCGAGGTTTTAGTGACATCTACCACTGACGTCGATACTTTACTTTTCTGTGAACGAAAAACCTTCTTTTCGATACTGGTTGGATCTGTCGTATAATTTTTCGTCTCTGTAATGAAACGGTTGTTTTCATGTAGATGAGCGTTTCTATACCAAAAAGGTTATCAGTACATACCTACACTCTCGACCTGACATTTCTTTCGATTCACGGCTTCTTAACTACGAAAACTTAACACCATAACCTCTTCTGAGAACTCTCAGGGAACCTGACGTTCCTCTGGGTTGGTCAGGTAGGATTTACTTTAGTCAGGACTTATAAGTAACCTTCCTGACTACGACTTCGACTTTGAGGTTATAAAACCGGTAGACCACACTTCTTAACTGAGTAAACGTTTCCGGGACTACCACCCTTTCTATCTTCCGTCCTCCTCTTCCCTTACTGTCTCCTACTCTACCAACCTACCGTAGTGGTTGATCTACCTATACTTAAACTCATCCGAGACCCTCAACCACTACCTATCCCTTCGGACTTCACAACGTCAGGTGCCCCAGTGTCTCAGCCTGTGCTGACTTGCTGACTTGACTTGACTTTTACCGATTTTGACTTAATTAGTGGAGACGAGGTGAGAAGTTACCGAAGTGGAAGACATTTAGAAAGAAAAAAATTCTAAAAAAAAATACACTTAGTAAAAATTTCAGAAATTACTTAAACAATATTATGAGAAGGACAAAACATGAAAACTGGTACTCCGTACACCCTAGAATTAAGGGGTTGATCCCTAACTTAAGTGTGGGGGACTTAGATTTCCATTTAAGAATTGGTGACCCGGAGGTCCCTTCAGGAATATTGAGGATCAAACTCGAAGTACATTGAAGAGTTCGCTCTTAGGAACCTCCGTAGAAATTGGGTAGTAGACTTTATGTGGAATTGACTAGTTTAAGACAACTGAGGTAGAGGAATGACAGACAGAATTATTCCTATTTAACCTTAATCCTATTTGTTTATGACTACTTTTCTCTTCTGTTATTCTCCTTACGGGAACTCAATGTTAGTTTAATTTGACTTTCAGGTTGAAGGTTTCATTTCTTTCCTCTAAATCTTCGAAATCGGTTACCACTCAAGTAGAACTTAGGTATCGAATTAACCGGAGTTTTTCGCAATTATACTGGACTCCGATGTAAATAATTTAATGTCACAAATCTTCCGTTCTCCCCTTTTAAAACGACACGAGATGGGAGAGCCTAGTGTTAATATAAGTGAGGACCACTGTGTGAAATTACATTTTTATCTGTGTTGATATAAAACTTCTCCTCTGTTTTGCAACTTCGGTACAAGGTAATCTTCACGAACGTGTCTCACCCTTCGAAAAAGAACCTTTACCCTTAAGAATTCTACCTAGACAACCGTCCCCATCCCTCTCTATTTAATCCTCAAACCCCAATTGTCTATGTGTGATGATATATATTTTATCTATTTGTTATAGGATGATATATCGTGTCCCTTGATATAAGTTGTAGAACATTATTTGATATTACCTTTTTTTGGACTTTATATATATATATATACATATATATATATATATATATTGACTTAGTTTTTGATTATGTTGTCACATTTAGTTGATATGAAGTTAAATTTTTACCGATTTTATAAAAATTTACTTGTGTTGGTCGGTTTGTTCTACTTATACTACCGACGGATGTCGAATGACTTCTTACGATAGATCTCGTTACCACGATACCATTCAGTGGAGTCGGACGGTTCGAGGAGATAGGTACCCTAAGAGGTCCATTTTTATGGCCTCACCCAACAGTACGGGAAAAGGTCCCCTAGAAGAACTTGGTTCCTAGTTTGGACGTAGAGAATACAGAGGATGTAACCGTCCGTCTAATAAATGGTGATCACGGTGGACCCTTCGGGTCTCGTTACCAGATTACCTGATTAGGTATGTAGTCTCGACCAACTCCAGACATCCTTGTAGGACCCTATTAAGATATCTAAGAAGTCAGGGTCGGGGTTCTCTAAGAATAAATCCCCAGGACCTCCCCCTTGTGGGAGAGATTTAGACATGTGAAATTTTCAGGGGATCCACTAAGACTGTATGTTGGTCCCGACCCTCACGGTGCATTTACTCTTTAGTCTAAAAGAGTCGTACGTCGGTTCTTTCTCACCGACGGTTCTTTCTAGAGACACCTGATAATCCTCTGTGAAAAATTTTGTGACTTGGTAGACCTTTAAACTATCCTAGGGAACCCTCTTTCCCTACCTCATAACTCAGTGACCCTCAAGTTTACCCGATGTACTTATTAAACATCCGTATTTTAGATCCTCTAGACTCGTCCTTACCATCACCAGAGATACTAAAAATTCTTGGATATCATAAACAGTTTTCTTACTTTCCGACTATCCCTGAAGGGACCACCAGGTCATCGATTCTGAGACACGAGGGGTACGTCCCCCGGGTCCAAGTTAGAGACCGGTCCCTTGATCTAGGGTGTACGGCGTTGATTCTCAAGTGTACGGTGTTGACTTCTGAAGTGTGTGACGTTGATAATTTATTTTTTTTCTTTTCTAGGGTGTACGACGTTGGTCCCAACATCAAGGCATGTACAGTGTTGATTCTGGGTCTCCCCGTTTTTTTTTTTTTTTTTTTTTTTGGTTACTTATTTATAATTTTCTTTTTTTTCTTAGTTTCCGATTATCTGTTTCTCGTCGAAATTTTCAAAAATAAAATAACATAAACAGATCTCATGTTTCACAAGTCAACAGTCTTGTGGTGGGTATAGGGGAACTCTTACGACCGGACTTGAGGTAGACTGGGAGAATTGGACTCCAGAAAGAACCAAGAGGTCTCAGATGAGACGAACGTATGTGTCGTTCTGTCCGTACACCCCGTGATTGGTAAGTGGCAAAGGGTCTTTAGGATCTAACCGTCCTCTACCATATGTAATTGAGGTAACGAAGGGTCCACCCTATTGAGACCCTAACCCCTTCTCCCCTAACGAAATCTTAGGGGTTTAGGTGTTCACCCTACTTCGAGGTCAACGGGTATCGTCATAACGACAACTGAACTAGTGAGGTGTTTATTTAAGTCAAGTCAAGTCAAGTCGGTGAGTCAACACAGACTGAGAAACGTTGTGGTACTTAGCATCGTACGGTCCGGAGGGACAGGTAGTGGTTGAGGGCCCCAAGTGAGTTTGAGTACAGGTAACTCAGCCACTACGGTAGGTCGGCAGAGTGGAAGACAGCAGGGGAAGAGGAGGACGGGGGTTAGGGAGGGTCGTAGTCCCAGAAAAGTTTACTCAGTTGAGAAACGTACTCCACCGGTTTCATCACCTCAAAGTCGAAGTCGTAGTTAGGAGGGTTACTTGTGGGTCCTGACTAGAGGAAATCCTACCTGACCAACCTAAAGGAACGTCAGGTTCCTTGAGAGTTCTCAGAAGAGGTTGTGGTGTCAAGTTTTCGTAGTTAAGAAACCGTGAGTCGGAAGAAGTGTCAGGTTGAGAGTGTAGGTATGTACTGGTGACCTTTTTGGTATCGGAACTGATCTACCTGGAAACGACCGTTTCATTACAGAGACGAAAAATTATACGATAGATCCAACTAGTATTGAAAAGAAGGTTCCTCATGTGTAGAAAATTAAAGTACCGACGTCAGTGGTAGACGTCACTAAAACCTCGGGTTTTTTTATTTCAGACTGTGACAAAGGTGACAAAGGGTTAGATAAAGGGTACTTCTCTACCCTGACTTACGGTACTAGAAGCAAAAGACTTACCACTCAAAATTCAGTTGAAAAAGATGAGAGGAGAACGTGAAAGTAGTTCTCCGAAAAATCAAGGTGAAATGAAGGAAGGTATTCCCACCACAGTAGACGTATAGACTCCAATAACTATAAAGAGGGCTGTTGAACTAAGATCGAACACGAAGAAGGTCGGGTCGCAAAGAGTACTACATGAGACATGTATTCAATTTATTCGTCCCACTGTTATATGTCGAAACTGTATGAGAAAAAGGATAAACCTTGGGTAGACAACAAGGTACAGGTCAAGATTGACAACGAAGGACTGGACGTATATCCAAAGAGTTCTCCATCCAGTCCACCAGACCATAAGGATAGTAATGAATGTAAATTTATGAACTGAATCCCAGATGGAGACTCTCTTGTGTTTCAGTGGTTTGTTAATGACGGTTGATTCGTCTTTTAACTACGAAAGCTTAACACCACGACCTCTTCTGAGAACTCTCAGGGTACCTAGTGTTCCTCTAGTTTGGTCAGTTAGGATTTCCTTTAGTTGGGACTTATAAGTAACCTTCCTGACTACAACTTCGACTTCGAGGTTATGAAACTGGTGGACTACGTTTCTCGACTGAGTAACCTTTTATGGTACTACGACCATTTCTAACTTCTATTTTCCTCTTCTCCTACCGTCTCCTACTCTGCTAATCTATCGTAGTGACTGAGTTACCTGTACTTATAACTCATTTGCAACCCTCTACCATCTTCTGTCTCCTCGGACCGTATGACTTCAGGGACCCCAGCGTCTAAGTCTTTACTGAATCACTGACTTGCTATTGTTGTTCATCTTTTATTAATGGATGATTTAGTCTTAAACTTCTTTAACCATAATTTTTCCGTAGATAAAATTTCATAAAAATTTTTGAATAGTTAAACTGTCGTGGACGTCCGACCCTACCATAAGTATCCGTGTCGATTCAATCTCCCAGGTTGAAGTGAACCGAAAGTCTGGTGACCGATGTCTCCCAACGACAAGTGCCTAGAGTTATCGTAAGCAGAGAGACCCGGATGAAAGATGATGCACAGGAGGAAGTGAAGACTACAAAGTCCTTGATGAATATTGGTGAGGGAGAAGTTACAGAGGGTCAAAGTAGGGGGATACATAAACTGAAAAGATAAACGACAACAGGATCTTTAAAAATAAACAGGAAATTTTTTGTGATTTCGACAGGTAAGAAGGTCCATAGGAGAACGAAGTAAGGGGATGTGGTCACCTCAGTAAAAGGCGAGACTAATGAGGATCGAGTCTTACTGTCTTAATTGTTAGTGGACTTATAAATTATAATTCTATATTCACTCAATTTAACCTCCTTTGTCTTTAGATGGGACCGAGAGAGAACGTGAGTATCGGACCCTTATAGGGTTTCGTCCTACCAAGAATTACTATTAAGTAAACATATAATAGTAAGGAAAGAAGGAAACAAGGTGTCAATCAACTCAATCTTACGTTAGGAATTTGTTCTAACAAAACACCTTGAATTTAGGTTTATTTAGGAATTTCACCCTCTTACAATAAGTTATAAAGTTTTGTTAGAAATATTACTTTCATTTTGTGAATACGATAGTGGAATTGACTCTTCTTGTCCAATGTTTTAAGTCACTTACACGTCGTATTTAAGTTTTCAACACTAAAACTTCTTTCACTTTCTTTAGGTAATTGTCATTACGTCACTTACAGTCCACACCCTGTACCACTAATAAAGAGACGACGACAGATGAAAAACACAAAAACTTCAGAAGTTACTACTCGTTCAATATCTTTTATTGTTACTATGAAAAAGTGGACATTCCTTACTAAAGGGTGTCTAGTTAGTGGTACCTTCTTTGAAATAGTCAATAATGTCTCATGGATGTTTGGTACAGTTCTCCGGTACTCCGAAACACCGGTTTAAGGAAGTTTACAAATTCCTTGATGTAGTGTAGTAAGACGACAGTGTATTAAACAAAGTCTCGTGTCATTTTCACCTTTCAATATGTCAAAGTAAAAAATGACTTTCTTTATACTGGGACTTTGGGTTAGAACAATATGTGTGTATCTGTGTATGTATGTATGGGGTGGATACTTAGTTACTATGATTAGTTACATCCGTTTTTTTTTTATGATTTATTTTATGATCTGTTAGTTTAAATTATCGTAGATTTTCTTAAAAGGAGACGTTAGTCTATTTGATAGTCTCTTACTTACTCACTAAATTATAATCCTTATGATAGTGATATTACTTGTTACAGTTATACCGTTTTCTCTGTTTAGTATAGTTGTTTATGATTCGTTTGTCATTCATTTTTTAAAATTTATATAAAGTATTTTGACCCCTATCTTCTCAAGAATTATACTAGTAACTAGTAATGTGAATCGGTATTTGTTACAATCAATACTCATTACCCGAGACTTGAGTGAGACTGAATCCAAATTTAAGACCCATATGTAAAAGAAGGGTACTCTGAAAGTGATTCAATGAAATAGAAAGACGAAACCAAGAGAGACATTTTAACCGTATTATTAAAGAATGGTATGTCTCAATCATATTCTTATTAAGTTCACTACGTACAATTCACGAATCATATTACAGACATTAAATCACTATGAGTCAAGTCAAGTCAAGTCAGCGAGTCAGCACAGACTAAGAAACACTGGGATACTTAGTGTCGTACGGTCCGGAGGGACAAGTAGTGGTTGAGGACCTCAAGTGAGTCTGAGTGCAGGTAACTCAGTCACTATGGTAGGTCGGTAGAGTAAGAGACAGCAGGGGAAGAGGAGGACGGGGGTTAGGTAGGGTCGTAGTCCCAGAAAAGGTTACTCAGTTGAGAAGCGTACTCCACCGGTTTCATAACCTCAAAGTCGAAGTCGTAGTAAGTTCACAATATTATTGTGAGTATAATTTACGATAAATTACGGTACATGTAGTATAATATGTAACAATAAATATGTAACATGTTTTCATATTTTCGTATAATTTGTTAAAGATACTACTACTACTACTATTTGTCATCGTCACTATTATCATTTTGACTATCTGAAGTCTTAAATGAATACCTCTAAGAAGGGGGATGTGGGTTTTATATGTGTGGACTCTCAAAAGAGGGTCCACTAAGATTATATATTAGTTTGTAAATCTTAGTGCTTTAATCTCCGTAAAGATCATTTCTAGGTTCGTTACGTTCTCAGTACTCTGTTTTCCCTCTCCACAGTGATATCAACTACTTTTATTTAAACTATAAAAGTCTACTGAAGTAATTTGTATTTTTTTTAAGTTTTATTAGTCTTGTGAGGAAGTGTTACTCGGAAGAATCTTACTTCTTCTCCCAAGTCCTATCACCAGTCTATGTTCCAGTTACATAATTTTTTTTGTTTTCGAAAAGTCGTCATAGGTAAATCTGGTATATCGGTCCATTATCACTTTTCTAGGTAGGTATTATCACGGTTTGTATATTTCATGGATCTTTGTACGGAGGTTAATTTTAATTAATTGATTAAAAAATTTTTCATGGATCTCTGTTTAAACATTCTTATACTATGTATACTTCTTTTCACATGATGAAATGGTCTACTATGTTTTTTCCTCGACTGTTTTATTATTTTCGGTATATACTATTTGGGTGTCGTTTGTAATAGGAGTTACCACTTTTTAACTTTCGTAAAGGGGATTTTAGTCCTTGTTCTGTTCCCACGGGTGAGAGTGGTAATGATAAGTTGTATCAAAACCTTCAAAATCGGTGTCGTTAGTTTCTTCTTTTTCTTTATTTTCCTTAGGTCTAACCTTTTCTTCTTCATTTTGAGAGTAACAAACGTCTACTGTACTAGGAGATGTATCTTTTGGGATTTCTGCGGTGGTCTTTCAATGATCTCGATTAGTCACTTATATCATTTCAACACTCTGTATATTAATTGTGTGTCTTTAGGGAACGCAAGAATATGTGATTGTCACCCTCTTGTCTTTCTCTTTAATTCCTTCGTTAAGGTAAGTGGTAATGTTACTTTTCTTATTTTATGAATCCTTATTTAGATGGATTTCTTTGTTTTTGGATATATATCCTTTGATATTTTGTGACTACTTTCTTTAGTTTCTACTATGTTTATCTACCTCTTTATATGGTACAAGTACCTAGTTTTCTTTGTTATATCACTTTTACTCATATGATGAGTTTCGTTAGATATATAAGTTACGTTAGGGACAGTTCGATGGTTGTCATAAAAACTGTCTTGATCTTGTTTATTAAAGTGTTAAACATATCTTTATGTTTTTTTTTTTTTTTTGGAGCTTATCGGTTTCGTTAGAACTCTTTCTTCTTACCTTGTCCTCCTTAGTTGGACGGACTGAAGTCTGATATGATGTTTCGATGTCAGTAGTTCCGTCATGCCACGACCGTGTTTCCGTCTTTTTATCCAGTTACCTTGTTTTATCTTTCAGGTCTCTATTTAGGTACGTGGATACCTGTGGAATAGAAACTGTTTCCTCCGTTCTTATGTGTTACTTCTTTTCTGTTAGATAAATTGTTCACCATGACCCTTTCGACCAGTTGGTGAACATTGTCTTACTTTGATCTTGTGATTGTGGTATGTGTTTTTATTTGAGTTTTACCTAGTTTCTAGATTTACATTCTTGTCTTTGATATTTTGAGGATCTCCTTTTGTCCGTTTTGTGAGAGACTGTATTTAGTGTCATCCTAGGAGATACTGGTAGAGGGTCTCGTTACCTTTATTTTCGTTTTTATTTGTTTACCCTGGATTAATTTGAATTTGCAAAAACGTGTTACTTCCTTTGATATTCGTTTCACTTTTCCGTCGGAAGTCTTACCCTCTTTTATTATCGTTTACTTTGTGGACTGTGTCTTAATTAGAGTTTTTATATGTTCGTCGAGGACGTCGAGTTAAGGTCTTTTTATTTACTGAGTTAGTTTTTTACCCGGTTTCTTGATTTATCTATAAAGAGGTTTCTTCTGTATGTCGATTGTTTACTTGTTTACAAGTTGTAGTGAGTAATACGACGACGACGATGATTCAGCGAAGTCAGCACAGGCTGAGACACGTTGGGGTATCTGTCGTCGGGTGGTCCGAGGGGTAGGGACCCTAAGAGGTCAGTTCTTGTGACCACACCCAACGGTAAAGGAAGAGGTTACGTACTTTCACTTTTCACTTTCACTTCAGTGAGTCAGCACAGACTGAGAATCGCTGGGGTACCTGACGTCGGGTGAGCCGAGAAGGTAGGTACCCTAAAAGGTCCGTTCTCATGACCTTACCCCACGGTAAGTGAGTAATTCTCTCTTTACGTTTAGTTTTGGTGTGACTCCATAGTAGAGTACGACCAGTCTTATCGATGATAGTTTTTCAGATGTTTGTTATTTACGACCTCCCCCACACCTCTTTCCCTTGGGAGAATGGGACAACCACCCTTACGTTTGATCATGTCGGTGATTCCTCTTGTCACACCTCTAAGGAATTTTTTAACCTTTATCTTGACGATATGCTGGGTTGTTAGGGTGAAGACCCGTATGTGTGACTCCTTTGGTCCTAACTTTCTCTGTACACATGGGGTTACAAGTAGTGTCATGATAAATGTTATCGGTCCTGTACCTTCGTTGAATCTACAGGTAACCGTTTACGTACCTATTCTTTCGACACCAGTCAATCAAGTCAGTGAGTCAACACAGGTTGAGAAACGTTGGAGTACTTAGAGTCGTGTGATCCGAAGGGACAGGTAGTGGTTGAGGCCCTCAAATAAGTTTGAGTACAGATAACTCAACCGGTACTCTACGGTAGGTCGGTAGAGTAGAAGAAAGCAGGAGAAGAGGAGGACGGGGGTTAGGGAGGGTCGTAGTCCCAGAAAAGTTTACTCAGTTGAGAAACGTACTCCACCGGTTCATAACCTCAAAGTCGAAGTCGTAGTTAGGAAGGTTACTTGTGGGTCCTGACTAGAGGAAATTCTACCTGACCAACCTAGAGGAACGTCAGGTACCCTGAGACTTCTCAGAAAAGGTTGTGGTGTCAAGTTTTCGTAGTTAAGAAACCGTGAGTCGGAAGAAGTGTCAGGTTGAGAGTGTAGGTATGTACTGATGACCTTTTTGGTATCGGAACTGATCTGTCCGGAAACAACCGTTTCATTACAGAGACGAAAACTTATACGACAGATCCAACCAGTGTTGAAAGGAAGGTTTCTCATTCACAGAAAATTAAAGTACCGACGCTAGTGATAGACGTCACTAAAACCTCGGGGGTTTTTATTTCAGACTGTGACAGAGGTGACAAAGGGGTAGATAAAGGGTACTTCACTACCCTGACCTACGGCACTAGAAACAAAAGACTTACAACTCGAAATTCGGTGAAAAAGTGAGAGGCGAAAGCGAAAGTAGTTCGCCGAAATATCAAGGACGGTATTCCCACCACAGTAGACGTATAGACTCCAATAACTATAAAGAGGACCGTTAGAACTAAGGTCGAACACGAAGAAGGTCGGGTCGTAAAGAGTACTACATGAGACGTATATTCAATTTATTCGTCCCACTGTTGTATGTCGGAACTGCATGAGGAAAAGGATAAACCTTGGTCAGACAACAAGGTGAAGGTCAAGATTGACAACGAAGGACTGGACGTATGTATAAAGAGTTCTCCGTCCAGTCCACCAGACGATAAGGGTAGAGAAAGTCTTAACCATGTATATTTCGTCACCATGTCTATGTGTTACCTTATAATGAGTCGATAATTTTTCTTACGTAGACTTAGTCAAGATTACTCCACCTACTTTGACCTCGGATAATATGTGTCAGTCATTCAGTCTTTCTTTTTGTGGTTATGTCATGTGATTTCGTATATATACCTTAAATCTTTCTACCATTGTTACTAGGATATACGCTCTGTCGTTTTCTCTGTGTCTACATTTCTTGTCAGAAAACCTGGGACACCCTCTTCCGCTCCCACCCTACTAAACTTTCTTATTGTAACTTCGTACATATAATAGTATAAACTTTGTATAGTGGTCAGGTCCAATCTACGTATTCTGTCCCACGAGTCCCGACTACGTGACCGTACTGGGACTCCCTACCTTACCCCTCCCTCCACCCTTCCCCCCCAAGTCCTACCCCTTGTGTACGTGTGGGTACCGACTAAGTACAGTTACATACCGTTTTTGGTGATGTTATGACATTTCACTAATCAAAGGTTAATTTTATTGAATTAAATTTTTACTCGACTTATTTGTATCTCTACAAGTTTTCAAGATTTTCTCACCCGACTTGTAACATTAAACCCTCGGTAAGGAGTATCCGAATTACTTTGGGGTTATTTTTACGATTATAATAAAACTACTTTATTAAACCTAAGATAAACATCTGACATTCTCTTATTTGTCAGATTTCGAACTGTATGACATCCATGTATTATGTACGATCGATTGATCGTTCCATTACAAATTTTAGGAAATTCGATCCGAAGTTGTCATACATTTGACTCTGTGAAGGTCTGTATGTTCGACCTAAATCTTTTCCGTCTCTTTGGTCTTTAGTTTAACGGTTGTAGATAACCTAGTATCTCTTTCTCTTAAGGTCTTTTTTTTGATTTAGACGAAGTGACTGGTATAATTTCGGAAACTGACACACCTAATGTTGTTTGACACCTTTTAGGAAATTTTCTACCCTTATGGTCTGGTGGAATGGACAGAGGACTCTTTGGAGATACACCTAGTTCTTCGTTGTCAATTTTGGTCTGTACCTTGTTGACTGACCAAGGTCTAACCCTTTCCTCATGTAATCCGACATATAACAGTGGGACGAATAATTTGAATACATGTCTCATGTAGTACGCTGTACGGTCCGACCTACTTCGTGTTCGACCTTAGTTCTAACGGTCTTCTTTATAGTTATTGGAGTCTATACGTCTATTGGGTGGTGGGAATCCCGTCTTTCACTTCTCCTTGATTTCTCGGAGAACTACTTATACTTTTTCCTCTCACTTTCTCGACCGAATTTTGAGTTGTAAGTTTTTAGATTCCAGTACCGTAGTCCAGGGTAGTAAAATACCGTTTATTTACCTCTTTTTTATCTTTGTCACTGTCTGAAATAAAAGAAATCGAGGTTTTAGTGACGTCTGTCACTGACGTCGGTACTTTACTTTTCTACGAATGAGGAACTTTCTTTTCGATACTGTTTAGATCTACTGTATAATTTTTCATTTCTGTAGTGAACGACTGTTTCCGGGTATATTACTTTCGATACCAAAAAGTATCGAAAGGTATTATCAGTACATGCCTACCCTTTCAACTTGGTATTCCTTCTGACTCGTGACTTCTTAACTACGAAAGTTTACAACACGACCTCTTCTGAGAACTCTTAGGGAACCTGTCGTTCTTCTAGATCGGTCAGATAGGATTTCCTTTAGTTGGGGTTTATAAGTGACCTTCCTGACTACGACTTCGATTTCGAAGTTATGAAACCGGTGGACTACCCTTCTTGACTGAGTGACCTTTTCTGGGACTACGACCCTTTCTAACTCCCGTTCTCTACTTCCCTTGTTGTCTCCTACTCTTACCAACCTACCGTAGTGACTGAGTTACCGGTACTCAAATCCGTCCGAGACCCTCTATCATCTCCCGTCCCTTCGGATCCCACAACGTCGGGTATTCTACCGTTTCTTAACCTGAACTGACTCCCTGACTTGTAGTTGTTATGAAGGAGAACGAAAAATCGCTTTAAGACTACGGTGTCCAGTACCACTAGAGGAGGAAATTAAAAATATTAATGATAAGTGACCGTGAATGATATCTTAAAAACCTTCAAGATAAAATATAACTTAAAAATCAATTAAATGTAATTACCCAGTAATTAATAAGAGAGGTTTTGACTGATATTTGAGGAACTTCAGTTCCTGATTCAAATATATGGAAACTTGGTTTATGAATTACGTATGATCAGTGGATGTCTCTTGTCTCCCCACTACATCTTTCTCTGTTGACTTGACAATAATCGAGTAGTGATGTCTTATTTTATTTTATGACAATTTGCGTGAACTCCTTCAGTTTGATACCTCGGTGGATTCGTTAGGTTTACGGTTGGTGTCAGTACCAACCTCACACGGAAGAGAATGGATCTCTTCAATGACGACTTATAATACAACTGACTACCTAGTGAAGTAAGGGTTTTATACGACCTCGACTATTGTTCGACTCTAGCTAAGGTCTCAGGTTATTCCTAAGAGTATTTTATCCCCACTGATTAATCTTCTTTATGTACAGCTGAATTATCGTCAGTTACCGGATCCTTCGGTATCCTTACTTACTCTTGAGGGGTTAAGGGTTTCGAGGTTTCGTTTTTATAAAGTCTTAGTACGAGACTCATCCGGACCGTCTAAGAGTTTCATCTCACCGACGTTTTATGAGTGAACTATAAAATTCGTATAAAACATACGAATTTAAACATCTTTAAACATTTTCAACTCCTCTTCTATGACGATCAGTCCTTCATTTGCATCTCTTGTATTCATTATAATTTAGCCATACACACGGCAAAGGTTCTTGATACTCATTCGTTTGGCGAAGAACTGAAGTTGACCTACAGTAAAATGGATTTATATACGTCCCCTATAATTATGATATGAACACAAATGAAATTGTTGGTGGTCCTGACACACTTTTAGTCGAAGTGTCGGTTTATTTCACTGTTTTTACTGTTGAGGTTCTTGTGTCTTTGGTGAAACGTTCAAAACGAACGTATAAGACACAATAGAGGACTTTTCCTCAGAATCTGTAAACATTCGACCGACGGACGGGATGGCTGAAAAGTTCGAAGATAAATTGTGGGACTCCTTCCCAGAGTGGTTTTACGGTTGTGAATTCAGTCTATTTACGGAGATCGGAAGTAGTAGACAGGTCACAAGGTCGATAATGGTTCGTCACCATTCAGAGTGGTTATTGCGTCTCGAGGTGTAAAGACTCGTTTTGACACTACAAAGGCTCGTGGATCAGTGTGTAAGGGATTTACCTCTCCTCCTGACACGTCCGATCGAAAGTACATTTCAGTCAAAGTCATGATGATTGACTGAAGTTTACTCACCGGTGACTACTATTAATCCGTCCAGAGGGTAGAGACATAGTAGGGGTACGGGAGGACGTTAAACTTCCCGATACTACTTACATTTCTCTGACTCCTATACGTACGCACGATTCAACGAAGGCAGGACAGGCTAAGAAACACTACGATACCTTGGTATCGACCGACCCGAGGAGACAGGTACCCTAAGTGGTCCCTTCTTATGACCTCACCCAACCGTATGGGATGAGGTCCCCTAGAAGGACTGGGTCCCTAGTTTGGGTGTAGAGAATACAGAGGACCGTCCATCCAAGAAATAGTGATCGTGGTGGACCCTTTGGGTATGACTTCCATACCAGACGTGAAATGGTATTAAACTTTATGTAAACTCTTTTTTTTAAGTGTTTATTTCGTGTTCATATACCATTAATGTACTTTGTTCTTTTTGACAACTTCAATGTATTGAGAATAAACTACTATCCTTCAAAGGTCTGTATACGACGTCTGTCATTGAGATTTCTCTTGCGTCTCCTGTCTCTGACGCGACACCTACCCCAGTAATCTCCTCCGAAATCCTTCTCGACGTAGAAATTGACCCTCCGGTGAATCGAATACCTAATTCCTTTTCCAAAGACCTCGTTGTGTGACACGAAAGGTTTGGACGAATTTGAGTCTCCTTTACACACAGGAACTCTGATAATAAACTAGGAAGATTTGAAGTCAAAAGGGTAGACATTTTACCCCTATTATTGTCATATCATAAGTGGAACTTCCTGACTCAATCTATTACTTACACTTCATCGAAGACCTTATACCATTCCCGAGTTACTTTATAATCGTGTGTGTTATTTGTCTTTTTAAACTGAAACTTTATATCTAACAAACACTGTCGTTCTCACACATCTTTTCTTTGGGAGGATATGGTAACCACCCTTAAATTGACCACGTCGGTAATACCTCTTGTCATGTGTCAAAGGAATTTTTTGTTTTTATTTCGATGGTATACTAGGACCTTAAGGTACGGACCCGTATATAGGTCTCTTTTGAGTTTAAGTTTTTTTATGTACGTGGGGTTACGAGTGACTTTGTGAAAAATTTTATCGGTTTTATACCTCCGTTGGATTCAGAGGTAGTTGTCTCCTTGTCTATTTCTTCTGTACCATAAATATGTGTTACTTTATAATGAGTATCTTTTATTATAATGGTATCGTTTCTTATTACAGAAAGTGTCGTTGTACATACTTGGATCTCTAATAGTATAATTTACTTCAGTCTGTTTCTGTTTATAGTGTACTATAGTGAATGTACATTTTAGATTTTTTTACTATATTTGCTTAAATAAATATTTTGTTTTTATCTGAGTTCGTATCTTTTGTTTGAATACCAATGGTTTTCCCTATCGACCCCTCATCCCCCTATTTAACCCTCAGACTCTAATTGTATATGTGTGGTGAGATATATTTCATCCGAAAGGACCACCGACTTCCGTTTCTTAGACGGACGTTACACCCCCTGGACCCAAGTTAAGGACCTTGCCCTTCTAGGGAACCTCTTCTCGTACCGTTCGATGAGGTCATAAGAACGGACATCTTAGAGGTCCCTGTCTCCTCGGACCACTCGATGTCAGGTACCCCAGCGTTTCTGAGCCTGTACTGACTCGTTGATTCATGTCGAACTTTGTTCCTGGATGACACATCGTGTCCCTTGATATAAGTTATATAGCGATATATATATATATTGACTTAGTGAAACGATACGTGGACTTCGATTATGTTGTACCAATTAGTTGATATGAAGTTAAAAATTTTTCCAAAATCTTTTTCTATCTAACGGACCTTCACCTGATTTCTCCCTATAATGTAATTATCTATTCTACTACGAATCACCCTTTATAGATTTCAGTCAGAGGTTAAGGAATGGAGTGAGAGGTTTCCAGGACCAATAAATGATATTTGACGGGTCTAAATCCCCTTAAACCCTCTCGTAGGTGACCGGAAGGGGAATCTTAGATAGACTCCCTTCCTTTGGTTTAGAAAAGAAAGACTATAAGGTGACTTGTGTAAAACCCGTATCGTGTGGTGGTAGTCTCATTGTAAGGTTTACGAGTCTTTCGGGTTCGACTTTCTCGTTTTATTGAGACTGGGTCCTCGTCCCCAACTTAAAAGTACTTTGGTCTGAATTCGTAAGTGACACTGTGAGTTTCCTCAAAACAGACATTGTGTAGTAACTCTTTTTCGAAGGTTAATTCACTTTTAAACTCGGTTAGATTTACAAACCTTACCACATCTGTCGAGTTGGGAAAGGATGGGAAGGGGACAAGAGAGTAATGGGGTAGGGGTAATAACAGTATAATAACGTAAAAGTGTAACAAGTCGTTTGTTACCCGACTTTGAGACCGGGGTAACTAGTCTACAAACCGTAATATATCGGTCTCGGTTATTTACCTTTTGTTGAGTGAGTTCTTTGTAAGATCGGTTCTTTCCCGTTATTCACCCGGTAAAGTGGTGGTAGGTCTTACTGAGGGTTTAGAGTGTAAAGATGTATACTAGACCGTTAATACCAAGGTCTAACTCCTAAAGTTTCGTTAAAGACGGTAAGGTCCACGTTCGGGCCAACAAATTAACCATAGACATCGAATCCTCCTCCCTCAAATAACCTGAGAAAGTCATACCGGAGGGTTTTAGGTCGACGTTTTCGATTTCAGGGGTACGTTTGGTTGAAGTGTGGATTCGTATTTCTAAGTTCCGTGATAAATCTCCTCGTTTTTCTCTCGAGTGATAACTTATCGTCGAAAGTCCCGTCCCTCCTTTCCGGGTCGGTGTGCCAGAAACCGAGATACAAAGGTCTCCTGTGCAAACCGACATCGTGGTCTAACGGTCCAACCATTTTCGAGATAGTTCGGGACGCAGAACGGAAGACAATCCTCTGGACACTGTGAAAAAGAAGAGAGTGTGGTACCCCACTTTCCCTTCAGTCTCTTAGCCGTTAGTTGTATTTTCAGTTTAAAATGTTAGTGAAGACACGACTTACCGGGTGAAAGGGGGAACATGAACCCCTGAAGTAGTATAATTTCTCTCTGTCGTTTTCTCCATGTAAGAAAAGTCCTAGGTCTATGTGGAGTTCCGTTAACGATACTCTCTTCTTTCCGAAGGTCTGGTCGAACGTTGAGGGATCGTTGGTGACAGTGTCCAAGAATGTCCAGTGGAAGTTCGTTTTATAATCCCTATTTACGAGAAAAAAAAAAATTTAATACCTTATGTTAGAAATTATGTTTCTTTCGTAACTATCTCATAGTGGTAAGTCAAGTCGGTGAGTCAACACAGACTTAAAAACACTGGGGTACCTGACGTCGTACTGTCCGAAGGGACGGGTAGTGGTTGAGGGTCTCAAACGAGTTTGAGTACAGGTAGTTAAACCACTACGGTAGGCCGGTAGAGTAGGAGACAGTAGGGGAAGAGGTGGACGGAAGTTGGAACGGGTCGTATTCCCAGAAAAGGTTACTCAGTCAAGAAGAGTAGTCCACCGGTTTGATAACCTCAAAGTCGAAGTCGTAGTCAAGAAGGTTACTTATAAGTCCTGACTAAAGGAAATCTTAACTGACCAACCTAGAGGAACGTCAGGTACCCTGGGAGTTCTCAGAAGAGGTTGTGGTGTCAAGTTTCCGTAGTTAAGAAGTCACGAGTCGAAAGAAATATCAGGTCGAGAGTGTAGGTATGTACTGATGTCCTTTTCGGTATCGAAACTGTTTTACCTGACTCTCTTCGACGACAGCCGTCGACAGTCGTTTCACTACAGAGACGAAAAATTATACGACAGATAAAAATTATACTAAAAATTATGTTTCTTTCGTAACTATCCCGGTATCAGGAGTGACTACGTAAAAATCAAATGTTTCGTTATCGTTTTGTCCTCTCTTCCCCCGTCCCGTGTTGAAAATTTTCTTACTGTCTCCGTAGTCAAGTCTCGGTATCCTGTACTGTTTTTGACCAATCTTGGTTAATCCATGTTCTACCACCTTATCAGTTGAATGTCAACTGGACTCGGTAAAATAAACGAGTAACGTTATGTAATCCTAAGGGAGTATCGAGTCAACCATTTCTTAGCTGGACGTTACGTCCTCTGGGAGCAAGCTAAGGACCTACCCTTTCTAGGGGACTTCTTCCTTTACCGTTGGGTGAGGTCATTAGAACGGACCTCTTAGGGGTGACGAACGTCGTCGAAGAGAGTCATTCTAATAATAACTGAAGTAGGTTTTCCGAAAACTGGTCCTCGTTGTAATCGTATTCGATTTCCTGTGTAGGTAGTCACGGTATTGTCAAGACTCCGATTGGTATTTTCCGGTTTTTCACCCGTCATCGGGTTAAGAACCTTTAGGGAGGGAGAAGGGGTTTTATTAATCTTATTAGGAGGGTGAGTGATCGGACACTTTAATGGGTCGGTTATTTTTGATTGGTGTGTCATAAAGTTGTGAGAGAGCGGAAGCCTCTACCGGGTGTGAGATTCAGACACCTCACACAAAGAGAGATTTATTTAAGTGAAGAATGGATAGTCAAACAGAGATTTAAGAAAATGTTACTTCGGTCTTAGAATTTAAGTGGTCCTTGTTCTCGATCCGGTCCCGATCTGGTTGACGCAAAAGAAGTCAGTAGTAGTCAACTCAGGGAGTAGTATAGAGTGAACCTACTGATACCGGGAAAGGGTAGACAGAATGACAAATGGTCGGAGAACGATAAGTCAAGTGAGAAGTGTGGTTATGGTCTCTCAATAGATTCTCTGTCGCACTTGTAGACTCGGGTAACGAGATTATCACGGGGTGGTGATACCCTCCTTTCGGTTTGTACCAAATTACTTTCTGGGATGGGAGATGACTGCAGAGTACTGGGACGGGGGAGAAGAATAGATGAGAATGAAGTTGTTGGCATACTATCGATAAAACTTGAAGATAAAAACCTTCTGAAGGAGACTTCTAAACTCTAGAGATAAAGACGAATCTCTCAACCATGAGGAGAAGATTTTCAGTGGAGGAGACTCTTCGGAGGCGACTACTAGGAATCTGGGTCTTCCTCCAATCGACGAAGAAGGAAACACGAGGACCTCGAGAGTAATGAGTCAAGATAGTGTCATCAGTAGTACATCCTAAACTTTCTGACCCTAACGTATCCCCTTTCCTCACTCAGAATGAGGGAAAAGATGCGGGATCGTGTATGATTTGTAAGACTTTTGCTGGTCACCTTCTTACTTACTCTCTCGTGTATGAACGAGGAATTCTTCGGAACTCGAATATAGAAGTAAAAAGAGTCACAGATATGAATGTTTGACACGAGACGGGAATCAGTATGAGAATGTCTACACACGGTGACTAGGTTCGTCAACTGACTGTTTTGAGTTCCACGTAAAAGGGTTATCATCTACTTAAGGTCGTGTAACGGGTGGTTGGGGTACTGACTTGATAGGTCTTATATCGAGGTGTCCTCATCCCTAAACCCGGATGTCACTTCGGACCGAATATCATTCACGAGTGGTTCTCCCTCTTACCTCCTTCGGCCCACTCCTAGTCTCAATAAAGACACAACTTCCTTAGTACGTACCCGAGTTCAACTTGAAGGGTTGTTACATACACAAATTTATCTAATAGTTAGGCGAAGAGTCTCCCGTCATCGAGATAAAAAATCTGAAACTCAATGGATGAAGAAACTGAAACTTAATAGATAAAGAGGTCTTTATAAATGGACCATGTCCATCGGGTGGAAACCCCGGGGAGAGTTAAAATAGTAGACGTTTCTAGGGGTACATAGTTCAATCAGGAGGGAAAAGAATTGGAGAGGGACATATATAAGACAGTCATTAGTCAAGAGATACACAAAATTAGAGCAAAACGGTTGACTCATCCACGGTTAAACCTTTTTAGTAAAAATCTATGGTATCACTCGTCGGGGATATGTTTCGTGTCGTCCACGAGTGGGGGAAGAACAATCTAACTATACAACTCCTAAATGGTCAGACCTCCCTAATTTCCCACACACAATCGTATTGTCGGTTGTAGTGTTAAGGAGAATCCTTCCTTGATCGATGTGACTCTTTTTATGAAATGATCTGGTAAACCCTTACTTTAGTATTTCGGAGGTCTTGTTCCAGACCTTTCTTTCTCGTCTTGACCTTTTGTTCCCGTCTTATTCTTTAGTTAACGAGATGTATCTTTCACTCTCCTAAAGGAAAATATTGACTCCCCTTCGTCCCTCACCTCTCTCTCTTTCTTCAGGGTGAATACGTCGGTCTCAGTCCTCAGGTCCAACAGTTCTTACCTCAAGATTCCTCGTCCCATACATTCTAGTTCAGATACCAAAGGGAGTAAGACGAGGAGGTACAAGATTCAAAAGGAGGGTGTATTTTCGGGACACACTTCGTAAACATACACACTGACAAGTAACTACCTTTAGTTACTCTCTCATTTCACGACATGACGCTAGTGGTCTCTTAAGTCCGGTCTCGACCTAAGTGTGTGTACTCGATAGTTGACTCCCTTAAGTGGTCTTTGTTCTTGGGTCTTAGTCTCCGTTCCCCTTTCGGTACTCAGGAGAGGAGAAGGAAGATAATTAGAGGTCTAAGACACTCCTACCCCCAGAATGATGTTTACCCCCACTCAAAGTTTACTCGAAATCATCCTAGAGTTTCTCGTCTATGACTTTGACTGTACACGCAATGTGTACCTAATATCCGACAGCTCTGGATTCCGACGGTAGTCATTCTTACTCGTGTGACTCCGGACCTCACCCCTTCACTGAACCGGTTTCAACAAAGTGAGAAACCCCTTCCTCGTCCCACAGGTCGTGAGTCCGAAAAGGGTTTGTAATAAGATACAAGATGAGACACGACACGGAGGTAGGAATTTAACTGGTACCCCCGGGTCGTTGTCGCAGACAGACTCTGACACCGTAAACAACCTGAAAATTAACCTCTTTAAATCCAATGACAGTTACGGTCGTTCCCGATAACAAATAGATTTCCGACCCTAGTGTCGACACGACGACCCGGTAGGCCTTCTCGGTAGACAGTAAACCCCCTTAGGATTCCCCTAGACCGTACCCACCTACTCCAGGATCCTTACCCGACTTAACCCCTACGACGATCATCGGAGGTCCGGAGTTAATAGTTCTCTGAGAAGTGGAACACGGCGGAAAGGAACAGACAAAGTCCTCGGGTCTTCCCTCGTGGGATACCGACCATAGAGTGTAAACGTCCGTACCTTATATCTTCTACACGAAGGTGGTCAGAGTCCTGACCATGGGCCCTCTCCGTAGGGTTCCCCTCCAGGAGAGACTCTCCGATAGAAGAACCTGGTAGGGGAAATAAAGGTCCATTAGTCCGAATCAGCCTTAGTTTAATTAAATGAAGAAGGACAGTAAACCCAAAGAAAAGACAGTGACTATAACGGGACTTCCATGTCTATCCATAGTATTTGGACTTTAACACGATTTTGTTCCTCTGCGACGTTCAGTTCCTTCGGTGTCCAAATTGACAATCGAGGGTCGGTGGTCCAAACTTGTTACCGACAGGGGTTTCTCGGTCTCTTGGTCTCTTCAGCGTCCGTCGGACAGAGGAGTCCCCAGACCCTCCCGATCCTCTCCTTAACGGACTGGTCCCAACTCCTGTTGTCTTTAGTCTCGTCTCTCCTTCTCCCTACTTTTGCGATACGTTTATGTCGTCGGACGAAAACAGAGAAGATTGGTGATTTGTAAACTATTGTTGTAGTTTTGGTGTTTAAAGAAATAGGGACGATAACACACTTTGCTACCGAAGTTCTTTCTCTCCAATTCCTCTAAATCAACTCCAGTCGGTCGTTTAGTCATTTAGGACCTTTACTAAGTCAGAGACGAGTAGAGGTTGATGGTGGGAAACGACGAAAGATAACGACAAATTTATACTTCGACACACTCATTTGTCTTTTACGACATCCAGGAAAGATCACCCTGACGTTTGTGTCCGATTTTCGGTAAAGGTAAAAACTAGCCTACTTTTATTGAAAATCCGAAAGACAGAATTTTTTTTTTTTACTAACGGTACTATTTTGAAACTTTCCCCCAGTCTCCCTCCCTCACAAAGACTTGGTCTTTTCGACGAGACCCTCAGTAGTCTAAAAACGTCGCCCATCATCCAGACCCTAATTGAACATATTGAGAATCGACGATTACTGGATAACGTTACGTCCAAATTTAAACTTTCACACGGTACAAACGACTGAAAATCCTCAGACTTTTCAAATTTTACTTCAACCTCTGGATGAGGTCTAAGGGGAGTTAAACTCCCCATAGACTAAGATTGTCACTATTTCTAGAAATAAGCTTGTTGTTGATGGAGTATTTCAGAAAGGGTCTGTGGGCGAGAGGGTAGGGTATCGGAGAAGGTTCGAAAAAAAGAGGAGAGAAGAATTATAAATAGTGATAAATTATATGATATATTGAATGAATAAATAGTGACGGATTTAATCACATATAAATGGATGAATAGAACAAACAATAGAGAAAAAAAGGTTCATCTTAGATATGGAGGACTACCGTCACTAAAAAGAACAAAACAGGTGACAAATAGGGACCCCAGATCTTGTCACAGACGACGTCCCTCCACAAGATCATTCTGTGACTTCTTTACTTATATTCCTTCCACTAGTTTCACTATTAGTTTTAAGACTGTTCCATATGCGAGATAGGTTTCGTGCTCATTGATTAAATTTGTTCGTCTTTGGTATTATTAAGGGAGATAATCGGACGATCTCGCCGGTATTGTTGTATAGTGTCTCACCCACGCAGGTTTTACCTTTAAAAGAGTGTCAAGACCTCGATTTTTAGGTTCTAGTTCGACAACCGTCCAAACTAAAGAAGACTCCGGAGAGAGAAACCGAACTTCTACCGGTGGAAGAATGTTCAGAAGTGGACTAGTGGGGAGTCAGATACTCCCACGTGGGGACCACAGAGAGACAAACAGGTTTAAAGAAGGAGAATATTATTGTGACCAGTTTGATTTAATTCCGGGTAGTATTGTCAGTGCAAGATTAGTGGAACAATTTCCGATATACAGGTTTATGACAGTGTAAGACTTCATGTCCCCCTCCCCCTTACCTTCCCGAAGTCGTATACTTGACCCCCACTCCCCAAAGTATGACAGGGAGGTTTCCTAACTTCATACAATCCTTTTATTATATATTAAGGAACCTATAATTCTTAATAGTTCCTCTTTCTTGTTTTCATTTATATTCTTTGTATTCTATGTAGAATGTTCTATCTATTACTTCACCATCTCACATAGTCCGAACATCATCAAAGAAGAAAAATAATCTTTAACCCCTTTAATGTATACGAAGACTCGGAACAAGGAGTAGACCTTTTACCCTTATTACCTTAACTATTTCTCTAACTTACCCCACTACATACGGTGTAAGGGTTGTCGAACCGTACATCTATCATAAATTATTTACGACGAATGGAAGAAAAAAAGAAAGGAGGTTTTTATGATACAAGTAAAACCATGGTGGGTAATTATCCTTGTGACTGTCATAACACTTCTGACGGAAAGGATCCGTCAGGAAAAACAAATTGGTGGTATCACTATACTAAAAAGACTAATACTCTATTATGGATGAGTACAATTTTAAGTTTGTGATATCCTCATTCCATCTTTCACTTTCTTTGGGACAATTGATTATGGGAGGGGTCGTTATCTATTGGTGATAAGTGTCAAATTACCCATCGGAAGTCGGACAGAGACACAAAAATATATTTGTAACTTGAACAAGAAGTATATTTTCATTTCATTAGGTACTGTCCGGAAAAAGATACGGTTATATATGTCTAGATCGGGTGAGTAAAAATGTAATCACAAAGTAACATAAACCTTTCGCCCTTACTTGGACTAAAGAAAGGGGACCTTGCAGAGTCTCGGAAATTATATTTGTCACTCATAGGTTCTCCGACTATTTGATTCACCGTACACGGTCAATAGTTTAATAACACAGAGTAGAGATTTGGGTACGAGGAATGAGATGTCACGACCCCATGTGTACACTCCCGTGACCCCCTCTGTCCTTCCTGTCTCCTCCTCAAAGGACAAACAGAAGACGACAAAGTGAGGACAGAGTCTCGTCGGGTAGAGACTCAACCGTTGTCGCTTATGAAGAGGATCGTCGGCGACTTAGTTCAAAAAAGAAAGAGGTTGTGAACATCTTGCTCGGAGTAACGTAGACTCTAGGGTCGTGGTCGGTTGATCGAGAGGAGGAATCTCCAGATCTAACGTTTTCGTTCCCCTGAGGAAACTCAAGTCTCAGATCGTGGACTGTTCGATATCGTGGAGGAGTCTCCACATTCGAGGTCGTTGAACTACAGGGAGTACGTTCGAAGGTACTAAATTATCTCGGTCGGGACATTATGGTCGATCATGTAAATTATTATAGTCAGGAACCCCACCGGTAACGAAGGACGTCAACGATGGACGTCCGTATTGAACCACAAGAACAACACGGAAGAACCAATAAATCATGATATAGAAATGTAGTTGAAAAAAAGACAAGTTTATTAACCATCCAAAGACAGAGAGCTGACTGGAGACTGATCATTTACTGTAGAGACCTAGAATAAATAGATACAGGAACAGGAGGTCCTTGTCGAGTCTCCAGGTCGGAGAACCTCTCTCCTCCGAGACGCAAATTCAAATTTTTCATATACTAGCAATTCTTTCCGAGTAGTTCTGAATCACTTGGAGGGACATGTTTATTCCCTCCATCTCTTTTCCGACATATACGATGACTGAAATTATTGGTCGGTAGTAAAAGGTCGTTGATCTAGATGGTAATCACTTTTCTGAAACTTCTTATTGGTTCTACACAAAACTTTCGAAAACAAACTCGGTTCTGAACTTGTAAATTAGAAGTAAACTCAAGTAAAATAGTAAAGAATGTCAGAAAATGAGTAAAACCGAAATTAGTAAATAGTACAAGAAAAAGACAATCTAAACACCTAACCCTGTGGAAAAGAAAGTTTGTATCATAAGTTGGGTTGTTCGGTACTTATAAGAGAGAGGTGAAATGTTTCGATTAATTTAAGAGAAAGGATGTTATCACAACTAGGAAGGACGGTTGAAAAGGAAATTTTATAGGAAGTGTGAGTAACAAAGGATAAGTAGAGTCGACGGTCGATAAAGTAAACGTAAGAAGGAGAGGACGGACCGAGAAGTGTTGTTAGAGAGGTACTAAGAGGATTGGAGGTCGACGGGGTAGAAGGTCAAGTGGGAGGTAGAGTAGTAGACTGACTAAATGACTCAAGGTATTAAGAAGACCTGTTTTGGGAAGAATCCAAGGGTTTGTAGGAGTAGAGATTGAAGAATCATACTATGAGTTCAAGAAGAGTTTTACTAACACCGTTAAACTAGAGACCGTTGAGCTCCAGGATTTAGATTACGAGGTCAGGTTGTACAAATGAGTAAAGGGAATTCAACCTAAAAACGAAAAGAACGGATGATAGTCCATAAGTAAAGTAACAGGATATCTCTTTCGGGGTGGACAAGAATAAGGGTAGGTTTACAATAGTCCAGACGTTCCGAATTGTGTTGTAGGAAGACAATCGTTAACAGGGAAAGGTCATACGACCAGAAAAGGAAGGGACTTGGGGATACTGAAAATCTCAAAAAGGGGATACATTCATTACTTTCACAATCAGCGAGTCAGTACAGTCTGAGAAACGTTGGGGTACTTGACATTGGGTGGTCCGAGGAGACAGGTACCCTAAGAGGTCCGTTCTTATGACCTTACCCAACGGTAAGGGAAGGGGTCCCTATAGGGTTGGGTCCCTATTATGTCGATGGTAAATGACTCGTATGTGACCTATTGTCGTGAGTGGAATAATGTAATAACAGTGATTAGAAATACTGAGAAGTCGGACAAAACCTACTTCTTTAACTGTGAGTCTAAACAATTCAAAGGACTCCAGTGCATCGAATAATTCTCCCCAGTAGTCCTCATCACCGGAGAAGGAAGCTGAGGTGGTACGACAATAAGTAACTAGAAGGTCAGTCTTCTGGACCCAAATGGGCTCCAAAACAGTGATTGATCGTCAGTCTAGAACGTACCTAGTGAAGTGAAGATGCCTGAAAGAAAAGAGTAGAGGTTCCGGGGAAGGTAATGATTGTAAGTCTCTCGGTCAAGTGTCTCCCAGTACCTAGGTTAATATAAGAAGATCTACTCTTTTCTCTAGAGTTTGGTACGGATGACCACGAAAATAACCCACAAATTAAGGATCCTTTCACTTCGATACCACCCCAGTCCTGTAACTCTGTTAATGAGAAACGTCCTACGAGTCTCCGTAGAACAGTACAACTTAATCCGTAAATGGAAATAAATCTTTGAGACCTTTAAAATGTCCTTCCCAAACAATTTGATAGATGGACAGTATCGTAGTGGCTACTTGTTTTCAACACCTCTAAAGGAAAAAGGAGAAGTATCGTATCCCCAAACGGAATAGTAAAAACCCGGGGTACTTTCTCGTCTGTGTTTCAAGAAAAAGAGTCTACCTTCGGACACAACCCGTTGACGGTTTCGTTCGACCCGGTCCGGGTTCCTCTCGTAATCCATCTACCTTCAGACGTCGAAAAGGAACTTGTGTACAGGGTTGCGAATCGGAACGTCCCACGTTGGTGGGTCGTGACTGTCTCGTGACATCCGTACCTTTGTCCTTCGGTTTTATTTCTGACGACTACGACGACGACGATTCAGTGAGGTCAGCACAGGCTGAGACACGCTGGGGTATCTACCGTCGGGTGGTCCGAGGGGGCAGGGACCCTAAGAGGTCCGTTCTTGTGACGTCACCCAACGGTAAAGGAAGAGGTCCCGGTAAATTTAGAGTTTTGGTACTAATTCACCTTAACGAGTTCCATGAATGGAACTGAGATCGACACATTGTCTTTTCTCGTTTAGAATGAAGTATAATCTGGACAAACAAAACAAAATTGTAAACATAAGATAACGAAAACGAAATTCAATTCTTACAAGGGATACCGGACTTTGTATGTCTCATCGAGTAAGAGTTCGGAGACTGGAAATTCCTATATGGTGAAAAGGTACTTATATCTTTAAATTTTTGAAGTCTTGTGTCTTATTATAAACAGAACTGTTGACATTCTTGTTTCCTAAAACTGTGGTTCTTTAAAAATTGGTGGTTGGTTCGGGGAGGGAGTGGAACGGAAATTTTTACGAAACGACACCCTGAAGGGTCCGTAGCGTCACCTTTGTTTAGGCAGACGGTTGACGAACTTCGGGTACGTGAGATCCCGGACTCTCGGTGTTGATGACTCGGACACATGACGTTGATGACTTCGGACGTGCGGGATCTCGGGTGTACGGTGTTTATGACTCGGTCACACAACGTCGATGACGTCGGGTCCGTAGATCTCGGGCGCGAGGTGTTCTCTTCGGTGGCATGACTCTTCAGACGTGTGGTGTTGTTTCTCGTCGGGGACGAGCGACGTTGATCTCTTTCGGACACGGTTCGTTGTTTCTGGATCGTGTCGGTTTTTATTTAATTTTTTTATTACGAAATGACTTTGGGAAGTTTCTCAAGTCCCAAAAAACGGCGTGTTTGGTGGGTAAGAGGAACGTATCAGGACGTTATTTGGAAGGAGACGAGGTTTGACGTTGTAAACTAACCAAAACGGACTCCTCGAACACAATCCATTCTCAACACCTTTTTTGTACCTAAATCCTCGATTCGTCTATCTTTAATGTCCGGTCGGGAACATTCAATGGAGAGACTCAAAATCAAAAACAAAAACAAAACAAAAAACATTTTACTCTCAGTGTGGTAAACGGAATAACGTAATAAAAGATCTTGAACTCCTTTACTTTTGCATTCATGAGAGTTCCCTCCATGGGTGGTTTCCAAGGAAACAGAGGGACAGATATGGAATTTATCAATTAGTTTACGGTCGTTGATTTGATATACTAGAGATTTAAGTTTGACTCCACCCTCCCATCTACCACACCCATTCTTTTTCCGGTGTCCTTGTGTTAGGGTGAAACACATAAAGGAGGAACAAACTTATAGGGTAAAGAGTTAGAACGTTTTTTTTTTTTTTTTNTTTTTTTTTTTTTTTTTCTTTTTAGGGAGTAACAAACCCTCTAACGTACGAAAGGGGAGGTAGGACGAAGAGTCCTAGTTAGGATTTTCTCAACCGCACCGTGAAGAGTCGTGACGATGGTGGTTAGGGCTCTTCGCCCAAGAAGATCGTGCGAAAATTCACGAGCGTACTGATTATTTCACACTGTACCGACTCTAAACGATCCGAAGATAAGCCCTCGCATGTAAAGTCGACTGTTTTATACCGATTTAAATCGACGAAAGTCTGTTGTTCGCAGAAAGTTTGTTTCTCCCGGAGTTTCCGCTTTTACTCGGTATTGCACAGAGACAGGATTGTACCTAAACGAGTCGGAGAGTAGCCGTGGGGTCGGGAGTCGTGTTTCTACGTGTTCGGTGCTCGTCACAGACTCGACTCAGCTACCACTGTTCATGGTCCATTCCA
Organism: Capra ibex; assembly: GCA_006410555.1. NCBI lineage: Eukaryota > Metazoa > Chordata > Mammalia > Artiodactyla > Bovidae > Capra > Capra ibex. The sequence goes on from SJYO01034137.1 coordinate 43,536,346, forward strand.
CGAGGAGACGACCGGCAGTTGGGGTCTCAAAAATGATTCCACCCCTTTATCCACACAACACGTCGTCTGTCTTGTTCAAGTTACTAGTGTCTTAGGCGTCAGACCATCGTGGTAGACACACGACTAGACACGAGATTGGTGACGGGAGACGTCTGTGGTCAGTATTACATAGTCCGGACCTTCTCTCGGTCTCCGGTAGAGTGAATTTGAGGACAAGACACAAACCCTGTTGGTCCCAGGTTTTTCCCGTTCGTCGAACGAGTCCCAGGGTGTCGGTCACCCACCGACTAGCATTTGTTCTGCTGGTTCGAAAATTGAGAACCAGTCGAATTTTGACGAGGTTTCGTGTCTTTCACACCCTTTAGACGGACCTGTACACCCTCCGTGAAACACCTCTTCTTGACATACGACGACTTCGTGGAATTCTCGATTTTGACAGGAAAGGTCGGGTTTCAAACACATCAACCTAGGTTTTGTGGCACTTACATAAACCGCACTTACATTTCTTCTGTGACTGGAGAGACACCGTTCGTCCCCGTGATACTCACTGTCTCCTACAAGGAACTCAAGTGTGACTGCGGGTTGTCGTCGGTTAGTTAACATCCGAGTCTGAGTCTCCGAGTTTCTTTCTCTCGGTGTCAGGGGGTGTTACAGTTGATGGTACCTTTCCTTTATCTTACCTCGGACGTCTCGGGATATGGTCCGGTTTCCACGTTCCGGAACATGGTTGGTTCCAGTGTCTATCCCTCGGGACGTGGTTCCAGTAGAGGTCTTGACTGGTTCGGGGTATCGTTGACAACGGTATTCGGTGGGACTGGATTTGACCGGTCGAGGGACTGGTGTATAATCCACTTTTGTCAGTGGGATTGGTTGGTAGATTACGGTGGGAAGGTCGTCCTTAAAAGAAACAGAACTCCGATATTTTTAACCGATGATCGGATACTTTTCGTATACAAGAAGGAACTCGACCGGGTAACGAGATTGACATAGAGGGTAAGATTACTTGAGATAAGAGGAGAGTAACGTAGAACACAGACCTTTAAGAAAGGGTTGGACACGTGTCTGGTACTATCTCGGAAGGTCGGTTACCGATCTTAAAGTCTAGGTTCGTGTAGGAGATGAGTGACCACTAATGAACAACCGGGAATGTAGTAAGGGTCGGGGAAGATACGAGAGGGGTACGGAGTCCCTTATTATCGACCCTCGACGTAAAGGATACAGGGATCCAGTCGTCCCAAGGACGACACCAAATCCGAGACGGACACTCTACGAGAATTTACTCACAACCGTCGTTTAAAAGAAAAGAGACCGTCACGACCACCTGTATACCAAAACCAGTGTACAATAGTCACCAGAGGTACAAGGCGTCTCCAATGTGTCGGTCTGCACTGGTAACAGGTCCCACCAAAAGACTTCAAAGAACTGGTCCCTCCACCGTCCTTGAAGGACTGAGAGTCCTAGTGTCTATTCCACCATTTCTACTTTCGACACCGACGGGGGAACGAAATTGTATGTCTCCGTCAGGAAGGTTTCGAACGTTTTCGTGGATGAAGACAATTCAAGAAAAGGTGAACTTTATAGATGTCACCAAAGATTAGAGAACTAATTTGTGACTAATGGTTATCTAAATCAATATCATTGTGTTAAATACCTTGTGAAGGGATTACGGGTCTGATATGATTCGTAATACGAGTGATATTATGTCATTAGTGGGACTTAAATGTCTAATTTCTTTACCTCCTAATCGATCTACGAACGGACCGAAGGGACCACCGAGTCTCCAATTTCGTAGACGGACCTTACGCCCTCTACGCCCAAGTTAGGGACCCAGCCCTTCTAGGGGACCTCTTCCTTTACCGTTGGGTGAGATCATGAGTACGGACCTCTTAGGGTACCTCTCTCCTCGGACCATCCGATGTCAGGTACCCCAGCGTTTCTCAGCCTGTGCTGACTCGCTGAAGTGAAGTGAAGTGACGGACCGAAGTGGATGAGTCGTTTACCGTTCGGTTTTAATTTGAGTCTGATAGGGTGAGACCTGAGATGTGAGAATCGGTGAAGCACTTGGTTATGGAAAGTTAAATGTTAGACGAAGTCTTCTCAGTACGAATTCTTGTGGTAGTCTCTTTTCGACTTAAAGTTTCCTTTCTCTTTAGTCCCAAGTTCCTCTTCTCTGTCGTCTTCTGTGACAAACGGAGAGGGGAGAGAGTGGGGAAGAGGACGTCGACTACTTTAACATATATGTGTACTGTTCGTAGGCATACGGACTGGGAGACGGAGGTTCATTGGAGAGAGGTGCTGAGGAGCGGTAATGGACACACCGTCCCCAATGACGGGAATCTGACCCCTACTTCGGTCGAGTCTGGAGACGTGTCGGAAGAAATGAATTCGTGAGATATCGACGAGGTCAGTCTTCCTTACGGAGGGAACGAGATGACGGTAAACACTACTCACAGAGTTAAGTGAAACTTAAACTTGTTCAATGTATATACGAGGGAAGAGATGACCGAACTTTCACAGTCAGTAGTCCGTAATGGAAATTAAGAGTGGTAGTGTCTTGAAACTTCCACGGAGAACTGAGAAAGTACCCTAGAGGGACGGTCGTCTTGAGACTGGTATCCTTAGACCGATGTATTAGGGGATAAAGGAGAAGTTTTAGGGTAAAGGACTATGGAGTAGTCGAAAATAAGTCAAAGGCACGTACCGAACACTGGTGTCGAGACTAAGTCCATACCTGAGTAAATCGTCATCCATAGGAAACTGGACTGTGGACCATTAACGGACCATTTGTGTTTTGTCTCGACCTAGATATGACCGTCTAATGAGAGTGTCGAGAGTTCCCAGACTAAACAGGAAGAGGTCGGTCACAAAGATCGTGAGTGTACCACGTAATGAGGGGGAGCCGAGATAGGAACTGACGGTCTGTCGGGCATCCAAAGAGTGACTGTCGTGTCACTGGGAAAGTTTCCTCTCTAAGTCCTTTACAATCAACTTGACTTTATTTTCACTTACGGGTATTAAACCTTCTCGGGGGTCTTTACTTTCTAAGTGACTTTAACTGTCGATGATTTCTTCTTTCTCCACAGTAGACGGTAGAGCCCCCGTCATTCCTCCAGTTCCTCCTACCCTTACCGGGTTTTACGTAAACTCTTTCACAAACAGGTAAACTAATCTCTTAAGTCTGTCTTGTCTAATCTATCCTAGGTTTTCTTTCTTCCTTCTATGTACTTTTTTGGACCTCCATCCCTGGTGTACCCCGAAATACTTCGACTTTCCGTCTGGGTCCCTTCGTTAACAGTCCCCTATTCACAGTTCTTTTCCGAAACTCCCTTTCCTCTCCGCGTCCTCCCTTACCCTCTCCTCTCTCGTTCAAGAGTCTTCTACCTTATATTTTATCTCTGTGCCCAGTGTTCAGATCCTTTGTCTAATTTTCCCTTATCTCTACTTACTTTTTCTTCTTTCTACTACTTTCTCCCCCTCTTTCTGTTGATGTGTAAGATGCTCCGTAATTTTGACCGGTCCTTCTAGGACTTTTTAGGAAGTGTACACGTTTCACTCGCTATACGTATGACCCTCTAGGGACAGTAACGAGACTTCAAAGACTTAAAAGTCTGTATAGACCGGAAGTGTCCTGTTCGATCGGTTCGTTGCGACCCCTTTACAGTTATTGTTTATCGGGGTTTAGAGTAATCGAATTTTGTTCCTGTCAAATAAAGAACGAGTGTGATGTCCAAGTAGTACCACGTTGACTAGGAGGGAAGACGTAACAAGAGTGTATCCCTGACTTCTTCCGACGTAGAGGGACTTACGACTCTGTCTTTTCTTGTACCACTTATTAGGTGACAGGGAATTTCGAAGACGGACACTGACTTCGTACAACGCAGGTGAGTGTAGGGCACCTGGTGGTCGTTCAGTGTGTCGAGACAGATGATAGTCCCATCCCCCTTCATATTAGGATGACACATGGATGTTCTTGATCTTGGTAAAACTAGTTCTCTTAATTTCTTAGATTACATTTCAGGGTCCAAGAGAGAAAGGTTGTAACATAAAAGAACTGGTTTTAGGTATCTCGGTATTTCACCGTCTCGTCCTTCCCTGAAGCTTTTCATAGGTCCGAGTGAATGACCATCCTTTTGACTTGGAGTCTATCTACTTCACTGACTAGCTCCTGGTGCGACGACCACCTTATCGGTCCAAGAACGAAGGTGGAAAGATGTGACGACCATGGTCCCGTGAAGATCATCGGATTCTTTGTTGTTAAGTAAACTTGGTGGTCTAAATAAAGTAAGACGTTGTCCGAAAATTAAGGATGATCTTCTTTTCCTTCCAAAAAAAGGAACGGTCTATGGAACCACAACGGTTCAAGGAATATGGAGGTTATTACTTAGGGTCGGTATATTTATTTATCTTCTGTTGGTCTCACACTTTTTTTTTTTTTTTTCTTCTTCGTATTAAACCCATGATAATCTCCCTTTACAAATTACTTTGTGTAATAGTGAAGACGTTGTGTATTTTAATAAAAACCGGTAATCTACCCTATATATATGTACACATACCAAAAAATTGTATATAAACGTAGATCCATCTTATAAAGGTCTTCCACGGATTCTTCCGACGTCACCACCCTCCCCTAAACGTTAGTTCTCTCTCTGAAAGTAAAAGGGTATACGGGATAACATAGTAAAACCGAAAAAGATGGTACACACATAATGAAAAAGTTATTTTTATCAATTATTTTGTTATTTTCTTGAATCTAAAATTTTTCATTGTCTACAGTTTTTTACGAATTACCCTGAGACGACACAGAAAATCTCATTGTACTTCATCTTGTTCTGCTCCTTTTTCTGATTTTACCTTCGTTCACTGTCGTGAATGGTCGTCCGTCATGTAAAAAATCGTTCAACGTTATATAAAAATACAGTCTGTTCGTATTAAATTTATAGTAATCCGACCCTATCAGTTCTAGACCCAAGTTCGGGAGGTCTACATGACGGTAGAAAACGACAATGAAACCCTCATTTAGTGAACTTGAAGAAACACCAAGTCTAAAGAGTAGACAATTATCAGGTTCCAAACCAAAAGACATGGTTCCAGGTGATCTCAAAAGGACATCTCGGTCGTGTACGTCACCTTTCTAGGTCCCGGACCCTGTGTCTGTATGAGACCGAACGTAAGATGTAATGGGTGTATAACTGACACCCTGGAACTCGTTTAATGAACTAAAGAGAGTCAAAACTATCCCAACCCATTACAGACGGATCTCAACGACATTTCTACTTGATTTACGGCTATGTCTCTTGAAGACCATGCACTGCCGTGAGTGTGTAAAATTTTAGGAAAGACTTTGGTAGAGTTTTTTGGTTCTCTTTTCTAGGGATTCGACTCCTTCTGTTTTAAATGGGTAAAGACCGTAGATTAAGAAAGAAAAGTCACTCAAATACAACGGTATTTGTTCCTATCTTGTCCGAGTCTGTCTTTACTGTTGGAAGACCACTAGTCTTAGAAATTAGGTATTGTACACATTACGACTAGGGTCGGTCGTAAAGAGATGTCACACTAGAGTTGTTTCTAGTCTGAAGAATTGTTTCGTCGTGGGCTAGTGCCAGTGTTTTCATTGTTGTTAAGGTGTCAAATATATTACGAAAATGCGTATCGTAAGGTAATTTACGGGGGTTCTTCAACACTGAGTAAGTAGGTAAGTAAGTTAGTAGATAAGTTATTCGTCAATAACTGGTAGACGATACACTGTCCGTGACGTGATTCACGGTCTTTATATGACTCTCTATTTTCTTGGTGTAATCCCTGAAGGGATCACCAAGTCACCGATTCTGAGGCACGAGGGTTACGACCCTTGGATCCAAACTAGGGACCAATCCCTTCATGTAGGGTGCACGGAATCGATTTCTCAGGTACACGGTGTTGATTCTGGGTGAAGTCGGTTTATGTATGTATGAATATGTCTATAAAAAGTTTTCTCGACGGGAGTCTCTAGGATGGTAAATTACCCCCGCCCCTCCCTACATGATTAGTTTAATAGTGTATCTATTTACTATTTACTCTGGACTCACGAGAAACCCACCCGTCCTATCTGACACGTTTCTGGGACACCGTCTTTTCCTTCCTTAGTGTGATACTCTCCTGTTTTTCTAAGGTTTCCCTGTGTCTGTATCGCACTCCACTGGCTGCCCTCTGGGACCTCTCCACCCAACCACCCCCCCACCCCCCGTCCCCATCCGAAACGTCACGATTCCTCTCTACAGGAATTCTTGATGTCCGTTAATTGTAAACGGTCCCCGACTTAGGTCTCAAACGTCGACTGTTCCACGTGTTTTCTTATACGACCGACATTCGTCCACCTTTTCATCCGTCTGACCCAATTTAGTAGACGCGAAGGACTTACCTTAAGTTTTTCGGACTCCTTCAGTAACAGGACAAACACAGATGTTTTTCGAGATGTTCCCTCCCCCACCCTGATCCCTTCTTTCCCATCCCAAGTACGCGGAAGAAAGGTTCCATCTCTTTTCTTTCAAGATGTTACGAAACCCCTTCTACCACTGAACCGTCGAAATTATTCTTTAGGTACCAAAGATATGAAAGGAACCATGAACATAGAAAAGAGTCAAGAAAGAAGATTGGGTGTCTGTAGATGTAAATAATGGGTAACTACTGAAGACTTTTAATAGGGTCGGGGGCCCTTGGTCTGTCATTTGATTCAACTAGACGTTGCCACACTTTGTAGAAATCCATGTCTCATGAGGTGTTTAAATTCCGATGACTTTAAGGACAGTTGGAAAAGAGACCGTCAGACCCAACACTCAGAACTCTATTTGTAACCTTTTCTGTCACCGAGAGTTCGGATCATTGTGTAATCTAAGTCGACCACTGTTAATTTTTTTTTTTTACCTCTGTTTGATACTGACCCAAGGTTGATGAACTCTCGGAGTTACATGCGATGTTACATCCGATGTTACTCCTGGTTCGTGACCACGAAAGACTCACAAGGACCCAGTAAGAGGACGGGTCTGTTCCACCCCTTGACGACAGCACCTCTTTCGTGAGGGCACAGGTTCAGGAACCGACAACCCATACACTTGACAGACCTGGAGATATAAGGATAGAGATGTGAACCCCTCGGTGAGAACTACAGGAGTTTCGACGGGAGACGGTCGACAGTGTCAGATCCTGTGATTGAGGTGAAATCCTTCGTTCGATGTAGGTGGTACTCAGGATAGGAACGTCCTAAGATGACAAGGAGGGGGTTCTCGGAGGGAGTCGAACTCCGTGTCGTAGTTCTCTTCTCGTGACTCGGCCCTTAGTCCTCTGGTCGGAACGTCAGGTGTGTGTGTCCACAACCGGCTGGTCGTGTCTTGTAGTGAGGCTGAGAAATGTGGAGGCAAACGGTGTAGAGAATCTACAACGAGTACGACTGGCAGGAGTCATTACTTCCGTCTTCGACCTGGTCCACCAGGTCGGTCCTGAAAGGTCGAGGTTCTCAGAGACTCTTAGGGTCTGACCTACACACTTAATGTAAATCTTTACTTTTGTACGTTTGGTCTAGAGAGACCCTACTTATAAGAGACCCGAGACTATGGAATGTCAGGAGAGAACCATGTCAACAAGAATGGACGTGATACGACAAGACTGGACACTGTACAAAGTTATGGTTGGGGACGGGTTGTTGAACCTTCCTTTGACTCTGGTTGACCCTGATATCCTAGGTGAAACTGATCGGGTACTCACAGGTTCCCCGACCACTGGTCTCGACGACCCTTCTTTTTCGTAATAATGACGACGACCGTCGTGTTCCAGTGGTAGTCGTTCCTCACCTTTCTACATGCTGTCCCGGGGTGGATGATCCGTATACAATACTGGATACACGACGTCTGAAGTTTGAGGGAAGGGAGTGGACTCGAGGTATAAATTGACAGGGGATTTAGTCAAGAAAATTTTCCCCCCTCCCCGTGGGGATAGAGTATTGTAACTCTCGACCGGTTCTTAATAGGAAGACGTATAGGAACACGTAACTCCGGATATTTTAGAGAACGACTTTATAGAGTGGATAGGTGGGGGTGGTGTAGAGGTCGGAAAGGGTTAGTTGATGGGGTCGGAGGGTAGACGAGAAGAACGATTAATAAGGGGGAGTTAGATGGAACCGAATTACTGACGGAAACCTGTGTCAAATTAGTGAGACGGTGGATTTTTCGAGAATATATATTTCTTTAGTGAGGTAATAAAGAACGAGTAGTGGGAGAAATCAAGAAAACGTCACTAATGGTGTCAGACGATAATGGAAGAAGGATACAAACAAATGAAAAGACGACAGACAGCACGGAAATCTTAAAGTCGCGATCTTCCTATTCTAGGATCGAAAACGAGTACACTCTGGAGTTGTAAATCGTGTCACGGACCGTGTATCATCCGGGTGTTAGTTGAACAACCCTTTTACGTACTTACCTTCAAGTAGTCTACTGTAGGTTTACGATACGGAACGTACGGTTCAAGAGGGTGACACTCGGACTCGGGTGGAACAACGGGATTGTTGGTTCCGGAGACAAGGGGTACGGGATGTTATTCGTTAACAAGTGACAAGGGGTTTAGTGGTATCGGAACTTACAAGGACCCCTACCTTGGACGACCAGGGTTACGGACTTTACTGTGAGGGGGAAAAGACACTGACGTACGAGTCAGTGAGTCAGTACAGACTGAGAAACGTTACGGACCTGATATCGGGTGATCCGAGGAGACAGGAACTTTTAAAAGCCCGTTCTTATAACCTCGTCCAACGGTAAAGGAAGAGATCTCCTGGAAGGGTTGGGTCTCTAACTTGGGTGGAGAGAAGATAGAGGTCGTGACCTTCCGTCTAAGAAATGGTGACACGGTGGATCCTTCGAGGAGGGGTGAAAGATCGTTTCAGGGTTAGTAGAAACTCCTCACTCGCATGTAAAAGTAGAAAGTTTTCGTGAGAAGAAGGTAGGAGACGGCTAGACAGAAGACGTGAGAACCCCACGAGACTTTAGGGAAATAACTTAGAAAATAACGTAGTGTAACGTGAGTAAACAAATTCATTGACGGAAGGTGAGACCTGGAACTCGTTGAATCCTTGTTTCTAAGAGAAGTAAACAGAAGCGAAAGGTAGTCGTGGACCATACCTTGGGTCAGGTATCGACTACCTATAGACACTTAACATAAAAGTTACGATCTCCAACAGGGTACACTTGAACAGGGTAATGTTCAACGTAGTTGAGTATTGACATTCTTGACTTCTCGACCACGAGGACCTGAAGGATTGATTGGTAGGAGTCTCATGTATGACTCCATGAGATAAACGTCTGAAGATTGTCATTGTTGCCCCTTCCGTTACCGTGGGGTGAGGTCATAAGAACGGACCTTGTAGGGTACCTGCCTCCTCGGACCATCCGACGTCAGGTACCCCAGCGTTTCTCAGTCTGTGCTGACTCACTGAAGGGAAAGTGAAAGTACGTAACCTCTTCCTTTACCGTCGGGTGAGGTCACAAGAACGCACCTCTTAGGGTCCCTGTCCCCTCGGACCACCCGACGGCAGATACCCCAGCGTGTCTCAACCTGTACTGATTTCGCTGAATCGTCGTCATCGTCGTCGTCGTTGTCATTGTTTTTCTTCATTTTTTTGTTCGGGTCACAACCGTTATTTCAGTCTACTCAGAGTCTGTTCCTCTACCAGGTAGTGAAATAGGAAGACGATACTTCCCGGAAGACAGTCGTTTGTAATGACTGACGGATGATCCATGGTCTGTGACACGGTCGTGTAGAGTTTCAGTTTCTTCTGTACCGGTACTGGACTTCCTCGAGTACCCGAGTATCCGTGTCCCTCCTCTGTAGGGAGGAACAAGGAGACGGTCAAATTGAGTCCGGACCAACAACAACTATTTACTTTTGGAGCAGGTTCAACCGTGAAGTCAAGTCAAGTAAAGTCAGTGAGTTAGTACAGGCTGAGAAACACTGGGGTGCCTGACGTCGTGCGGTCCGGAGGGACAGGTAGTGGTTGAGGACTTCAAATGAGTTTGAGTACAGGTAACTCAGTCACTACGGTAGGTTGGTAGAGTAGGAGACAACAGGGGAAGAGAAGGGCGGAAGTTAGAAAGGGTCGTAGTCCCAGAAAAGTTTAGTCAGTCAAGAAGTCTAGTCCACTGGTTTCATAACCTCAAAGTGGAAGTCGTAGTCAATAAGGTTACTTATAAGTCCTGACTAAGGAAATCCTACCTGACCACCTAGAGGAACGTCAGGTACCCTGAGAGTTCTCAGAAGAGGTTGTGGTGTCAAGTTTTCGTAATTAAGAAGCCACGAGTCTAAATATTAGGTTGAAAGTATAGGTATATACTGATGACCACTTTGGTATCGAAATTGATCTACCTGGAAACAACCGTTTCATTACAGAGACGAAAAATTATACGACAGATCCAACCAGTATTGAAAAGAAGGTTCCTCGTCCACAGAAAATTAAAGTACCGACGTCAGTGGTAGACATCACTGAAACCTCGGGGGGTTTTAATTCAGACAGTGACAAAGGTGACAAAGGGGTAGATAAACGGTACTTCACTACCCTGGTCTACGGTACTAGAATCAAAAAAAGACTTACGACTCAAAATTCGGTTGAAAAAGTGAGGGGAGAAAGTGAAAGTAGTTCTCCGAGAATTCAAGAAGAAGCGAAAGACGGTATTCCCACCACAGTAGACGTATAGACTTCAACCGTCCGGACTCCCGTTAAGTTCCTCTAGAGATCCTCTACTCCCCGGAAGAAACACCAGAAGGGTCCGAAGTACAGGTTCCTGACTTGTCGTCTGTCCTGGTGGTACCCCTAAACAACTGCATGACTGTTGTTTAAGTACTCCCTTCCAGAGGCGACACTTCCTCGAGGGTTTTGACTAGCATGTCGGATCCCGAATGTCGTACTCTAATTGTCGTCGTGGTTTAATACGATTAAAATCTCCGGACGGGTCAAACGGGAGTTTATTATAGAGAAATTTTTTCCACTGAACCTAAAGGACCTACCGACAGGGTAACGGGGGGTTTACGACCGTATACGTGGTTAATAAATACCCGAACTCCAAAAAGATGATAATTTTTTTTTTTTTACGGAGGTTCATACGCCTCATGTCCCCGTCTACCAGACGGGAATGTAGCTCGATGACAGAGCCGGTGTTGACCTTCTCTCTCTTAGACGATTATTCCTTAAGGAATACTCAGACTTTTCGTTGTAAGTACGAGGAATGGGTCCAATCGGAAATCTTCCGGTCGTGGACGAAGGTCAAGAACGAGGGACTGGACAACGATTATGTCCCGATGTGTCGGGACCCTACTGGATTGGATCGAGTCCCAACTCATCCCCAGAAAGACTCTCAATTTCTAAGAAAATACTCGAAAACCGAATAAGAGGGAAAAACCAAAGTTTTGGGTTTAATGTAGATAATGTAAGGAATCATCTTTCCAAGACGACCAGTATCCCTTATTATTTAAAATATTTAATGGGTTAATTAGCGTTGTCGTTTGTTAATTCGACCACCCCTGTCAACCATAAGGTGGAACGAAAACCTCCCTACAAAATTCTACATGTACTGCGACAACAATTAAAATAATAACTACAACGAATTTGAATAGTAAGGGTTCTCTAGTCCTAATTGACCCGACTAAGTGTCACTTCCTTTCGACTAAATTTTGCAGGGAGAGACTTTTCTGATAGGAGCATTTTAGAGAGTCCAGAGAAGACAGGTCGAGTACTATGCATATATATCGTCCCTCTACTGTGACTTACGAGGACCCCGTGTTAATACTCGTGACTACCTCGGGTGGATACTCACGTCTCGTCCGTCAAGTGTCCAAGGACGGAGATCAAAGTGTTGACAGTTTGGGACCCTGAATTTCCCAGACTCTGGTCGGACAGGATGAGGGAGTCCTAACACGGGTGGGAGACGAAGTCAAAACGAAATTCCTACCCTTAAACCTCTGGAGAAGTGTAACTGGACTACTGGCTTGGAGGTAGGTAAGGTCTAAGAAAGGTGACGAAACCTCCTCTTTCACTTCGGGACTTCTCACTCCTGTCTTTATTGTTATCAATGGAAAGAGGTCCCGAACACACACGGTCCTCAAAGATGAGAATGAAAACCATTAGTAGTGTTCAGGAGATACCATATTTAGTAGTATGAGGAAAATATTAACGTTGCGATTTCAAGTTTTTTCCAATAAATTGAACGCATCCCGACGGTTCGTCTGGCTTCGTCCGTGGTCCCCTAAACTGTAAATCCTTCTGTATATTTTACTTTGTCCACTCCCACACACCAAGCCCTGAGTCCGATCACAATTACTTTCCTTGGTCTCTGGTCTGTACCCGGTGTACACAGTTCCAGTTCCCGGTCAAGTGACGGAAAATTCTCCGTACGTCTTGACCGCTGCTACTTAAATCAGTCATCCTTTAGTAGTCGTTAATGTGACGGCATAGTGACACTACCCCGTCTACACACATGTACATACCACTTCCGTCACCCAATGATAGGACGTTGTGGTCTTTAAATCTCGACGTCCACGAGGCTCTCTGTTATATTCGGTTGGGAGTAAAACCTCGAATCTCACATGTTCTGGTCTTTCCCGTCTACTGGATAGGTTCGAGTGTATCGAATCCCCTCCGCCTCATTCCTGGTCTTTGGTCCACAGGATACGGGATCCGTCTACAGTAGTTTGTGTATATCCACAATGTCCCAACCTGTGAATGTTTCGTTCAGTTTGTATCGGAGACAGAAAAGTATTCTCTGTTTTGATCCTTGTGCACATTGTTATCCTCGTTGGTATTACGCCCGTTACCTTCCCTCCGATGAAACGTCAACTCTCCCTATTTTAAGGTGTCTACTGTCCCTTAGAGTGACCCGGAATAACGACCAATAACCGTCTCTATCCTGATTATAAAAGGTTTAGAATCGAGGTACTAAAGGGGAGAGAGTAAGAAAAAGTAACCGGGAGAACGTATGACGGTATTTAGGTCCACTGGTACCCGAGTCTTTTAAAGTATATTCTTTGATTACAAATGGATTGAATTCGTGGAGAGATTTTCTTATCCTTAGAAGTTATAGATTTTCTTAGTTATGACTTACTAATCTTCATTTGTCATCCTTTTACTTCATTAACTTAAATCCGGTTATAAATGAACAAATAGTTGTAAAATAAAGTTTATACGGAACTCATATACGACCCGTATGTTTATTATTACCACAAATATCAATAGTATTGATGGTGAATAACCGGTAGTAAAAATATGTAATGAAATAAACTGGAAATTTTATTAGATGATTCATTTATAAGAGTAGAAACTCCGTATCTTACGATAGACGGATGGAGTTATAAGTAAGACTGAAAGGAAAATCTTTACGTTTGTTTAAGGTTGATCTCGATAAAGTTCAGGATTTTCTACTACGACACTTTCACGACGTGAGTTATACGGTCGTTTAAACCTTTTGAGTCGTCACCGGTTTCTGACCTTTTCTAGTCAAAAGTAAGGTTGGGGTTTCTTTCCGTTACGGTTTCCTACAAGTTTAATGGCATGTTAACGTGAGTAAAGTGTACGATCGTTTTAATACGAGTTTTTAGGAAGTTCGATCCGAAATCGTCATACACTTGGTTCTTGAAGGTCTACATGTTCGACCAAAATCTTTTCGGTCTCCTTGGTCTCTAGTTTAACGGTTGTAGACTACCTAGTATGTTTTTCGTTTCCTTAATTTTTTTTTAGATGAAGACGAAGTGACTGATACGATTTTGGAAACTGACAATCTAACGTTGTTTGACACCTTTTAAGAATTTTTCCACCCTTATGGTCTGTTGAAATAGACGGAGGACTCTTTGGACATACGTCCTGTTCTTCGTTGTCAATCTGGACCTGTACCTTGTTACCTGACCAAGTTTTAATCCTTTCCTCATACAGTTCCGACATATAACAGTGGGACGAATTAATTGAATATACGTCTCATGTAGTACGTTTTACGACCCGACCTGACTTCGTGTTCGACCTTAGTTCTAACGGTCCTCTTTATAATTATTGGAGTCTAAACGTCTACTGTGGTAGGAATGCCGTCTTTCACTTCTTCTTGATTTCTCGGAGAACTACTTCCACTTTCTCTTCTCACTTTTTCGACCGAATTTCGAGTTGTAAGTTTTTGGATTCCAGTACCGTAGACCAAGNCTTAGTTCTAACGGTCCTCTTTATAGTTATTGGAGTCTAAACGTCTACTGTGGTAGGAATACCGTCTTTCACTTCTTCTTGATTTCTCGGAGAACTACTTCCACTTTCTCCTCTCACTTTTTCGACCGAATTTTGAGTTGTAAGTTTTTGGATTCCAGTACCGTAGACCAAGGTAGTGAAGAACAGTTTATTTACCTCTTTTTTTCTCTTTGTCACTGTCTGAAATAAAAGAAGCCAAGGTTTTAGTGACGTCTACCACTGACGTCGGTACTTTACTTTTGTACGAACGAGGAACCTTCTTTTCGATACTGTTTGGATCTATCGTATAATTTTTCGTCTCCGTTGTTTCCAGGTATATCAGTTTCGATACCAAAAAGGTCATCAGTACGTACCTACACTCTCAACCTGGTATTTCTTCCGACTCGCGACTTCTTAACTACGAAAACTTAACACCACGGTCTCTTCTGAGAATCCTCAGGGAACCTGTCGTTCCTCTAGTTTGGTCAGTTAGGATTTCCTTTAGTTGGGGCTTATAAGTTATCTTCCTGACCACGACTCCGACTTTGAAGTTATGAAGTCGGTGGACTACATTTCTCAGTTGAATAACCTTTTCTGGGACTACGACCCTTTCTAAACTCCCGTTCATTTCTTCCCCTACTGTTTCCTACTCTACCAACCTACCGTAGTGGTTGGGTTACCTGTACTCAAACTCCTTTGAGTCCCTCTCTCACTTCCTATCCCTTCGGACCGTACGATATCAAGTACCCCACCGTTTCTCAGTCTGTACTGAATCACTGACTTGTTGTTGTTCTATATAAAAAGGGTCAGTTTATTTACATAGAGGGTCTATGAGAATGTACATTTATACCGATATATTGATTCAAACTAGTTACTTTACATGTGTCTTATCAGTCTCTTCAAAAGATTCTTCAAAATAATTTCTCTTCCCCATACGGGAAAACGGAAGAAGGAGATAGGAATCTTGTACTTACACTACCGACCTCAAGATCGAAGGTAAAACTTGGTACTCCTACTGTCGATACAGATTCCGTATCAGTTCATCTGTTGACATTCCTAAGTCTCAGACTGGTAAGACACCTCAATGAGATGGTATCGACCTGGTGGATGAGACTTGTAGGAGACAGACACACTTTGTATTTTCATTAACGAATTCGTCACATTGTACTCCGTAAAATAATCTATGTTGGTTTTGGATTAGAGTTGTTTGTATGTCAACTGGGAACTTTTTACATCCCTATTCCCTACGGTTAGTGGACGTGTCGGTTTTAGGTACATATTGAAAACAGAGGGGGTTTTGTATTGACGAGTATCGGATGACAACTAGTCTTCGGAATGGTTATTTTATTTGTTAGTTAATTGTGTATAAAAATACAATACATATATTGATATAGGAATTTCATGTGATTTCTTTTACAATAATTCTTTTAGTATTCCTTCTCTTTTATAATAAATGTCATGACATAAGATAAATAGTTATGGTATTCAAATATGACAGAGAAATGTTCTACTTAGTAGACAGTCATGGATATAGTTATAGTTGAATGTCCTATATTTTTGTGACATCTATGATATACATAATGATTGTGATCTGTAGTTTTCACTTTCTATTATACTTTTGTTTAAGTATAAAGAAATATCGATAAGTACGTGACTGTCGTCTCTTCGTCGTTATACTGACGAACTACCATCAGATAGAGACAAAGGTGAGAAGGGGGTAGATACACGGTACTTCACTACCCTGACCTACGGTACTAAGATCACAAAACTTACGACTCAAAATTCGGTTGAAAGAGTGAGAGGAGGAAACGGGAGTAGTTCTTCGAGAAATCAGGGAGAAGTGAAAGACGGTACTCTTACCAGAGTAGACGTATAGACTCCAACAACTATAAAGAGGGTCGGTATTTCCTCCGACTCCCGGTTTCTTAACTACAAAAACTTAACACTACGACCTCTTCTGAGAACCCCCAGAGAACCTGTCGTTCCTCTAGTTTGATCAGTTAAGATTTCCTTTAGTTGGGTCTTGTAGGTAACCTTCCTGATTACGACTTCGACTTCGAGGTTAGAAAACCGGTGGGGTACACTTCTCGGTTGAGTAACCTTTTCTGGGACTACGACCCTTTCTAACTCCCGTTCTCATCTTCCACCATTGTCTCCTACTCTACCAACCTATCGTAGTAGTTGAGTTACTTGTACTCAAACTCGTTTGAGTCCTTCTATCATTTCCTGTTCCTTCGGACCGTACGACGTCAGGTACTCCATCGTTTATCAGTCTATATTGTAACGTTGACTTGATGTTACAATTGGATCATATTAGTTGTCCCTACAAAGTGCCATCGGACCGGATATATGATTTTATACTAAGTACTATTTTAAACGTACCGTATGTCATAATCAGTATAAGTATTGTGTCATAACCTTGGTAACAATGTAAATGGTCACTAACCTCCGACTACACGTCAAAGAAATTAATACTCTTTCTTTCGGTATGATATACCATTAAATAAAAACTTTCGTTTTAATATTTTGTCATTCTTTTGACTTATAATTAAAGTATAATTTATAGTGAGTGGAATATGGTTACTTTCCTATCTAGTCATAGATGTGTATAAAATACGCAAGTACTGTAAGGATTGAAATAGAAGCAAAGTTATAAAGATCCGATATACCGAGTAGTTACTCAAAAAAAGTTTGGTACCTTTTAGAGGCTTTTGTAAAAGGTTATATAAATAACCCCTTTTTTAACGTATTTCATCTGACCGTCGAGTTTGGGTACAACAAGTTTCCAATTGGTATTAAGGTAAAACGGACACTCCTTTTCCGCCGAATCTCTCGAATTCCTTAAGGAAGGTGAAGACTCTGTCTATTCTGCGATTTGTCAATTGGGAACTTGTTGTACCCTTAATTAGGTACATATTGAGTATCGGTCCCGAAAATAGACTTCAAGGAGGTGTAGACACCTAGGTTGGTGTCCAGTACATCATGACATCATAAATGATGACTCTGTATAGGTGGATATTCACCTGAGTGTGTCAAGTTTGGACATGATAAGTTCACAGTCGATATATACATTGTATTTGGCTGTCGTGAAAAGAGGACTCTTGAGTCCTCCTTATGTGAAGGGTCCAAGGGAACGACAATCGAACGTCCCTTGAGTCCGGTATTCCGACTCAAGACCGGTTACCCGACACACGCTTTTCCTATGTAGACATTGAAGGTCCGGTCCGTTATTTTAGGACACGTAATAGGAGGTATGAACGAGAAGGTAAACCTTCACTGTTAAGTACGAACTTCTACCCCAATACTGTCCTATCTTCCTGTGACTCAAGGACTTCCCGACACCCCTTGTCCTTGAGGAAGGTACTGGATATCTGTACCCTGGTTGTATTATCTCTTTATTTGGAATCCTACAGCTCCGTAACCCTGACGTCTCAATAATGACTAGGAAGGATTAATTTGAAGTAAGTCATCACTCATCTCCTCGACCTTAAACCAGAGACCCCAACTCAGATTTCGGACACACAACCAGGGACGGAACCTCCTCAAGTGTCACACAGTACCCTTCTACCTACCCATGTAGTAATCCAAGCCACTTCACACTCCCCGGGTATTGTCTTAAAATGGACGTATGTTACATCGTCTCTACTCCATTACCAGTTAAGACTTCCAGACTTTTTTAGACTTCGACCTCAGTCGTTCCCATTGTAATACGGTCTATAAAAATCCCGTACTTCTTCGAATTCCGTTTCGGAGACGGAAAGTTTGGAAGCTCGATCCGACACCTCGTCCTGTTGACGTTTACTTCACTTTCGTTGTCACTCTCCGTCACGGGACACACTAATTCTCTGTCTGAACCACTGTTCTACGGCTCTCGTGGAGTTCTCGATTCCACTTTCGGCTCGTATTAGACCTCACGTTTACCTACCGAAGTACCTCTTCTGATTGAGGTTTGATCTGGACCTTCCTATATACCCTAGACTCAACCATATTCCTACTCTGTCCTTTGTAAAGTACTCTGTCTTTGTCTGTCTCTTTTCCGTTTCCCCCTTAAAAAGTAACTTGTTTCTTTCCAATTCACGGATGTCATACCGTCCCTCAAACGGACTTCAAACTTTGCGTTATTATTCGGTCTACTTCGAGGACAGAAGTTCTTCAGTACCGGACCTCCTCCTCTCTTACTGATAACGAGGTGTCAGTGGTAACGTACCTTTTACGAGAGTCTCCCACACGTTTACCGCCCCCAGTCTCTCCTATCTCCTTCTGGTTATTCCTGAACCGACTTCTAAACCGGTTACCCCGTCCTGTTAAAGTATTCCGGGATTTCCTTCTAAGCATTAAGAGGTCCGGCTGTTCTCGTCCGTCCCTGTTGGTAAAGGTTCGTGTTCCTTTGTCGAGACGTTTCCCACTTTCTATCTGACACGATGCGGGTACCTACCATTCCGTTGATTGCACCGATGTCACTTGTAAGTATGATCCTGCGTCTGTACCGTCGACCCCGACCTTGTATTCGTTTCCAGCAACTCCTTGAAAAATTTTAGGTCTCTCTTCTCAAATGTACTTTGTATTATTAGTTCTTTACGGGTGTCGTACCTCAAGATGCCTCAGGAAATCTGTTCACATACCTTAAATCTGAGTGAAGGGAATGAACCCCTCGTATAGGTTTTCCTTAGACGTAAAAGTCACACCGAACTTGTAGACCTTCCCTTTCACAGTCAGTTCGACCTCATGTCTTCCCTGAAGGATAGGGTCTAGTGTCGGTCAGTACCTTTCCGTCTCTCATCCTCTCTCATCCGTCATCTACACCTCTCTCCTCCTTTTCTTACTAATCCCCTTTGTTCTGCGTATGTGAAAATTGTCACTTCCGTTAAATTTCACCTTTAGTTCCATTCCGGTTTTCGATAGGTAACAAAAAAGGAGAAAAAGAAGGTTTTTATAACTTAGGGAATGAGATGATGGAAAAAGGTTTACATAAAAGCTGAATCGGTACTTGTTGGTATTTACTTTCTATTTAACCCGAACTAGTTTTAAATTTTACAGACGACAAAGTCTTGGTGAAAATTCTTTTACTTTTATATTCGGTGTCCTCTTTTATAAACGTTGTGTGACTATTTGTATAGACTCTCTCCCAAACATAAATGTCATATATTTCTTCGAGATTTTACTTTATTCTTCTTTTGTTTACTGGGTTAATTTTTGACCTGTTTTCTAGACTTTCCTACAAAGTGATTCTTACTCAATACCTATCGTTTCTTCGGCTTTTTTCTACAATTTGTAGTAAACAGTATCCTATACGTGTAATGTCGGTGTTGTTGTGTGTGATAAGAGTACCAGGTTTAAAATTTCTCTACTAAAGTTTACGATCGTTCCTTCGTCTGATACGCTCTGAGAGTGTGTGACGACCACCTTTACGTCTTCATAATCAGTGTGACCTTTGGTCAATACCGTCAAATAATATTTCAATTAGTGTGTGAACCGTGTACTGGTCATTAAAACAAGGAATCACAGTGGGTTCTCTGAACTTTTCGATACGGGTCTATTTTTGGATACACGTTATAAATACTGTAGAAATATTAGTGGGGTTTATCTTCGTTAAGTTTATAGGTAGTTAACCTCTCATCTATAGTTAACACCTTATAGGTGTATTGCTTTGTGACAACAACAACAACAACAATAAGTGAGTGATCGGTACAAGTTGAGACTCTGAGGTACCTAACGTCATACGGTCCAAGGAGACAGGAAGTGATGGAGGGTCTCAAACAACTTTAAGTACAGATAACTCAGTCACTACGATAGATTAGTAGAGTAGGAGACATGATGAGTCGTTACTTTTCCTTGGTCGACGACTGTGTACTTTGTTGTGTCTACTTAGAGTGGTAAAACGTTTCAATTTCTTCGGTCTTGTTTTTACCTTTTCTTACAAAAAATTTTTCTTACATATATGTATATTTTACCTCAGTAACACGACATGTCGTCTCTGACCGTGTTGTGACATTTAACTGATATGAAACTAAAATTTTTTTTCATTTTCTTCTTCTTCTTTTATGGGTTTAGTGGTCACGTCTCTCCGTGACACGGGAATTCGTCGGACGTCGGTACAGAGACCTGTGTCTCAGGTTCGGAGAAGGGTGCACTGGTGACCGATTGAGAGGTAAACTGGAACTTATTGCACATGATGTCGATGTGTACAACTTTATCCGAAAGAGGTGATCCCCGTCGTACCGTCCCCCCGAAGTTTAAAGATCTGACTTCGTCGATCCGTACCGTTTGACTTATCTTCTCCCGAGACCACTTTCTTACATTTTTTCTATATATATATATATGTGTATATACACACACACACACATATACATATATATTGACTTAGCGAAACGATATGTGGTCTTTGATTGTGTTGTAACATTTAGTTGATAGGAAGTTTTTTTATTTATCCATTAAAATTTTTTTCTTGTACTTCTTTCCTTTCACAATCATTTTTTACTGTGTTATGGGAGTTCTATAAAACGAAGAGATGGTTAAAGTCAAAGAGTGTACTTTTCACTCGCGATCACCATTTCTTAGACGAACGGTTACGTCCTGTGAATTCTCTGCACCCAAGATAAGGGACCCAGTCCTTCTAGGGGACCTCCTCCCGTGTCGTTGAGTGAGATTATAAGAATAGACCAATTAAGATACCTGTCTCCTCGGACCGTCCGATGTCAGGTACCCCAGTGTTTCTCAACCCGTACTGACTTCACCGAATCGTGTTTGTGGTTGTGGACCATAGGGTCTATACACAAAATCACTGAACGATCTTGTTAGATCGACGATGTTACTTTTGATTTACACGGAGAAGACTTTATAGTTTACAATTTTATACTAACGGTTTACAAATTATCATTTTAAGGTTACAATCATTTTTAAACTTCTTTTTCGTTTTCTTTAATACGGGTTATTCTGACAGATTTTTACACGATTCAGTGAAGTCAGTACAGGTTGAGACAAGCTGGGGTGTCTGTCGTCGGGTGGTCCTAGGGGGTACGGACCCTAAGAGGTCCGTTCTTGTGACCTCACCCAACGGTAAAGGAAGGGGTTACGTACTTTCACTTTTCACTTTCACTTTCTACATGTCACCAGACTCTTCCCAATTGATGGGGTACCGAGGAAGTGACGTTCAGTCGAGGACGACTTAAGTGGATTTCTTCTTTACTTGACGGAAATGAACTTTTCCGAACCGAGAATGGAGTCGAAGGGAGGAGTACGTTTGAGGAGTCCCTTCGTCGTTATCATCACAGTCAACGAGTCAGTACAGGCTGAGAAACGTTGGGGTCCGTGACATCGGACGGTCCGAGGAGACAGGTACCCTAAGAGATCCGTTCTTGTGACCTCACCTAATGGTAAGAGAAGGGGTCTCCTAGAAGGATTGGGTCCCTGACTTGGGTCTAGAGGACGTAACGTTCACCTAAGAAATGGCCGACTCGAAGTCCCTTCGGGAAGAAGTTCCTTCTCCGTGGAGGCTGTCCTTGGTACCTATTCGAGGCCCTTGGTACCTAATAAGTTTATGACTTCACGTCTGGGTCTGGGACTTCCCCGAGCGTCCCCGTCACGGAGGATGTGTTTCGTACAGTGTGACGACCACCCAAAGAGTCTTTTATAGGGGAAAGGAGGATTCTGTTGACTCCCTTTATGAAATGTCTAAGTTCATACAAAATGACCTCCCGTGGCAAACTAATAGGCACCCCAAAAATTCGGGGTAGTAAATTTTTTTCTCGAAGTGATCTTATGTAAAAAATTAGTTTGCCACTACTTTAGGGTTTCCTGAGGGTTAAGGAAAAGGACCCAACGTGTGGCACTCATTCACCTTAATTTTACCCTGGTCTCTTCTTTTAGATACGTTTCTATTTCGGTCGACTTTCCATTTTTATGTACCCTCGTTTAGTCGGTGTGGTGTCTTGTAAGTGTTGAGACCCTTCTTTAGCTAAGTTTCGTAATTGATGTCTATGAAAGACTCCTTAAGTGTGATTTTGGGGGTGAGGGTTCGGAGAGAATGATAAATGGATCCACAGACTTAAACGTGGATGACGTGGAAAGAAGGATCAAAATCAAAGGGTAGACGAAATAAGGAGAGGTCCGTCTTACTGCTGATCGACAAAATTTTGTGTACTGATAATCTGTTGAATCTTATTTTTTCCGCTCAATGGACAAATAGTGGTTCCTTGGGATATTAAACAATTAAACCGTGCGTCGATGAAAGGTACTCTTAAGTTGAATCGACTCGTAGTTGAGACAGAGTCTGGAGTTCGATCCGTGACACCAAACTTTCTACCTACTTCCGTATCAGGAGAAAAATTCCTTGAACACCAGTACTTCTCATCCGTCCTTACGTTTGTTTAACAATATGAAACAAGATTCACTATGTCGCTTCCTTGTCATGTACTCCCTCCTTTACTCATGGAGATAGACACTCCTCAGAATATTCCTGATGATTCGGGTGGGAAACTTCCTACTTGTCATTAAGGGGTTCAGTTGTTCCCACCTTCCCGTAAGGTCCGTCCCCTTTATCGTACACCCTTTTCCCTTGACAAGTGTCGTACTAGGTAAAGTTCCTGGTGTTCTTGAATCTATAACGTCCCGGTAGTTCACGTTCCACCTTCTCTTTATACTCTCTTTTTTCGGTTTCAACTTAGTGTTTCTTAAGTCAAACGGTACCGTTCCTCAAATCGAGAATGGTTATCCTTTACACTGTGATCCGTTCCCCAGATTCGTCTCCCCTCTGTGTTAGTATAAAGATGACATCTTTCTAATGAGACCTTTACCTTACAGTCTCCTTATTCGTCTTCTTCTCTTCTCGTTCTTCTTCGTCTAAGCAGTCTCTCTCTGGTGTCTGTGGGTGGTCGTCATCATCACTACACCCCAGTCCCCTCCGTCTTCACTCCTGTCTAGCGTTCAAAGATTCAGTTCTCCGATTCACTAACTACCATGGTACGTTTCTCTACCTGTCATACCTTCTCTCTGATCCAAACTTCCCTTTTCTCCCCTCCCCTCGTTGTATTACCGAGTCAAACCCTTGATTCAAAAGGTAGAGTCACCCCTATTGACCCTTCACTACTAATTTCTTGGATCTGACTTTCCTTTTTTTTTGGGTGATCTCAATTTCCACTTTTCTAATCTACTTCTTCCGTCTGGGACCTCTTACGTGGTCTGTTTAGGCCAAGTTCCTTGACAAGATCCACCATATACGACTTATTTACTTTTATAAGGCCTGTTTACGGCCTTACAACGACCGTTCGTTTTTTTTTTTTTTGGTGATCTCAATTTCCACTTTTCTAATCTACTTCTTCCGTCTGGGACCTCTTACGTGGTCTGTTTAGGCCAAGTTCCTTGACAAGATCCACCATATACGACTTATTTACTTTTATAAGGTTGTTTACGGCCTTACAACGGCCGTTCGTCGTCTTCGTTCTGGTCCGTTTCCACGATTCTTGTTTTCGTTAGCCAGGTTAGATGTCTAAAAAGTCTGAGTAATAGACTGACGTCTCGGGAAAAGAGTTTGTTTTAGAGTCGACTCCGAGTCTTACATTTGATCTTCATCTCGACCAATGGACTTCCTTCGGGTGATTGGGAAATCGGGTGCCTCTTCAGTCTTTTCGAGTCTCAACTTACTACAGTGTTCTTCGTCCCTCGTTTTAGTGGGGAAGAGTTGTCGTCCTCCAGACTCCTTTTCTTGAGGGGACTTTTCACTCAATTCTTTTACTTTGGACCTTGAAGGGACCCCCACGTCACCAATTCTTAGACGGAACGTTTCGTCCCTTGTACCCAAGTTAGGGATCAGTCCGTTTATTCTAGGGTGTATGGTGTCTCGTTAATTCGGGTTCGTAACGTCGGTGACTCGGGTAAGTGAGACCTCGGGAGTCCGGTGTTGATCTCTCAGTACAAACTGTTCACACTTGTGTCTCCTTTCTGATCATCGTGGTCTCCTGGTGAAGTGGTAGAAGTCACCATTTCTTTGTCTCTAGATCTTGATCCGTCGACTGACCGAACGGTTTGATCAACAGGATCCAGTGTTAGATCTCTCACCGACTCACTCCTGATACGAAGGTCAAGTCCCAAGAATAATGACATGAGTGACGTAAGGTCGAAACGTGACTTCTTAACACGAGAACTTGACACCACAATCTCTTCTGAGAACTTTCAGGGAACCTGTCGTTTCTCTAGTTTAGTCAGTTAGGATTTCCTTTAGTTAGGACTTATAAGTAACCTTCTTGACTACGACTTCGACTTCGAGGTTATGAAACCGGCGAACTAGGTTTTTCAACTGAGTGACCTTTTCTGGGATCCCCCACCCTCTCCTACTCTACCAACCTACCGTAGAAACTGAACACAGTTTCCTGTGCTCATATTCGTTTGAGACCCTCTATCACTTCCTGTCTCTTCGGGCCATACGACGTCAGGTATCGTAGCGATTCTCAACCTGTACTGATCACTGACTTGTTGTCGTTTAGACCTTGACTTTGGGTCCGGATTTCATCTTGACCGTTAAAGTAGTATTCGTCTCGAGACGAAACTGAAGTCAGTGTCACATCCGGGAGATCTTCTCGAGTGATTGACGAAGGACGAACTTAACGTCTCGTGTACACTTTTTGTGTGGTCCTTGGACCCAACACAAGACTCCTGTCTCCTGGAAACCTGGTTTTCCTTATAAAAGTAAATAAGTCGTATATGGTGGATCTTGTCAAGGAACTTGGCTCCATCTAGTACGACCTCTTTACAATTCGGAAGACGGACAGTCTACCGTTTCGGTCGATCCTTCTAACATGTGTCAGGAGTGTTATCGTGGTACCTTACAGTTGGAAGGGTTGGAAGTCACTAAAATTCTGTTAGAGACTCTTATAGACACGGTCCTACCGTCCTGGTCGGTACCCTGGTCTCATCGTCAACTTACAGGTTCGTTCACCTTCACCGTCCTTGTACCGACCCTTACCTCCAGGTCTCGTACGGTCAGGACAGGGGTAGGACGGTACACCAGAGAGTGACGATTTTATAGGATCGTCCTCAACCGGTATTAGATGTTTGAGAACCTTTAGATGTTTGAGAACCTCCGTTCGGACTTTCTAAATAATAGGTGGTTGGAGTTCCCAGTCAGACTCTGTCTATGACCTTCTTCCTCCTCCTCGTCCGTTCGTTAGACGGAAATCTAAATAGAACGACAAAACCTTCTTTAATTGAAAACTAAACGACGTTGTGTCAAGAGGAGGTCCAAACGACGACCGTTTCGATTAGTGAATAACAAACGACGTCGAAATGGTGGTCCTTCTCGAAAGGGGTGGAGGACAAGGAACGTCGGTACGTACGAAGAGAAAATATGGTTACCTCTCTTCTTCTCCTCAAAGTTCGAACCAGACGGTGTCTTGGAGGGTAAACTTAACGATCTCAGAACAGTGTCTGATCTCCCATTGTTCTTTCCCAAATTCATGTCTCGAGTCAAAAGGAACGTTTCTTTATGATCAGGAAAGAACAGGTCTCCGTCATAGTCTCCATTAAATTCTTCCGTCCCATTTTTATACGTTTTGCGTTAGACCGAACCCTCTTTCTTCAAGGTGAGAGTTACAAGGGTTCATAATATAAACCTAAAACTCCTAGTTTATATTTTGTCTCCGATCGATTTCTAACGAATTGAAGGTTTTCAGGGCCGTTCATTGGGTTTACTCAACTACAGGAGGATTGCGACAAGACCTTAAGCCAACCACCTTGTTTTACAGGGTTTTCTAAGGTCCTTAAAGATGTAGACGTTGTGTTCATGTCTATTAAAAGAGTCGTAAAAACGGAAACAAGTCATCCTCAACCAAACCCCCCACCCCAGATATCTTTAACAAATGACGACCGAAAATTTTAACTCTAGTCTGACCTTTCGTTCGGGTGGTATCCTTGTCCAGAGTCACTCCCGTCACACCCCTAGTCCAAACCCCCTACCAGGTGGTTCATGAAGAATCCCTCTTTGGGTTACTGTCTTTTTTCTAGTTCTGTGTTGAACTTCGGTCTCCATAAGTTGTACCATTGTATGTCTTTGTCAATAATCATGGTCCCCGTACCTACACCCCAAATAGAACCTTACAATCCTTTTAAGTCTGTTCACCACCTCCGTCGACACTGTAAACATGAAAGAACGGAAGACTCCGAAGGAATGGGTCACCGGTCAAGAATCCCCATATATTATCGTTCTCATGGACACCCGACCTGATGTATGGAGTTGGTCTGGTCCAGAGTCCGTCACGAAAACCTGAACCGGAACTACTCCTCCGGTTTCCCTTCCCTACACTAGGTATGACTGTCCTAGGTCGGAGAGATGGACGGACTAAGTAGGAACCTTGGTGAGTGATTCCAGGATGGGGTCTAGTGTCTCCGACACCTGATTATCGATTAGTATAATCGATGGTAGATGACCCATAGTACACCATAAAATACGTAGTCAAGTCAAGTCAGAGAGTCAGCATAGACTGAAAAACGTTGGGGTACCTGACGTCGTACGGTCCGAAGGGACAGGTTGAGGACCTCGAAGGAGTCTGAGTACAGGTAGCTGAACCACTACGGTAGATTGGTAGAGTAGGAGACAACAGGGGAAGAGGAGGACTGAAGTTAGAAAGGGTCGTAGTCCCAGAAAAGGTTACTCAGTCGAGAAGTGTGGTCCACCGGTTTCCTAACCTCGAAGTCAAAGTCGTAGTCAGGAAGGTTACCTATAAGTCCTGACTAAAGGAAATCCTAACTGACCAAACTAGAGGAACGTCAGGTTCCCTGAGAGTCCTCAAAAGATGTTGTGGTGTCAAGTTTTCGTAGTTAAGAAGTCACGACTCGAAAGAAATATCAGGTATATATAAGAGATTAAGAAATTCAATCAGAAAAGATGTTAGAACAACAAGTCAACAAGTCAACACAGGTTGAGACGTTGGCGTACCTGACGTCGTACAGTCCAAAAGGACAGAACGAAGATATAGAGGACCTCAAACGAGTTTGAGTACAGGTAACTAAGTCACTACGGTAGGTTGGTAGAGTAAGAGACAACGGTGGAAGAGGAGAGTAGGAGTTAGAAAGGGGTATAGTCTCAGAGAAGGTTACTCAGTCGAGAAGTGTAGTCCACCGGTTTCATAACCTCAAAGTTTAAGTCGTAGTCGGGAAGGTTACTTATAAGTCCCAAATAAAGGAAAGCTTAACTGACCAAACTAGAGGAACGACAGATTCCCTGAGAGTCCTTAGAAGAGGTGGTGGTCTCACACTTTCGTAGTCAAGAAGTCACGAGTTAGGAGAAATACCAGGTTGAGAGTATAGGTATGTACTGATGACCCTTTTGGTATCGAAACTGATCTACCTGGAAACAGTCGTTTCAATACAGAGACGAAAAATTACGTGTAAGGTGTGTTAGAGTAATGTACTAATGAAAGTTGAGATAAAATATCTCCTCTTGTATCTCCGAAGTCAAGGCAAGTCAAGTCAGCGAGTCAGTACAGGCTGAGAAACGCTGGGGTACTTAGTGTCGTACGGTCCGGAGGGACAGGTAGTGGTTGAGGGCCTCAAGTGAGTGTGAGTACAGGTAGCTCAGTCACTACGGTAGGTCGGTAGAGTAGGAGACAGCAGGGGAAGAGGACGGGGGTTAGGGAGGGTCGCAGTCTCAGAAAAGGTTACTCAGTTGAGAAGCGTACTCCACCGGTTTCATGACCTCGAAGTCGAAATCGTAGTAAGGGAGGTTTCTTTAGGGTCCCGACTAGAGGAAGTCTTACCTGACCAACCTAGAGGAACGTCAGGTTCCCTGAGAGTTCTCAGAAGAGGTCGTGGTGTCAAGTTTTCGTAGTTGAGAAGCCACGAGTCGGAAGAAGTGTCAGGTTGAGAGTGTAGGTATGTACTGGTGTCCTTTTTGGTATCGGAACTGACCTTCCTGGAATCAACCGTTTCATTACAGAGACGAAAACTTATCTGATGATCCAACCAGTATTGAAAAGAAGGTTCCTCGTTCGTAGAAAATTAAAGTACCGACGTCAGTGGTAGACGTCACTAAGACCTCGGGGGTTTTTATTTCAGACTGTGACAAAGGTGACAAAGAGGTAGATAAACGGTACTTCACTACCCTGGCCTACGGTAGTAGAAGTAAAAGACTTACAACTCGAAATCCGGTTGAAAAAGTGAGAGGTGAAAGTGAAAGTAGTTCTCCGAAAAATCAAGGAGAAGTGAAAGACGGTATTCCCACCACAGTAGGCGTATAGACTCCAATAACTATAAAGAGGGTCGTTAGAACTAAGGTCGAACACAAAGAAGGTCAGGTCGTAAAGTGTACTACATGAGATGTATCTTCAATTTATTCGTCCCACTGTTATATATCGGAATGTTTCCAGCTTATTGAGGGAGTCTCAAGACTTTGATGATCGATTAAAAGTTTTGGACCAACCAATATGAAAAAGGTAAGAACTTCCACATCTTTGTCTCTTTGATCGGATCCTGTGTAGAGGTCACTTAGTGTAAAGGTCACAAGGAGATCCTCTGTGAATAGTCGAGAGAGATACTTCGAGTAGGAAAAACGGAAATATTGGTGGTGGGGTGACTAGGTACTTTTTCGATTGTTCTCTCGGAGAACCACCATACCTACTGTAATTCCTACCTGGTGTCCCCTAGGTCCTGAAGGAACCACCAAGTCACCATTTCTTAAGTGGACGATTATGTCCTCTGTATCCCAGTTAGGAACCCAACCCTTCTAGGGGACCTCTTTCTTTACCGTTGGGTAAGGTTATAAGAACGGACACTTTAGGTTATCTGTCTCTTCGGACCGTCCGATGACAGGTACCCCAGTGTTTTCTCAATTCCCCAGTGTTGAATTGTTGATTTGTTGTTGTTACCTCCTAGATCCGTGAAGAAAGACAACTTGTACACGGGGATTTACAACTCAGGATTAGGTCATTCGGGACATATTTCTTCCCTTGTGTCAAATGGGTTTCTTTTTCTCTCCTTAGATAGGTAACTGGTCCCATCCTCCCCTTTTTGTACGTCTTTTACCTCAACGATTTTCTTTGGTCCGTATCTTTTGATTCCACGTCTTCCTCTTCCATTTTACTCAGAAAAATTTTACAAAGACACTTAAATGACTATTAGGTTGAACTATACGATAAAAATTAGTTTAAAGTATTTTTATTCCTTGAGTGAAAAAGGGCATATGAGTGAAAAGGTAGGATCGAACACTAAGGAAATCTATAATAAGATCAATCAACACATATTCAAACAGAGGGACTTCCGTCCTTACTGAAAAATAAAAACAAATAAAAAATTTTTTAAAATAACCTCATATACACATACAATCAAAGAGTTAGTACAGGTTGACAAACGTTGGGGTACCTGACATCGGGTGGTCCAAGGAGACAGGTACCCTAATAGATCCGTTCTTATGACCTCACCCAACGGTAAAGGAAGAGATTTTCTTTTGACCTCACCCAACGGTACGGGAGGAGGTCCCGTAGAAGGTTTGGGTCCCTAGTTTGGGTCCAGAGATCGTAACGTCCACCTAATAAATGGTAGACTCGGTGGTCCCTTGGGGTTCTTATAACCTCACCCATCGGATAGAGAAGAGATCGTCTAAAAGGACTGGGTCCTTAGTTTGACTCCAGAGAGCGTAACGTCTACCTAAGAAATGGTCGACTCGATGGTCCCTTTACAACTCTGTTTAATGAATGTTTATGTTTGTGTCTTGTTTTGTTTAAACGTAAATAGTACGCCAATGACATCCCATAGACTTTTACAATGACGTTCGTTCTTTGCCCCTTCATCTTTAATTAACTTATCGTGGGTACTCCCAACCGAAAAATTTAGACAACGGGGTTCTGGTCACAGGTCGGGGTCCGAAGACCGTCTCGACCAGAGATTGTGTATATACAAGATACATGTTTGTTTCTCTACTTACCTTTTTATTGACTATTCTAAAATAAACACCTTGTTTACAGGTACAAATTTATAAAAATTATATTCTAAATTAAAGAGAAAGGAAATTTCCCTTCGTCGACGGATACTTTAGGATGACAACCGGTTAAAGTCGTAAGGGTCGTAAGGGTGGGTTCGTGAAACAGAGACCTACCAGACCCGACGTCTCAACGACACCGAGAGACCGGAGGAGGTCTACTGGTGACGGGAAGTGAGCGAGAGATCAAGAGGTAAGATGTCTCTTCTCCTTTCTCAGTTCGAGATGTTGACAGAAGGGGTTAGGTGGGGTAGGAGGAATGTACCAGAGTTCTTTTGGAGTAAAAGAACCTGTGTACGATTTATAAGGGGGGTGGTGTGAGTGTGGACACTTCGAGAGGATACCCTACCATTTTATACTTTGTAAACCCGGGTCCCCGTGTCTCCATGGGTTTGGGTGTGAGTTAAAATTTTTTCTATCTTCATCGACATTTTCGGAGGTGGTGTAGGGAGGTTATGTGGGTGTGAGTCACTGTGGAAGGGATGGTGTGAGGTACCACCTGGTACACTCCCACTCACCGGAGAATAGTGACGTATGAGTAAAGAAACCTTCTTCCTTTTCAGTCCCTGACCCGGGTCTTCTCTTCCCCTGTATGTCTTCAAGTCCACCCAACGAATCCCCCTGTGACTACTCCCAGGGTTGAATCAGGACGACTGTCAGATAATGGGGACCTCGGTGGCGAAACTTATCCATAGGACCTCCACTTTCGGAACCGGTTTTCCGTGTGATATGACTGGACACGTGGGAATTGAACAACTAAGTAACTAAACTTTCCGTCGTCTTGCACAATTCTTACACCTGGTCCGACGGACCTAAGTTTAGAACTGATTTTGTATATGATCGAAATTGGAACCGTGGAACCGTATCACAGAAACAAAGAAAGAGACGTTTTACGTTGTCACTACAACTATTACCTTTGATGCACTGTCCTACGAATACTACCGTATACTACGACGAACCCACTCTGAAGGGTTTACAGAGGGGTCCAAGTCCGAATTGATGGAATTGATTCCTTCTGGTTCTCACGGTAATTCACTCTAAGTCCTTTTTTACCTTCTTTGTCTCTTATCTCTTAACACCCTTCCAAGAGACCAGAAAGAGCTGTAGTGAAACTACAGTAGTAGGGATGAAACTACTCTTAGTAAATATAACTTAAGATGGGGTCGACACCTATTACTCGTTATCTCCCAGCCTCGGACACAAGATTCGATTGTAAGGAAAAGATCCAAGATTTGGAGGGAAAGTCGAAGGAGAGGTAGAGTCAAGAAACGAAAGACTAAGGAGTTAGTCAGAAGTGTTTAAAGTGTTGGTCAAGGGACCTACATCTGTCGATCCGAAAAAACCTGTGTGGGAGTGAAGTCACGGGGTCACGAAAGTAGGTCGAGATTCGTTGTCTGTCCGGATGTAAAAGAATCGGTCAGATGAAAGGGAACTTGGTAAAGACGTGAGAATGAGACGTAGAAGAGGTCGAGGTAGTATAGAAAGACCTCTACTCTTCTGGACTTCATTGTAAGGTAGTAGGGTCCACACTTAAGGTACACCAAAGTGCATTTTAGGGACGAGGTAGGTTATTTCCCGATAAGAGAAGAGTGACTTTGGGTGGAGGAATATCCCCAGACTAATCTTGAGACCTATGTATTCGAAAGGGTGGGTAAAATAAATAGTATACATATATACATACATGTATATATTTGTATACATATTATTAAACAAGGACTAATTTTAATTCATGGATAATGGGAGGTTTACGTGTCACACTGAGGAAGTCGAAGTTCTCAGAATAAGACTTGGTTCGTCTTCCTGTAGGACAGAAATTCTATGTTCTCAGAAGAAAACTGAAGTAAAAGGAACCAGGGGTAGATAAGCTTACGACGAGTCGTTTATTTCAAGACGTCTTCTCTTCCTCGACCCTACCGTAGTGACTGTAGGAGTTTCTTGTCCCCTTGTAAAAATCGTGTTCGTGGCAGTGTGTGCAAAAGACGTCAAAGGTACTTTACTGTACTTGACATGCTTTTACTGTGGACGGTAGATAAGAAGTCATGTAGTGTTTTGCGTCACTAAAATGTGTATTTAGAAGTTGTCTCCGTCTTGTTACTCTGTGTTCGTGTCGTAAGAAAACAAAGGTCAGTCAGGACCCACACCACCGGTGTCCCGTTCCAGTCCTTGTACGGACAGGGACGTCGGAATGACGTTTTCCTCCGCCTCTAGGTGTTTGGGACGGAAGTTGGTGGGCTCGGGCGACGAAATTTTGATAAGAAGAAAGGGGAGTAAAGTTTTAATAGATTTCTGGTTAACCAAGGTCCGTCGAGAAAGACATATAATTAAAAATTAACCTCTTTATCGTTAATCTACCGACGTAACTAACGGTCAAGGGCATTAGAAAAAATTAAACTCTATTGTTAGATAAGTTTTTTACTCAAACAGGGATTTTATAGAAGAGAATTACCGTTATTATTGACTTCAATATATGTTTTGGTCGTCTCGTCAGGTGTCCCTTCCCCAGATTTAATATGTACCTTATAAGACGTGGACCAAACAGTCAATGTTGTTTCTGGAATGGTGCCTACGGGATACTTTTACCAGTTAAAGTATCCGACAAAAATAATTATGGTAAAAACTTTGTTACTCTCTTAGAGACTTCTCTTCTAAAAGTATCATGCTTGGGACGAAAACTGTGGGTTGTTTGACTTTTGACGTCTATTATTTTAAAAATGAAACGAGGAACGACACCTGGGACCCGTCTCCTTCTAATTCTCCCTCTTTCTGTTTAGTCTCTGCTTGTCTTAAGGTCGAACCCTCCTTGATGGTCTGATCCCGTTCTTTTGTCCTTTCGTTCAAGTGTTGTATCTGGTTGTCTAGAGTCAAGTCAAGTCAAGTCAGCGAGTCAGTACAGGCTGAGAAACGCTGGGGTACTTAGTGTCGTGCGGTCCGGAGGGACAGGTAGTGGTTGAGGGTCTCAAGTGAGTCTGAGTGCAGGTAGTTCAGACACTACGGTAGGTCGGTAGAGTAGGAGCCAGCAGGGGAAGAGGAGGACGGGGGTTAGGGAGAGTCGTAGTCTCAGAAAAGGTTACTCAGTTGGGAAGCGTACTCCACCGGTTTCAAGACCTCAAAGTCGAAGTCGTAGTAAGGGAGGTTTCTTTAGGGTACCGTCTAGAGGAAGTCTTACCTAACCAACCTAGAGGAACGTCAGGTTCCCTGAGAGTTCTCAGAAGAGGTTGTGGTGTCAAGTTTTCGTAGTTAAGAAGCCGCGAGTCGGAAGAAGTGTCAGGTCGAGAGTGTAAGTATGTACTGGCGTCCTTTTTGGTATCGGAACTGATCTGCCTGGAATCAGTCTTTTCATTACGTTTTTTCGTTTTGCCGACAGACCCCTCCGGAATGTTTATCGACACTTTTCTTCTCTCCGTTTTTTGTTTCCTCTTTTCCTTTCTATATTCGTAGACTTACGTCTCAAGGTTTCTTATCGTTCTTCTCTATTCTTTCGGAAGAAGTCACTAGTTACGTTTCTTTAGCTCCTTTTGTTGTCTTACCCTTTCTGATCTCTAGAGAAGTTCTTTTAATCTCTATGGTTCCCTTGTAAAGTACGTTTCTACCCGAGCTATTTCCTGTCTTTACCATACCTGGATTGTCTTCGTCTTCTATGATTCTTCTCCACCGTTCTTATGTGCCTTCTTGACATGTTTTTTCTAGAAGTGTTGGTTCTATTAGTGTTACCACACTAGTGAATAGATCTCGGTCTGTAAGACCTTACACTTCAGTTCACCCGGAATCTTTCGTAGTGATGTTTGTTTCGATCACCTCCACTACCTTAAGGTCAACTCGATAAAGTTTAGGACTTTCTACTACGACACTTTCACGACGTGAGTTATACGGTCGTTTAAACCTTTTGAGTCGTCACCAGTGTCCTGGCCTTTTCCAGTCAAAAGTAAGGTTAGGGTTTTCTAGAGTTCGATAGGAGTTTATATCAGGACACACGCTTCAGCGAAGTCAGTACAGGTTGAGACACGTTAGGATACCTGACATCGGACGGTCCGAGGGGACAGGTACCCTAAGAGATCCGTTCTTAAGACCTCACCGACGGTGTAAGAGGAGGTCCCCTAGAAGGGTTGAGTTGGTACAGGGAACACAGAGAACGTAACCGTTCACCCAAGAATTATATGAGGATCGTCCGTCCTTGTACCTCCCGAAGTCCCCTTAGACGTTATTTATCCGGAGGAAGGGGTTGGTCCAAGACTCGTTAAACTCTTTGTCTTCTCAACTCTATGTCCAGTTCGTAGTAGAAATGATGAATGTCTTCGGTTCGTTTTCTCATATCGAATCCACTCAGGTCACCCGGTCTGTAGACTTGGGGACTTGGTCCTTCCGAAGAATGGGTGGGTCATTACACCGTCGGTGGGTCCCTTCTTCTCGTGGACCTTTTTGGATCCTAGGTTGACGAGAGACTTTTTCCTCCCTTCGTGTACGTTCTCTTTCTTGTTTCCACAGTGTCTCGACGCGTAGGAATTACTGGGAAAGGTGTCAATAGTTAGTCTCCCGACAAGGTGGAGGGTCTAACACTCTTTTGTCTCCGACCCTCATACATATTCCTTTTAGTAAGGAGCACGTTTGGTTCTAACTCTTTTATCTAAAAGGAGTTTTTATTTCTCTCTCTTGACCTCAGGTCTTTTTCACTGACCTTCACTGAACGAAGGTGGGTTTTCCTGAGAAAACCCCTCCCAAGAGAATTTTATAGAATTTTACAATATTCTAAAGTCCAAAGCGGATCACCAATTCTTAAGCGGACGGTCACGTCCTCTGTGCCCAGACCTTTCTAGGGTGAGCGACTCTCCGTTCATTCGGACACTTGGCGTCGATGACGCGGTCTCGTGGACCTAGGACACGAGACCTCTTCGGTGACGTTGCTCTTTGGGTGAGTGGTGTCGCTCCTCAGCAGGGGCGACTCACTTTGCCTCTTTCGGATACTCGTCGTTACCGCTAGGTCTCGTCGGTTTATTTATGTATTTAGAAGGTTTTCTTGAAAATATTCAATTTCAATGTAGGAAGACAGTGTAATCTAAAGTACCTTTTCCAAATCCAATCTGGTAGACTCTTTAAGAGAGTACCAGTGAGCCTTTTAAGAAATTTTAACTCGTCTACACCTAAAGTTAAGATGGGACACCAAAATTATTCTACAAATAGAACTCAAATTTTTGACTCCTATTACTGACCGGATGGAATCATCCTGTAGTCTTTTACTAATCGTTTCTAACCAGTCTCTTTTACGAGACCTTACGTGATTTGGGAACTATTTACAAAACGTTTAATTACAGTCATTAACATAAGGTGTTTTTACAGACACAAATACGATACTCAGACTACGAGGACCAGAGGATGTCTCTTCGGACCCCAAGTATAGGAAGTCGTTCTCTTCGAAACAAAAACACGGAGTCGGGTAGTAAGGAAGAGACGGAAGATTCAGAGTTTGGGACGAGGAGGTTGGTGTGGAGTCCGTCACATATGACTTTCAGATACCGTATTTCATAACCTTCACTTCTACCTCTCCTCTCTCTCTACGTTTCTACTGGGAAGTTCTTGAAGACTAGGACTTTCTTCTCACTTTTTTGGATAATAAGTGTTCATGTCTGTATCATGTCTAGTTTTAAATACCATTGGACCTTACTCTTGTTCCAAGGGAGGAATGTTACGACATTAGGGAGTCCTCAGACAGAGTCACATGAGTGACCTCTGTAAAATTTACCCAATGGTGGAGACTAGTCTTGAATCTTTTAATCCTCTCGTGGTCATACTCCTCTATACCAGTCGTCTTGAGTAGACTCTTACTCGATTGGTTGAGGACTTTCTATATTATACGTCTTTTACTATATGTCAAATAAGGATTCCTATTGACGGAGTTTTTGTTAAGGAACAACAACAAATCTCCGAATCAACACAGATTGACACGTTGGGGTACCTGACGTCGTTGGGTCCGATAAGACAGGAGTGGTAGAGGGCCTCGAACGAGTTTGAATATAGTTACCTCAGGTACTACGGTAAGTTGGTAGAGGAGAACGGAAGTTAGAAAGGGTCGTAGTCTCAGAAAAGTCTACTCAGTCAAGAAGTGTAGTCCACCAGTTTCATAACTTCGAAGTCGAAGTCGTAGTCAGGAAGGTTACTTATAAGTCCTAACTAAAAGAAATGTTAACTG
This sequence comes from Capra ibex, assembly GCA_006410555.1. Classification (NCBI taxonomy): domain Eukaryota; kingdom Metazoa; phylum Chordata; class Mammalia; order Artiodactyla; family Bovidae; genus Capra; species Capra ibex. The sequence continues at coordinate 43,572,703 of SJYO01034137.1, forward strand.
ATCAAACTAGAGGAACGTCAGGTTCCCTAAGAGTTCTCAGAAGAGTTGTGGTGTCAAGTTTTCGTGGTTAAGAAGTCGTAAGTCGAAAGAAATATCAGGTCAAGAGTGTAGGTGTGTACTGATGACCTTTTTGGTATCGAAACTAATCTGTCTGGGAACAGTCGTTTCATTACAGAGACGAAAAATTATACGAGAGATCCAACCAGTATTGAAAAGAAGGTTCCTCGTTCGTAGAAAATTAAAGTACCGACGTCAGTGGTAGACGTCTTAAAACCTTGGGTCCTTTTATTTCAGACAGTAACAAAAATAACAAAAGAGTAGATAAACGGTACTTCACTACCGTGGTATACGGTACTAGAATCAAAAGACTTACAACTCAAAATTCGGTTGAAAAAGTGAGAGGAGAAAGTGAAAGTAGTTCTCCGAGAAAACAATGAGAAGTAAAAGGAGGTATTCCCACCACAGTAGTCGTATAGACTCCTATAATTATAAAGAGGGACGTCAGAACTAAGGTCGAACACAAAGTAGGTCGGGTCGTAAAGTGTACTACATGAGACGTATCTTCAATTTATTCGTCTCACTGTTATATGTCGGAACTGCATGAGGAAAGGGCTAAACCTTAGTCAGACAATAAAGTACAAACGAAGACAACGAAGGATTGGACGTATGTCCAAAGTGTCCTTCGTCCATTCCACCAGACCATAAGGGTAGAGAAATTCTTAAAAGGTCAAACAACACTAGATTGTCAGTTTTCGAAATCGTATCAGTTACTTCGTCTTCGTATACAAAAAGACCTTAAGAGAACGAACTACCTACAACCGTTAAACTAGAGACCGAGGAGACGGAAAAGATTTAGGTCGAACTTGTAGACCTTCAAGAGTTAAGTGTATGACAACTTCGGACCGAACCTCTTAAAATTCGTAATAAAACGATCGTACACTTTACTCACGTTTACACGTCATCAAACTTGTAAGAAGTCGTAACGGGAAGAAACCCGAACCCTACTTTTAACTGGAAATGGTCAGGACACCGGTGTCGACTCAAAAGGTTAAACGACCGTATAATTCACGTCGTGAAATCGTCGTGGTAGAAAATCCTAAACTTTATCGAGTCGACCTTAAGGTAGTGGAGGTGATCAAAACAAATATGACTACGAAGGATTCCAGGTGAACTGAAGTGTGAGGTTCTACAGACCGAGATCCACTCACTAGTGTGGTAGTACCAAAAGACCCAGTATTTCTAGAAAAAACATATCAAAAGACACAAGAACGATGGAGAAGAATTATAGAAGACGAAGACAATCCAGGTATGGTAAAGACAGGATTAAATAACACGGGTAGAATCGTACTTTAAAAGGGAACAATAGAGATTAAGAGAACTTCTCTAGAGGTCAGAAATGGTAAGACAAGAAAAGGAGATGAAGAAACGTAACTAGCGACTTCTTCCGAAAGAATAGAGAGGAACGATAAGAAGTCTTGAGACGTAAGTCCATCTATATAGAAAGGAAAAGAGGAAACGGAAAGCGAAGTGTAGAAAAATTAAGTCTACAAAATTTCTTTAATTTCGTAATTTTATTACGAAGTGAAGAAAAGAGTCGATAAACATTCCGGAGGCATCTGTCGGTAAAAAGGAAAAACGTAAAGAAAAAGAACCCTTACCAAAACTAGTGACGGAGGACATGTTACAATGTTTGGAGACAGGTATCAAGAAATTTGTGAGATAGTCTAGATTAGGGAACTGAGATAAACAATAAAGGTGACATATTAACATTTCCTAAACTAATTCAGTATGGAATTACCGAATCACCAAAAGGGAAAAAAGTTAAATTCAGACTTAAACCGTTATTCCTCAAGCACTAGACTCGGTGTCAGTCGAGGGTCAGAACAAAAGAGACTGACATATCTCAAAGAGGTGGTAGCCGACGTTTTTTACATTAGTTAGATTAAAGTCATAACTGGTAGACCACTACAGATACACATCTCAGTAGAGAATACAACAACCTTCTCCCACAAACGATACTGGTCACACAAGAGAACCGGATTGAGACAATCGGAAACGGGATTAAGTAAAACATGGGGTTCCGGTTTGAACGGACAATGAGGTCCATAGAGAACTGAAGGTTGAAAACGTAAGGTCAGGGGATACTACTTTTCTTGTAGAAAAAAACCACAATGAAGATCCTCCAGGACATCCAGAAGTAACTGGATTTGGTTAGTTGAGGTCGAAGAAGCCGTAATCACCAACCATGTATCTAAGCCTAATGACACTATGACTTAATAAACGGAACCTTTGCTTGTCTCCAGTAAGACAGTAAAAACTCTAACATGGGTTCATGACGTAAAGTCTGAGCACAACTGATACTCCCGATGAGGTAAAGAAGATTCTCTAAGAACGGGTGTCATCATCTATATTACCAGTAGACTTAATTTAAGTGGGTAAAGTCAAGTGACTAAGGCTTTTACAGTCATAAGTGAGAACAGTAGAGGACAAACTGGGTGAAGGTCAAATGGAACTAAGTACCTGAATTGTAAGGTCAAAGGACACGTTATAACAGGAAATTTCGTAGTCTGAAATGAAAGTGGTACTCTGTGTAGGTCTTGGTCAAAACAAAGACGAAACTGAGGCGGAGAAGTAAGAAAGACGTCGATAAAGAGGTGAGAAGAGGTCATCGTATAGCTCGTGGATAGTCGGATACCTCGAGTAGAAAGTCACAGTATATAAAAACGGAAAAGTATCACAAGTACCCCAAGAGTTCCATTCTTACGACTTCACCAAACGGTAAAGGAAGAGGTTACCTGGTGTAAAACAGACTTGAGAGGTGGTGCTGGATAGTCAGATCCCACCGGAATATACCGTACCGAGTGTCAAAGTAACTCAAACTGTCACAACACTAGGTACACTAGTCAAACCAATCAAAAGACACTAACACAAAAGGTAAGACAGACGGGAGACTATGTACTCCTATTCTCCGAAAACCTTCGAAGGACCACCATCCTGACAGATACTCATTTTGACCTCGAAAGAGACCACCCGTCCGGATACCAGTCATTTAGAAACTAGATTAAAAGACGACTACCTACCCCGATACAAGGGAGGGACATCAATCCGGAATCCGGTTTGATACCATCCCCATGACCGCCAGTACCACTGGAGGAAGTTTTCCTGAATACGGTGGTATGGTGTCAAGGGTCCTGACGACATCAGTCACGGGAACTGGGGCGCCGTCCGGTGACAACTGGGTTTGGAGGCGGCCTCTGAGGGTCTATGAGTTTCCGCTCAAACCGAGTCAGAGAACACCCCAGTGACGAGGAAACAGAACCCAGGACCACGTGTGTTCCAAATCAACACGGGAACTTCTCAAACAAAGGGACCCCCAAGAGTCAGGAAACCGACCTAGGGGTCCAACCCTTTAGACAACACCCGGGATCTTAAAAACATTGTCACACTCTTGAAGAAACCATATTCATAAGAGGTCAGACACCCAACAGACGAGTCTCCGAGATACCACGCCCCATTACCACTGGAGGCGGTACTTCTGAGTACGGGGTACGACGTGGAGGGTCCAGACGACGTCGGTCCCGGGGACGGGGTCGTCGTCCAGTGACGACTGGACACGGAGGTGTTCTCTGTAAGTTTGTGAGTTTCCGTCCAGATCGAGTCAGAGAACATCCCCAGCGACCAGGGAAGGGAATGAACACCACGTGTGTTCCAAAACAAACACGGGAGACTCGTAGAAACCGCCCAGACTCTAAAATAAAATTTGTACTAACACGGAGAGGACGGTAGAACAACCCCGAAGAGGAAACGGGAACCTGTGTCCCACAGAAAAAAACCACCCCAGGTCGTAAGAGGACAACTACCAACGAGTCCTCGATCGACGCTAGAACTACAAAAGAGTACTCTTCTACTCGTACGCAGGAAGACGAGACGGTAGTCATGACGGAGGGCAATGGGTGTCCTCCATTGTTTTAGATTCTATGTATGTTGAATTTATTACCCACTTAAGTCTATGATTAGTACCCATTTGACTACCTATGATTATTGTTCATTACAAATAGTACGAATTAATGTCTTGATTCATGAATTGAACATAATAGAGTGATTTTTTACCGTCTAAGGGTGTTTTGTACCAAGGTTTCTTCGTACCGGATCCACCTCAAGGGACTCTTTATCCGAACCTCCATCTCCTAACACCCGTCCTCCGACTGTCCTCTCAAACGTTCTTGTTGTGAACCCTCCTTACTGCCTGTACCCTGGGTCCTTCCCTCTTCACGGTTGTGTTAGGTTGGTGTTTTCAGAACCCACTGGGATGTCGAGATTTCGAGACTCCGACTCTATCGGAAAGTCCCGGTAGGAGTCACCTCCGTTCCCATGACCCTGAATATGGGGACGTTGTTGATCAACGGTCGAAGTCCGACGAGGGTCCCTCCCCTGCACCGACCTCTCTCTATCGTGTGAGGCCGATTCCCGTTACGGGTCCCTCTCTGTGTCACTCGACAGTCGTCGGTACGAGGAACATCGACCCCCTTCCTCACACAGTCAGGAGTACACCCCTATACCTCCGTGTGGTATCATAGTGAGGTCCTTCTCCTTTCTCTTCTTTGAGTTACATAACTATAGGGTGGAGTTATGGTCCGTGACACACCCCCGTGAAAGAAATATCAGAAGTTAGGACGAGACATCCGTAGTCACTGAATGAGGTCGGAGACCGTTCTAAAGTTCTAAGGGAGGAAGTAGATTTGATCACCAAGAGTTGACCCCCACTACGACTAGGGGTCACCTATAATGGTCTCTTTACAGATCTCTGTGAAAAGAAAACAATGTTGACCCTTGCCCCACCATACCCGGATTCATCTCCAATCCCTACGACATTTTGTAGGATGTTACGTGTTTTTCGAAGGTGTTACTTCTTAAAGGTCGGGTATACAGGTAGTAAACTTGTAGAGAAGGTAGTCTTCTTAACGACAACAACAAGTCACCGATTCAGTACAGGTTGAGAAACACTGGGGTATCTGACTTAGTAGTCTCTTCCGTTACCGTGGGGTGAGGTCATGAGAACGGACCTTTTTAGGGTACCTGCCTCCTCGGACCATCCGACGTCAGGTACCCCAGTGCTTCTCAGTCTGTACTAACTCGTTGAAGTGAAAGTGAAAAGTGAAAGTACGTAACCTCTTCCTTTACCATCGGGTGAGGTCACAAGAACGGACCTCTTAGGGTCCCTGCCGTCTCGGACCAACCGACAGTAGATACCCCGGGGTGTCTCAACATGTACTGACTTCGCTGAATCGTCGTCGTCGTCGTCGTCGTCGTCGTCTGACTTCGTACGGTCCGAAGGGACAGGAAGTGATAGAGGGTCTCGAACGAGTCTGAGTATAGGTAACTCAGCTATTGTGGTAAGTAGGTCAAGTAGGATACAACGGGGGAAGAGTAGGACGGGAACTAGAAAGGGTCGTAGCCACATAAAAGGTCACTCAGTCGAGAAACGTAGTCCACCGGTTTCATAACCTCGAAGTCGAAGTCGTAGTCAGGAAGGTTATTTATAAGACCTAACTAAAGGAAATCCTAGTTGACCAAACTAGAGGAACGACAGGTTCCTAGAGAGTTCTCAGAAGAGTTCGTGGTGTTGATATCTCGTAGTTAACAGTAACTACAGTGGTGTAATGTCTACTTTTATTGGTTCTGTATCTTTCCAATTCGTTGGATAAGTACCGGTGTGTCGATAATTACCGCCCCGACTCTAAATATTGGTCCAAACACACCAATGTTTTACGTACGAGTAAACAGACTCTTTATATGTATGAGAAACTTTAATTAGTCTACGTTACACGTGTAGAAGGATATGTACGGAACTCTGGGACTCTGTGTTCGACCCGACCTGGGTCAAAGAATTCGAAAGACAATAAAAGAATAAAATTCACATTCTTGAGACTCGAAAGACTAAAGATTCCTTTCCGATCTTCACTTTCTGTCCGACCCACTAAATATATTTCACTATTACACTCGGGTAGAGGAACGTCGGTAGTAAAATCAGACGTTATTTTTACTGACCAGACTGTGGGAGGTGAAGGACTTATAGGTCTTCCGGATTGACGAACCTGAGAGTCTGTATTTCAAGAGACAATTACCTGGACAGTTAAAGAATTTCACTCGTCAAAAAGTATTGTGAGGTATTTTTGTCTTTTTTTAATTTAATTTTTTCTTGTATCGTAAATTGTACTTTTATGTCCAATAGTAAATAACTTACACTCGATTTTCGTTGTCTTTTTCTTGAACTTCCTCTTTGTCACCGACCACTACCTTTTGTTTTTTAATGGATCCTTGCCCTAAGAAATGGATGGTTTGTCCCGGGGATAAAAATCGTTGAATTTTTTTTGTTGTTGTCTGTAAGTAATTCATGATTTGAATTTTCATTTTTCGGGATACAAGGAGATTATTGTTAAATCATAGGAACAATACTATCTAAATGATTGGAGTTAAATCTGAGAGTCTCTAGTCTAAGTACAGGGTATTTTGTATATCTCTTATGTAATGACTCGTTTATATATCATTATCTACCGTATTTATAGGTACGGGATAATTTAAAAGTCAATATTTGATACAAGAAAAGAACTCGGTAAAATTAAGTACTTTAATAAATGTTCAAATGTCTATGGTTCCTTGTTTGACGATATGACATAATTCGTTTACAAAAAAAGGTTTATACCTTCAGTACTCTTATCCTATGTAGATCACTAGTTGTATATTCCGATAAAGTTCCGAAGTAATTGCCGTCGACAAGTACACTATAAACCTTCAGGAGTTACTAGAAATAATTGGGAGATATGTACATCGATTAAATACTTCCGGTAGGGGGAAATGTAACGAGATAATAGTAGACGGGGTTTAAAATAGTAGACAACTTTAAATTAAATCTATACAAGGGGATATCTCTTTTTAGACTCTTACATCTTTGACTGAAGTCGCACTATCCAAAGATATAAAAAAAATCTCTACCGTATTGTATAATAAATTGTGACCTTAAACTCAGTCATTTCTACCCAATCCCAGAGTAAGGTGGTGTTAGTTCGGACATTTGAACCCCTTTATAAACTTGGAGTGGACAGATCAAGAATATACCTTTACTTAGACGATTAGAGACGGGATGGTTGGAGAATCCCAACAACACTTCTGTGTATTGTATCAATACACTTTTATAGAACTTATGACTTGTTTCCATTTACTCCAAGGAGTAGTTTTACTCTTTGTTAATACTAACACCTCTTGTAAGACTATTCTTTGTCACTGGTTCACGTTTATATAAGTGGACCCCTACGATTTAGACCTTTAGGATTCCATCTTCCCCAAACCCTTAGGAAATAGGGGAAGTTCACACCGTTTGGTAGAAGTAATGACTAAATGAGGAACGAAATAAGGAACGATGTATATTCACAGTACTAACTGAGTACTATCATCCCGTAAGTCAATTTAAACTTCTAGAATATTCGTGACGAAATGAAAAGTGGTATTCATGTGGGGTTTAAGGTACCTGTCTCCTCGGACCTCCCGATGTCAGGTACCCCAGTGTTTCTCAGCCTGTACTCACTCGCTGACTGTAAAAGTGAGAAATACGTGGTTTATTACGTGACTTGTATGAATATGATTTTTTAAATAAGTAATAAATGGACTGTAAGTCTAAATTGACCCGTAGAACTAAAACGGACAAACCAAACCGACCCCCAGATTTAGGTCGTTAAGAAACTCTTAAGAAATAGAGGGAAGGGGTTCGTACTGTTTGGTGGAACTTATAACTCTCATAAGTGAAGGACAAAATAGGGAAAGAAACAAGTAGAGTTTATAATTCCTTAAGGTCAAAGTGGCAGAGAAGAACGGCAAGAAAAGTCCATAGGATCGTGGACGTGATAGTATTTGGTTATCTTGTAATAATAAGAGGTTATATGTCAACTGAGAACTTGTTACACCCATGTTTGACGTACCCAAGTAAATATGTGTCTTAAAAAAAATATTATCACTTATGATGTCATGAGGTACTAGACTCCAACTGACTTAGGTACCTACTTTTTAAGGGCTAAACCTTCTTGGTATCTATCCCTACCACCTGACGGTTCAATATGAGCTTAAAAGTCGACGTCCCTCCGTGTCGTGGGGCTGAAGGTCCAACGAGTTCCCAGTTGTCATAAGTTGACACGTACAAAGAAAGGTTGGTTATGTACTTAAATTAACTCCCTTCTCTGTAAGTAAAACCAGTGGGTTATGGATCATGTATCATCCCATTTAGTCTTTTACAAAATACTTAACTTCTGGTGTCAAAAGAAACGTAAGGTACGAGAGTGGTACCTTTCGGAAGAAGTACAGACGGCGAATTTACTAGTTCTTGGTTACCTGTTCAGTTGTTTCGTACAGAGGCCAGACCGGAATAGATCACAAGAGGTGTAGGTACAAAATTTTATTTGATACTCGACAGAGGTCGACCAAAGGGTACTTGTGGAGTTTACATCGGACAGTGTCTGACTGGTGTAAGAGACGGTGAATTTCGACGAAAAGAGAACTGTACCATAGGCCATTGGGTCCTATCTTTTGGTCTCAGGAAGATCTGATGAGGAGAGGGAGTGGAAAGGGTAGTGATTCGTTCATGAAATGTAGTTGTTCTAAAAACTCTTCGAAAACTTTTCTCTTAAGACTAAGAGAATCACACCGGTCCCTCACTCATAAAGGACTTTCTCCAGGTAAACTAAGTCACCATAAATCCCGGGTCTCAGGATACAACACGACACGAATCAGTGAGTCAGTACAGACTGAAGCACGTTGGGGTACCTGGTATCAGAAGGTCAATGGAGACAGGTACCCTAAGAGGTCCGTTCTTTTGACGTCACCCATCGGCAAGGGAAGAGTCTCCTAGAAGGGTTGGGTCTTTAGCTTGGACCCAGAGGATGGTACGTCCGTCTAAGAAATAGTCGACTCGATAGTCCCTTCGTGAGGTCTCAGGATGTCTTGTGTCTTTTTATGGATCTTTATCGGAAAGACATGCCTGGATGATTAAGTTGATTATTGTACCTTTACTGGGGTAGACAAAACATAATTATTAAACTCTCGGAATAATTGAAAACTGAATTTTATGATAAAAGTAAATACATACCCTTAAAAATCATCCGAAACACAAGGATCCATAATAAACCCTATTGAGGGGGGTGTGTCTCAAGTTTTTATATAAATAGTAAAATATTACTTTAAACAATATTTTACACATTATATTTTTGATTACGAGATTCATCGTGAACGAACCATTTCATAAGTAAAATAATGTTCAGAAGAGTGGATCTGAGACTTTCGTAGTAGTTAATCTTTACTTTTCTTATCTCTTTTATTTCTAAAACTTAATAAATGTCAACAATAAGTGTGTGTGTGTAATCCTATCTAGTGGTCGACCCCTAAATGTCTACAGGTTGAATGGACATTATAAAGAACCTTATACGAAGTTCAGGTCTTATACGAATTTTGAGTCTTACCTCGAATTGACATTTATAAGTTTTTGTGAGGGTTAAACGATAGGAAGATCTCTCGTTTGGTAAATGGAGGTAAGACGTAGGAACGTATTATGTCTTTACCGTTGAGACTTTTTTTAGAATGGTAGTCACTTTTTTTTACAAAAAAAGATTTGAAAAATTTATTTACCGAACGGGTTCCCATTCTGGAAAATATGGTAGAATCGGCTCTCGTTTAAAGGGATCTGTTTAACCGACCGACGAAGAACTTAAGAAGAGTCGATTTTAACTCCGTGAGGATAATAACTATAATAGACCGGTGTCAAAAAAGGGGAATTTGGGTATATAAAAACGATGTGACCTTCTTTTAATCTGATATAATCCAACACATGTTGTGTGTAGAAGTTTTGTAAGTAGGACAGTTTTATTAAAGAATTAATCACCATGTTGTATGAAAAGATTCTGTCTCGAACAGTCTTTTTGTAGGACGTCATCTCTCGAATTCACTTAAGTAAGAGACCTAAAATTACTGATGTAAAGTGGAGGATCTACCTCCCCCTTATTTCATTTAAACAGACCGTTGAGAAACGAAGGAACCTCTGGGTGAGGTCCTTTTTTTTTTTTTTCAAAGTCGATGAAAATATCTCTTTAGGGAATGTAAAAATTGTTTTGTTTTTTTAAGTGATCCAATAATATTCAACTCAACCACTGTTTGGAATATCTTATTCCATATCTCTCTTTTTAATTTTGAAGGAAGAGTTTTTATTATAGGTAGGTGCTCAAACATATTTTACTTGATTAAGGTATGTTCCTAGGTTAATTTCTTGTATGGTGCGACATGGACTTTGACTACATTTTATAAAATGGTGAGTCAGACATTCATGAAACTTCTGTAAAGAAATAAGTATAGTACATTCGTATTTATACCCGAAGGGTCTACCGAGTCACCATTTCTTAGGTGGACGGTTACGTCCTCTACACCCAAACTAGGGACTCAGTGCTGTTGGGGTACCTCCTCCTTTATCGTTGGGTGAAGTCATAAGAACGGACCTATTAGGGTACCTGTATCCTCGGACCTCCCGATGTCATGGACCCTAGGATTTCTCACCCTGTACTGACTCGTACGTACGATTCGTATTTATATAGTTTCACAAAGTCCAAATCTTTTGTCTTCTAAACCTAAAAGCTGGAGTAACACAGTACTGTAAAGACTCACTATTATTCTTTCGGTCAATTGAAGAGGTTTGAGGAAGAATGAATTTCTGATATTATCCCTCTATTCTTCACGTGGGATGGCCTAAGTACCCTAATAATACTCCTTATTTACAACAGTACTACCCCCGGTATGAATCTTTTATTTTCGTTACAGGTAGTCGACGGTAAATGGATGATCCACGGATGAGACCCATCCTATGATACAATCTATGAGGAGTATTTACCTCCTACTCGTTTGTAAAGAATGAGTCTCGAAAATTTACTCCTTTAGGTCTGAGGTTCTCCAATTCGTTGAACGGGACGTAGTTTGTAGATGCTTCATCATCTCGACTCTGACCTTGAATTCAGACACCTGGGTGTGGACCGTGACGGGGAAAGACAGGAAGGAGTGAGGGAAGAGGAAGAGAATGGGAGTTTTCAACACCACACCCGAAACCATTTCCTATCTCTTTTCTCAGACCCTGACTCAGGGATTGAGTGTGTGTTCACCACTCGTGGTACAGAACGAGGACTTTTTAGTCGGGGAACCTTGTGGTTATACTTCTGGTTTGACCTCCCCCAACCCCGACCCGATGAGTTAGATTGAAGTTTCCTTTCACCATTTTCCCCTGGGAGTCCCAAGTCAGAGCCCCAAAGGTTTTCGATGTGAACCGTGTCAATTTCCGTCAAGACTGTCCATGGGGTTTCCTATGGGTCTTCCCATCCCACATCTAGGACGAGAGTCTCCCGTATTTTCGTTTTTATTTGTCCACTCTTTCACCGTTATGTACTAGTTTGACAAGTGTTACTCGTCACTTCTTCAGGAGTGTCCCGGGATACATTTCTTGACAGTAAGCACACCGAATCTATTATTTCACGATACTCTTTCGCGTCCCCTCTCCAGAAAATCCGGTTTCCCCAGTCCTTTACGAAATTCCTCCTCTCGTTTCCTTAGGAAATACGTAAAGTCCATAAAAGTAAAAGAGGGTGGAATTCGATTTATAAATAAGGAGTGAGGAACATCATAGAAGATTTTGTATGGATAACAGTCCCAAGAAACAAGATACATATTTCCTCGATATACTGGTGTAGTCCCGGTCGCATAGTAATTACACGGGTGAAACAATCCCTTGGGTCTGGTGTTCCTTGACTCGTCTGGTGACCTTTTGACTACCCTTTCACCTCTCTTCTGAAGGACCCACCTTCTTTTGTCATACACGTCCTCGTTTCTCTTCTATTCGTATTGTACGAGAATCCTCTAACTTACGTTCCAGTAGACCGTCCTTCTCTTCAACGTCTCTCCTGACGACCCACGACTCTGACCTGACCACTCAATCTTCGGGGACCCCGGTCCGATTCCTCATTCTCAAAGTAGTGTACCCGTTACTCCACTGTGACTCCAATCCTCAAGTCGGACCGACCTCTGTTGAGAGGGATTTATTTAAATCCCTTTCACAAGTAAACCAAGTGACTCAGTACATACTGAGAAACACTGGGGTACCTGATATGTCAGGTACCTTAAGAGGTCCGGTTTTATGATCTCACCCATCAGAAAGGGAAGAGGTCCCCTAGAGGGGTTGGGTCCCTAGCTTGGGTCCAGAGGGTGTAACGCTCGTCTAAGAAAGGGTTGACTTGATACTCCTTTCGGGAGTAGACCAAGTCTTCTTCCATTTCTTGTTGTCGAGTCCATTCTCTATTAATTCGTAGCTCCGTTACCCATGTGGATCCATTCCCCGACCACATTTATTGACCTACACTTCTTACTGACCGATGTCCCCTTCTCGTTTCTCACTACTTTCACAATAAGTAAGCAAACTGTTCATAATTAACTCATGGGAAATACATGAACCTTGATGGAGATAAAAGGAACTTTCTTTTCGATACTGTTTGGATCTGTCACATAATTTTCGTCTCTGTAATGAAAAGGTGGTTTCCAGACAGATCAGTTTCGATACCAAGAAGGTCATCAGTGTATACCTACACTCTCAACCCGGTATTTCTTTTGTCTCACGGCTTCTTAACTACGAAAACTTGACGCCACAACCTCTTCTGAGAACTCTCAGGGAACCTGACGTTCCTCTAGGTTGGTCAGGTAGGATTTCCTCTAGTCAGGACTAAGTAACCTTCCTGACTACGACTTCGACTTCGAGGTTAAGAAACCGGTGGACTACACTTCTTCACTGAGAAACCTTTTCTGGAACTACGACCCTTTTTAACTCCCGTCCTCCTCTTCCCCTACTGTCTTCTACTCTACCAACCTACCGTAGTGACTGAGTTACTTGTACTCAAACTCGTTCGAGGTCCTCAACCACTACCTGTCCCTCCGGACCACACGACGTCAGGTACCCCAACGTTTCTCATCCTGTGTTGATTCGCTGACTTGACTTGACTTGGGAGATACACGAACGGTAACAAAATCTACAAACCTCAAACAATTACCCTTTTTTTTATGTGTTTCTAGGTACAGAAACGTTCGGATATCTATCATCTCGTCCCTATCTTTCTCAATTGTTATCTATATTGGTTATGCACATATTCTACGATCGTCAACTAACTACGGCTCATCCGATTCTCCCCAACCCTCACGGTCCTCATCCTGTCCTGGTAAAAGTCCCTCTTCCACCGTAAACTCACTCGTTTCTGGACTCTTACTCCGTCTGTCGGTACTTCTATGGTGGTTGACCTCCCTTGTGTGTCACAAGGATTCTCGGACTCCACCCTCCTAAAGACAATGCGAGTTCTTTATAGTTCCTCCGTCACATGGACGTCTTCCTTCTTATTCCTCCTCCCATTCTTCCCTACTTCTTTACCCGTCACCTTTCCCATACGTAGTGCATTGTGGAATGTCCGACAATATTCCTGAGACCGAAAATGAGACACACTCTACACGAGGTGACTTCCCAAAACTCTTCTCCTCACTGTACTAGACTACACACAAAATTTTCCTAACGAGGTCGACGATATGACTCCTCCTAGAAGTCCCCCGTTCACGTTTTCCTCGTCCTGGTCCATCCTCTAGAACCGTCATTAAGTACATTCTCCCCTACCTCCGAGTGTCGTCGTTCCGTCATCACCTTTACCACTCTTCACCATCTGAGATCTATGTAAAGAATATCATTCTGATTGTTCTATGTAGGACTTAACTTAAATATTCTCTCTCTTTCCTCACTCGTTACCTGTGTAATTCTCACTCCACAAACATAGAGGTTAACCTTTAAAGGTCTTCAGTCGACGTAACCTCTATATAAACCCTTAAAACCCACGAATAAACCATGAATTCCCCGAAGGGTCCACCGTAATCACCATTTCTTGGACGTACGGTTACGTTCCCTTTATTCAAGTCAGGGACCCAGTCCTTCTAGGGGGCCTCCTCCCGTACCGTTGGGTGAGGTACAACGGACTTCTTAGGGTGTCTGTCTCCTCGGACCGTCCGACACCAGATATCCTAATGTATCTCAGTCTGTTCAGACTTCGTTGAATCGTGCGTGCATGTGTGTGTGTGTGTGTGAACCATGAATTTCAGCATTCTGTCTTATCCTTTCCCCACCTCTATTTCCCTTCTCTTGGTCGTGGACTCAGAACTAGATGAGGTTGTGTTTCGTTCTTTACTATTCCTTGGTCGTGTCCACCGACTTCACCTTGTCAGTCACTTTAATCTTTGGTTCACTTTTGTTTTTATAGTCTCTCCCATTAGTCGGTACGGTTTACGTACCTACACGATTCGTTCCACTCCCAATTCTTAACTAGTGACCGAAATAAATAGACCCTCAGTACCCATACATACCCACGTCAAGATCTCCTGAATTAGTTTGTCCGATTTCCTCGGACAAAATTCGTTTCCGTCCTGTTACAATTCTTGGACCAAAGTCTGTTAAAAGCAAGGGGTAAAAAAGTATACATCCTTCTGCTGACTTTGAGAGTTGAAACAGTGAACGACTTCCCACTGGTTTTACAATCAGGTCTGGTTTGACTCCGTGAGGGTCTGTTTACCTTGGGGTACTCTCTGTAGGACGTACAGGGTAAGGTACCATAAATGGACACAAATAACTAAGTAAGAAACTATGGGTTTAATTATACAATATATAAGACAAGAATATATAAACTAAGAGACATTTACTGGGTTTAATTCGGGGGTTTGAGTGTCCGTCAATCATCTACGGATTTGAAAGGGGTCAGGTATCAGTTAATATGAGTTCAACTGTATAGGTAACTGTCAACAGGTACTGTTGTGAAATAGTTCCCTGTAGTCCGTAAGTAAGTAAAGTGTCTATACATACATCTCGGGTGGACCCTCGTCAGGTGAACAATCCGGGACCCCTCTGTTGGTACCTGGTCCGTGTCTACACCAGGAGTCGTTCATGTCAACTCACCACATCACATAATGTCACTTCGTTGATTAGGGCCTCAATTCTACCTCCTGAAAGTTTCTTTCTGTCCTCGTGGTACCCTAGCATCCATACATGTCCCCTCAATCCTTGTGATTTCACTTTTTACGTAGTTTTAAAATGTTTGAGTGTACTGTATAAAAGTCCAGGGAGGACTTTTCACTTAGACTCATTAAGATACTTAAATCTCTTTAAGTTACGTTGATCTACCAAAAGTTTAAACGGGGGTATCTATCTTCCGTTCCTCTCTGGTTTCCTTCTCCGTCCAATCATCCACCGTCAAAACTATTTATCCCCTTGAATACTTCGGACAGAACCCGTCGGTGTTCTAGTGGTGTGGATGGGTGGTCCTAGAATGGGCTCTACGGAATAGACCCAAGTCAGTAGAAATGGTAGGTCTACCAGTGTTGTTGTGGAATGAGGGAGCTAACGTAGGAACCTTTTCAAGGGTGAACCTTGTCACCCTTTTACATGTAAGGTTCCTGTACCTTCCCTCATCCTCGGAGACTGACGGGTCCAGGTTGAGTATCCAGTCGGTCACCAACACCGGAGACCTACTGGAGGAGGTTGTGATGATAATTGATACCAAATACTGGAATAACTAGTAGCTGACTGAGTAAAAGACTCCAGTGATACGTGCCTCCCGAGGGTACCACCGAGTCTACCATTTCTTAGACGAACGTTACGTCCTCTGGACCCAGACTAGGGACGTAGTCCTTCTAGGGGTCCCCTCCCTCACCAATGGGTGAGGTCATAAGGACTGACCCTATAGGGTACCCGTCTCCTCAGACCACCCGATATCAGGTACCCCAGAGTTTCTCAACCTGTGTTGACTCGTTGTGTGTGTGTGTGTGTGTGTGTGTGTGTGTGTGTGTGCGTGTGTGTGTGTCTGTGATGTACCGGTCTGACCGCGTGACCCTTATGTTTCTACTTCTCCCACCTTAAGGGTAGAAGTTACAGTAAAGATGAGGAAAAGTGTCCGGGTAGAAGTATGGTACCCCTCACAGGTAGAGACATAAGAGAGTGTCTACGATGTCTCTTATTTTTCCTTTGTCCACCTTTAGTTGTTAGAGGAGAAGGGTAGAAGTGAAAAGTTTTAGGATGAGTGGGAGGTTTCCAGTTTAGTTTACGGTGGAGAAATTACTTCAGAAAGGATGATTGAGACTCCACTGGAAATGGAATGTATTCGGCTTCGACGAACGTATCCCGAAGTATACCGGAAATCACGTACTTGAGATTATAATATACGAATCATATGTAAACATATAAAAATCAATTTAAGGTTCAATTAACTCCAGTTGAAAGACTAAATGAAAATGGAGACCGTTTTCTGTGTCAAGCTCATACACATATAATATACCAGTTACTTGTAAACAACTTTCTTACTTGTTTTTGCGCAATGAGTTCCAGAAGGTTGACAAAGAAGAGAATAGGAGAAGTAAAGAATAATGATCGTTTATTACTCTAAAGTTTTACAAAATATATAATGGATAAACAAATAGACTGATAGTTTCATTATATATGTAACCTCTTTTTCTTTTTATATTTTTTTCTTGTTTTTATGAGTCTTAAGGTCTTATGTCGGTGACGAATTGTAGAATCAGATAAAAAAGTCATATATGTATAACTCCACGGTTTGTTTTGACGGTAGTACGAGAAATGTTTCAAAAGATAAAATCGAGTCCCTACTCCAATGGTGTTCTTACAGTCACGGTTCTTTAAAGTTCGACTTTATTGTGTTCAATCTTCTCGTCCGACAGGATGTTCTAGGAAACTAATTTGACCTCTTACGTCAAGGTAAGTGATTAAGACGTTAGATGGTCACATTACCATAGAGAACTCTTGAGTCTCACTTTGACACTTTATACCAAGACCTTTGACATCCTTTAACCCCAGGTCCTTTGACATCCTGACTCTAGGGAAGTGAAGGCTATAACAACATATTGTCAAATTAAGGTAGTATATACTCCTTTATTGCACTTGATGATAACCCACGTCAATGAGTCTTTGGATTTAGTCAGAATGATTACTTCGGCAATTATTTACCGGAGGAGAAAATCTCCTCTCTTGACTCTGAGTTTCTCCTTTGAGGGGCCGTCTCAAAGCGAAGAGTGGTGATGACAGGCTGGGACAGACGGGTAAAAAGGACACGGAACCTAAGAAGAGCCAGCCTTGGTCTCGATACCACTCCGGTACAGATCGATCACCAGTACCCCCCTTTTCTCTCTCCCGTAGTAGTTACGACTTAGTTGGACGACCCGTGTACACCACTACGACGTGTCGTGGTCCTATCCACGACCAAGTGCTTTTGTTCGCCCACTGTCAGGAATCTTTCCTCAAAGATAAGAATACTTGTTCCGTCAGAACAGAGGATTGTGGTGTGTACGACAGGTACCACTAAATGATCAGTTCTCGGTCACTCGTGACGTCCTGTCCCGGTCACGTTCGACAGTTCCGGTCCACCTTTTCCGTTTCGGTTACTGATCACCCTTTCAGTCCTCCAACCTTTCGATCCTCGCTCGTCCACCCCACGACTTCGGACCTTCGTCGTCCTTGAGTTTCGCCCCTCATACTGGTCCACATCCTTTCGTTTTATCGGTTGTCTTCTGTAGTTTAAGGGTTGAGTCGTTTAGTTTCTCTACCCGAAGAAACGGTCAGACCCAAGGATTCAGTCACTCGTTCTTCGGTTCCATATGAGTAAACCAAAGTTTGTGACAAAACCCGGTTTCAAGACCGTAAGGAAAACTTTTCAGACACGAGGACTCTGGTGGTGGACATGAATCTCCGTACTGGAGATTAAGGTGTACCGAGGTTCAAGGTCCTGGACATAGTATTATACTACCGTGATCTCGTGACCTGACTTAAATCCGGTGTACCAAAACCCATTCTCTGAGGTGAAAAATCGGAGTGTGTGTCTGAGGAATCACATCGGTAGGGAAGTCTGGGGTACTCTGTCTGAAGGTGTTACAGATACTCCTATACCGTCCCGTTTTTTCACCTTTTGGAGTATAAAAGAGAATATTTTCCCGAGTAACCAATTCACTAGTGTCAAAGATTTATGTAAATGTTTGTGACATAGTGACACAGTTTACTAGTCCTTTGGTCCGAAAACCAGTGAGTCCAGGGACTCAAAAGTTTGAGTCAAAGAAAGAGATATTTTATTCTGTCCAAACTAGATAGAGCTTAAAGTAAAAGTTTATTCAGAAAATAAATTGAAATCTATGTCTTTTCGACGTTTCTATCGTGTCTCAACACAAAGGAGTTAAAGGAGGGTACAGTTGTCTGATACAGTGGTACTAAGTAAACAGTTTTGGTTCTTTATTTGTAACCCTTTCGTGATAATTGATTTTTTGTCTGAAATAAGTATGAGATGGTGTAAAGTAAAACTAAGGTTTTACAATGACAAATGTTTATACTTCCGTAGACTAAATATTAAAAATTATATTGAAAAGTTCCGGGTAGAACTCCGCCTACTCCATATCACCTGTATATAAGGATGAAACCCTTGTACGAGTTCTTTTTCAAGACTTTACCTTTTGTATATGTAGTCTCGAAGACACAACCTCTAGGTCCCCGTTTTCCGGACCGACCATCCCTGACCCCGGTCATATTACTCATTCTCTAATCGTACACCGTCTTTTGATTGACCATCGACGGACTGCATTCCCTCCACCCCCAACCCTTTTAATCCATTTCCGTCAATTCTCCATGTTTGAAGGACAATATTTTATTCAGTGTCCCTACATTTCACATCCCTTATATTAGTTGTTATTGAAACATACCAGTACCTACCAAAAGGACTGAATGTCACTAGTAAAGTATTACATATATTTACAACTATATTAACGTGAGAAAGTGTACGATCATTCCAACACAAGTTTTACGAAATTCGATCCGAAGTTATCATGTACTTGGCTTTTGAAGATCTACATATTCGACCCAAAATTTTTCCGTCCCCTTGGTCTCTAGTTTAACGGTTCTAAACGACCTAGTGTCTCTTTCGTTCCCTTAAGGTCTTTTTGTAGATAAAGACGAAGTAACTGATACAATTTCTGAAACAACAAGTGTTGTTTGACACCTTTTAAGAATTTCTCTACCCTTATGGTCTGGTGGAATGGACAGAGGATTCTTTGGACATACGTCCTTTTCTTCTTTATCTATCCTGTACCTTATTGTCTGACCAACATACCTTTCCTCATGAAGTTCCGACATATAACAGTGAGACTAATAAAGTGAAGATACGTCTCATGTAGTACACTTTACGGTCCAACCTACTTAGTGTTCGACCTTAGTTCTAACAACCCTCCTCTTTTCAGTTGTCGGAGTCTATACGTCTACTGGTGAGGTTACCGTCTTTCACTTCTCCTTGATTTATCGAAGAACTAATTCCACTTTCGTCTCTCACTTCTTCAACCGAATTTTGAGTTGTAAGTTTTTGCTTCTAGTACCGTAGACCAGGATAGTTAAGTACCGTTTATCTTCCCCTTTTACACCTTCGTAAAATAGAAGAACCGAGGTTTTAGTGAAACCTGCCACTGACGTCGGTACTTTAATTTTCTGTGAACGAGGAATCTTCCTTTCGATACTGTTTGGATCTATCGTACAATTTTTCGCTTCTGTATTGAAACGACTGTCAATTTCGATACCAAAAAGGGTATCAGTACATACCTACACTCTCGACCTGGTATTTCTTCCGAATCACGACTTTTTGACTACGAAAGTGTAACGTCCCGACCTCTTTTGAGAACTCTCAGGGAACCTGACGTTCCTCTATTTTGGTCGGTTCGGATTTCCTTTAGTTGGGACTTATAAGTAACCTTCCTGACGACGACTTCGACTTCGAAGTTATGAAAGCGATGGACTACGTTTCTCAGTTGAGTGACTTTTTCTAGGACTACGATCCTTTCTAACTCCTGTCCTCCTCTTCACCCGTTTTCTCCTACTCTACCAAACTACCGTAGTGACTGAGTCATCTATACCTAAACCCGTTTGAGGGTCTCTCCCGCTTCCTGTCCCTTCGGATCACACGACGTTAGGTACCTCGGCGTTCTCAACCTGTACTGAATCGTTGACTTATTGTTTCTGTTATTTGTGACTTCGAGACATAATGTATATACTTTGATTATATACAATTGATACGAAGTCCTTTTTTAATTGTCCTTTTTTTTTTCTTTAGTCACACACCCTACCAAAATATGAAATGAGTTTAAAAGGTTAGAAGATCAGGGTGGGTGACTTTAGAGTCAGGTTTTTATATCGACCCTTGGGAACGAGGGTTGTCTCGTCTTGAGTAATGTGTATGTGAATCGTTGAGTAAGAGAAGTTAAATAAACGTCAATGAAAACGAAACAAACACAAAAGTAGGAATTGGTCCTAGATCAGACCTAACTCTACCATTTTATGTGTGTTTTTCGGAGATTAAATTTATGCGAGTGACCTCGTAGTACTATTAGTGGTACTCTATTATCTGGCATACAAAAATTAGTTGAAACATAAAAGGAGGAAAGACTAAAAGGGTAAGTAGGGTAAAGGACTCTTTACTTCGTGACCGTCAAGACTTTCCCTAAGAGAGGTTGACTACGTGAAAATCCCTTTTAATCGATTATATATTTCTAATGTATTATTAAATAACTTCTGAATCCTTTTGGAAAATATTGGTACGTCCAATCTTTTTTTTACACTCTACGACGTGACTGTTTAAATATTTATAATCAAGAAAATAAGGAGGTCTTAGATAATAAGAGTAAAATATCTACTCTTAACGTTTCCGTTAAATGTGTTAGACGTATCAGTACCGTTTGTCTTAGTCTCGGGTGGAAAAGATTTTAGATATAGTATGTCAGGGGTAAACGGTGTTTCAAATTTGTGATCGGTGTCTCGGTGTTAATTGTGTGTCCTCTGTTTATCTCACTGTAAATCACCATAACAGTAGGTTTCCTTTATGTGTTGATGGTCATAATTACAAACAAATTAACAAAAAACCACTGTGGTATCTGTCCTTGATAGTTAAAGATGTGTGGTCAAAATTTACCCGTGTGTCAATGAGATCAATTAATCACCAAGGTAGAGAAGATTCAGGAAACCCCTCTTATGGTTCAGGTACGTGGTTAACGTCATTTGTACCTACTTCCCGTACGTCCGTTATCTCTTCCCTTTGGCTGCAAGATGTGAAAAGTCTTAGACTTTGTTGTTGTAGAGTCCAAAATCCTGACCGAGTTTTCTGTCTTACGAAGACGTTTGTTTTAGTTTTGTGTGAAAGTTTTCAAAGGAAAAGTTTCTCTAATATTAAAGATCTCTGTTTAGGGTAAGGGGGAAAGGGTTAGGTAAGAAAAAAGGAACTCTTTTATAAAAAATTTTTTATTTATGTAGACCTGTCAAATGTTTCAGGAGTCTCCGACTTTTTGATCGATATTGTTCCCGACGTGAACTGTGTAAAAAGAAGTCCGATTCAATGAAGTAAGTTCCAAAATTACAAATTTATTTGACGACGGGTTTAGTTATTAGATGTTTTAGTAAGTGAGCCCCTCTCCAGAAGTTAGGAAGACGGGACAAATTCCGACTAAACATACCACTTACTTGTGTAAAATAATATAAAGCGTGTCAGACGAGGGTATTTAGGACTTTCTTACCACTCATATAAAAGTCACTTGTTTCAGTATGTTTCGAGGATTATACCACGGTGTTCATGCATCGTGTCGATTCTGACTTAGACCAGACCCTTACACTACCTTGTCTCTAGTCTCTTTGTAGGAAGTTAGGAACAGGGAGGGTCCGTATCGTCACTTGGCCTGTTCGTCCATCTGGTACCTCGGTCGACCTGAGTCTATTTAGGGTCGAAACGAATACCAAGTTTCACTCTGAAGTCCGTTCAACGGATAGGAGAAAGATCAGGTAAAGAAATAGACATTTTACCTCTACTATCTTGTAAATGAAGTATCCAATGTGACAACTGTATATTAACAATCGGTAATAATAAATAGTATCCTTTTCTTTTTAATATAACTAACGGAGGGATTTTTAACGGCAAAGACTCCAAGTTTATCGGAAACGGATGAAAGAGACTCCTTCTTGACGTGCCAGGGGAGGACTTTGTCGAGACGTCCAGTGAAAGAATAACGAAGGTGTGTCTCGTCTCTCATCGAGGGTGACCTCTAGGATGGGTAAGGGTTTAAGTTTCAAAGTGAGATTTTTTTAGTTTAAAAGATAAAAAGACCAATTCTTAGTAATAATCCTTTGTTTGTCACTAGGGTACTTTGAAAATCACTCTTTATCGTCAAGTACTTTTTTTTTTCACTTGTCTTCTTGTACATTATAGAGACCTCTTCTGTCCTGACGATGAAATGTGAGAGGGCACACCCCGAGTCCCTACCGAAGAACCCGTCTCACCGTATCTGGACTCTTCACTACGCCCCTAAGTCTGTCTCCGTGTCCCTCGAAGTTTTCGGAATGCCTCCCCGACATAACTCAAACTCCATCCCGTTTTTCTGATCTTCGAATGTGATTGATCTCAGGTCACTCGTTCCCCTCTCACCACCTACTACCCGAGTCTCTCTACACCCGACTCCTATAAAGTGTCCTTCGGTGATCTCCGAAGATTCGATACCACTACTAGAGTGAATACAAAATCTTCCGACCAGACCGAGGACCACGTCATTTCTGGTAATCCCGAGTAATTGTCTTTCTTCGTCTCCCTGGTCCTTCCTTCACTGATACTCACTTACAACAGATACTACTACGACCGAACCCGACACTACCTCCATCTCTTTTCACGATCTAAGTCGAAAATAAAAGTTCTGTCTCCGTTTCCTGAACCACTACCTGACCTGTACATACACATACCTTTCTCCGACACTCTTTTTGTCTTCTCTGTTCAATGAGTTTTGAAGAACTTATAAGTTACTATATCTCTACTGATATACTCCTCAGAGAAAATCGGTAGAAATGAAGGTAGTGGGCCTCTTCCGTTACCGCGGGGTGAAGTCATGAGAACGGACCTTTTAGGGTGCGGACCTCCTCCGACTGTCCGACGTCAGGTACCCCAACGTTTCTCAGTCTGTGCTGACTCGTTGAAGTGAAAGTGAAAAGTGAAAGTATATAACCTCTTCCTTTACCGTTGGGTGAGGTCGTAAGAACGGACCTCTTAGGGTCCCTGTCCCCTCGGACCACCCGACGGCAGATACCCCAGCGTTTCTCAACCTGTGCTGACTTCGTTTAATCGTCGTCGTGAAGGTAGTGGTTATAATTGTCATACGATAGAAAGGTCCTGGTAGAATAAAGGGGTTGTTTTCTTATCATAAAAGTTTAGTAATAAAAGTGTCCTCCAAGATCCGGTTTTTGTTTTATAGTACTGATGTGGGGGTGGATTCCCGAACCGACATAAGTAAGTTATTGATTTCCTAGTGACCAAGTTGTTTGTAAGGGTAGATCATAACGATCCGTGACAGGATCCACGACTTCTGTGTCCCTAATTTATTCTAAGAGAGATGTCTATTAAGTTTTGACATATAATCGTTCAAAGGTACCATGAGGTATGGTATCGGGAACCACAACCGACCCTCATCAATTTATATTGGTAATTCACACCTTTAATACTCCTAGATGGATGTATCTCAAGGGACCCGATTGGGACACTAAAGTGACGAGGTACTGACGTATAAGACGGTTGAGGAGGGGTGATACACCTTTTCGGACCAGTAAATTGAGTTAGTTGAGTTTGAGTAACTGAAGACTTTTCGGACGAGACTTAAGAAGGACGAGGGTCGTCCCAAGTCAAGTGAGTAGTATAAGACACTAGAAGAGGTAATGTCGGGAGTAGTGAGACAAGGTCAATGACCAAACGAATAGACAAAAGAAACTGTCTGATATTTGTAGAAGTATCCCTGGTACAGAATTAAAAACACAAACCCCTCGGATCTTGTATTGGAATGTACATTATTCGTGAGTCAGTCACACACAACTTTTTTTCTTACTTGGTTAGCTAAAGTACTAAGTAAGGATCTTCTGTCCATGATCCTAAATATGGAAACTTTGTAAGTACCACAGATCTTGTCTCTTCGAGAAGATATAAATGACGAACTTAAAGGTGGGTCCCTCGTGGAGAATAGAAGTAGACAAGTCCAAAATAACTTTTATACTGGAACTCTTCGTCTTAAAACTCTGAAGTGATAAAGAACTTACTCTGTGTTCATGACCGTAAAAGACTCAATGTCTTTGACCTTCCTTTCAACAAAAAGAAATCGGTGTCTTTAGAAAAACGTTGTCATTATGTACCTCAGTCGGTTCTTTAAGTTCGAAGTACTTTTCGAATAACAGGGATCTTGTGTGACAACAAACAAAACCAAAACCAAACAAAACGATAATTTCTTCATATCTTCTCTTAAGAATTTGTTTTAATTTTTACCCTGAAGTCCCAAAGGGACCACCGAGTCACCATTTCTTAGGTGGGCGGTTACGTCCTCTGTGTACAAGTTGGGGACTAGGCCCTTCTGGGGTGCACGGTACATCGTTGATCCGGGTACGCGGTGTTGATGACTCGGACACGAGACGTTGTTCCCTTCGGTGTCGATACGTTTCTGGAGCGTGACGTCGATCTTACACCAGGAGCGAGAGGTTTTGATCTCTTTTTCGGGGGTGTTGGCGCTTCTGCGTGGCGTCGTTTTTATGTCTACTTATTGGTCCGAAGCCCACAGTTGTAAGTGAAGGGTTCTGATTTATAGTTACACCTCAATTTCTTGCAATTTCCAGAAATAGCACCTTACACTATACCTTGTAATTTTTTTTTTTCCGTAATCTCTAAGGACCTTTCTACCGTTTGACTACTGTACACACTGAGTGGAGGTAACAGTAAAAACTTTATTGTTTATTTTGTATTTTACTTTTTTTTTAGGACATAGTTTAATATTTAACCCCGTTCTCCTGTGACCTTTGGTCTGAACAACTAACTATTCTCAAATCCACCCGTCAAACCTTTTGTCTAGATACCCCTGTGGATTCCCCCACTGGATTCCCCTATAGATTCCCCCCGACAAAAAGTCCATTTAAAGTAACCTTTATATTGGGTACAGGTAAACAAATATATAACGAATACCGGTGAAAGAGTTTTATCGTCTGTACTTATTAAAACTGTCTCTGTCATTTATAAAATCGAAAACGTCCTCTATGAGAGACTGGGAAAAGTATTGTCCCAACCTTTTGAAAATGGATTTTGAATATGGAGGGGTAGACACTTCTTTCTTGACTGGATCTCTTTTTCTACTTCTGTGGATGATTGACCTTCCCTACTTGTGACCTCTAATCCCATCCACCTCCCTGTCAGTGAGGGTGTTAACGGAGACGTTCATATTTTTGTAGTTACCGGTAAGGTTACTACATGCACTATCGAGACACTGGGGGCTGAACGGAACCTATGACACCCGGAGTGATCCGGTTCTCCACGTCACCATGGGTTTAGTAAGAACGGACATTATTTATTAGTAATTAAAAGTCGACTCACCATATCGGAGGGTTGTATATCGGAGACCTAAACCGTAGACAGGATATGGGTGTCCCACGATATTCGTGTGTGACCGTTTCCTTTTTCTGTCCTTTTTATTTGAAGAGGGAAACCGATCCTCTAAACTTCATCTTATGTGCGTGTGTGTGTCTTAGACTGTTCTAGGTGGAGTGGGGAGGGTCATGATCTTTTCGTATTTTGGGAAAACCTTTCCTGTTCGTGTTCCTCTTTTTTTTTAATGGTCTTTGAGT
Organism: Capra ibex; assembly: GCA_006410555.1. Taxonomy (NCBI): domain Eukaryota; kingdom Metazoa; phylum Chordata; class Mammalia; order Artiodactyla; family Bovidae; genus Capra; species Capra ibex. Next base: position 43,598,504 of record SJYO01034137.1, read on the forward strand.
GTTTGAAAGACGTCAAGTGTGTTACTTCTTGGTGTGACTCTTTAGTCTCGAGTAGGGAAGGATACTTTTAATGACGTTCTTTTTTTTAAATCTTTAAAGGATTGATGTAAGAGTTGTATAAAGCTCTCCGACAACGTAAATATTTTGATCTTGTCCATCAGTGTTTTTCCTTTCCTTTTTGACGTACCTTCACTTTTGACGGTAACGATTCAATTTTACGTTATGTCAACCATTTACCACAGCCGTACGGTTCCGTTGGGGTTGGAAGATTTTCTGGTTCTGGGAATACCAAACGTCTCCCAAATTCTACGACAGTTGGAATTCTATATGTCTCCGTAGTTCCCTCGTCTTTTCCGTAAAGTCGAGGTTCCTGATTTATACGTGTTTCTGTACAATATCAAATATGAAAATGGGTGTATCATTATAGAAAGGGTTAAAAGTTGGTTAAATCGAGGTAGAAAAAGGTGTAGGTGTCGTCAACCTTTGTATTCGTTCATTACACCTCCCTCCTCCACTTCCTTCAATAGACACTCAAATGGACTCATTCGTATAAAGCAAACTAGGAAAAATGGGAAAAAAGGTAGAATCGTATGTATGACGAACGGTTTATTGTGAAGTTTTCTACCTAGAGTCACTAACATCACAGAATCTTAGTTCTGGAGATCAATGTATGTACGTATATTTTATATGTGTAGTCTAAAGTTTTCACGGGGACAATCTTTTTAGGTTATAATATCCACCTTCTCCTTCCACGGGTTACTTAGGTCGGATTAGACCACCCAAGAATTTCACCACAGTTTTCTGTCGTAGACATAATGGATCTTTAGTTAATCTTTACATTTAATAACTCGGAATGTAGTCTGAGTGATGTACCCTTTGAGATCTTCCACCACGGATCTAAAATAAAATTCTTCGGGAGATTCACTAAGACTATGTGTCATTTCGAATTCTTGATGATAGTAATAGTCTGTGTGTTTTTATCCGATCAGTTTCCAGAATCTCGTCGTGAAGAGTTATGACCAACATATAATCGTACTAGACCCCTCGCATTGTGTAAAGACTACGGGAGACTAGTGGTTTTATTAATTTAGACTTAGAGACCTGTATTTACGTATACTAAGGTTACACGTTGGTTCAAATTCTTGATTACAAAGAATTCGTTTTACTTTAGGGTTTACACTCGTCGGTACCTTTCTTGACCTTTCCACGTGATAACTACTTCCCTAATTATCTTTGTTCTTTGTTTTGATTCGTTTTTCTATCCAATCCTATACTTGACACGATTTACCTATGTTTAAAGAGGTTTCTTCTGTATGCCTACCGATTGTTTGTGTACTTTTCTACGAGTTGTAGTGAGTAATAATCTCTTTACGTTTAGTTTTGGTGTTACTCCATGGTGAAGTGTGGTCAGTCTTACCGACGCTAGGTTTTTAGACGTTCGTTATTTACGACCTCTCCCACACCTCTTTTCCCTTGGGAGGATGTGACAACCACCCTTACGTTTGATCATGTCGGTGATACCTCTTGTCACACCTCTAAGGAATTTTTTAACGTTTATCTTGATGGAATACTGGGGTCGTTAGGGTGAAGACCCGTATGTGTGGCTCCTTTGGTCTTAACTTTCTCTGTGTACATGGGGTTACAAGTAGCGTCGTGACAAATATTACGGTCCTGTACCTTTGTTGGATCTACAGGTAGTCGTCTACTTACCTATTCTTTCGACACCATGTATATGTGTTACCTCATAATGAGTCGGCAATTTTTCTTAAGTAAACTTAGTCAAGACTACTCTACCTACTTTGACCTCGGTTAATATGTCTCACTTCATTCGGTCTTTCTTTTTGTGGTTATGTCATATGATTGTGTATATATACCTTAAATCCTTCTACCGTTACTGCTGGGACATACGTTCTGTCCTTTTTTCTGTGTCTACACATATGGCCTGAAAACCTGAGTCTCCCTCTCCCTCTCCCACCCTACTAAACCCTCTTACCCTTAAGATTGTACATATGACAGTACATTCTTGACTTAGCGGTCAGGTACAGACTGCATCCCACGTCGAACGAACCCCGACCACGTACCCCTACTGGGTCTCTCTACAACACCCCTCCCTCCACCCTCCCCCCAAGTACAAACCCTTGCGTACATTCTTAATTTCTACAATTTTAAATTTTTTTTTATTTTTTAATTTTAAAGGACTAATTTTTTTTTTTTTTTCTTCCTATCGATGGAAGACATCGATAGGAATGGGTTGGACCCCTTATTGACCTCTCTTTAAGTCTGACTGGACCCAGAAACTCACAGGGACTTAGAACGGAACCCACGTCTCCTCTTGTCTGGACTTTTGTTACTTCTCTTTTGTCTCCGCACCTTTTGTTTAGGTCCTTTGGATTGTATAGATATCAAGGATTTCAACAGACGTGTGTCAAACTTATGAGGACCACCAACATAAGGTGGGGATCTCTTAAGTTAAATTAATCTGACTCGCACTGGACTCGTAACCCGATAAATTTTCTAGGGAGCCACTTAAATTATACATTTGTTCAAAACCTTAGTGATGTTATATACACCTTGTCTATAAAATCTTCTTATACTGGTTCGTGTCTCCTCTCCTCCTTTTTTATCTTCTTTCTCATCTTCTTTTACTAGGATTCTACTTCTTTTGGAACACGGAGTAGTGGTTTCCCGGAATGATTATCTATCCTATTCGATTTTCTTTGGTTGAGTCTATATCGGAATATTTAACAATTTAAAGTTTCTGTTTATAGTACTTCTTAGGTCCGTTCCTTTTTTTTAGTACATTTATATGTTTGAGTTTTTCTTTTCCCCGCTACGATGTGTGAAGATTGGTATTTATCTTTATATATATATATATCATTGGACTTGTGTTATTGGTCGGTTTAAGAGTAGACACACTTTCCGTTGGTTACTATAATAGAGGCACGTGTCATTGTTTCTTTTAATGGTTCTCTTTATTCTTTTTTTAACTCTTCAGTTTATACTCCCTAGAAACCAAGTTTCCTTAACCACTACTCACTACATTGGTGATTTGGTTACCCAGAATTTGCACCGACGTATGACCTTAGAGACCCTTTGAACACTCTCATGGTGACAAAACAACGATTCGGTCTATGTGACTAAATTGACCATGTCTCACCCGGGGAGTTTTCATAAAAATTCATGAGGGGATCCACTAAGATTACACATTGATACACCAACTCTTAATGACACGATTTTGTCAATTAATTTATTAATAATAACTATTGTTAATAACTTTCTTCTACATATTACTTTTATTATTACATTATTGTTAGACCAAGATTTGAAGGTATAATGTAAATGAAGAAGGAACCCCTTTTATTTAATTCAACCACATAATAATATGTCAGACTTACGTGACGGATTCCCTCCAAGAATCGAGGGGATTCGTAGATACGACCGATATACGTATGTGTGTTGGGAGTCTACAATCCCTCACGGACGAGGGACGGAGGTCCATTCCGAACCTCAGGTCGATCTTACTCCTGACCCTTTCTTCGTTTCACGTCCTCGAGTCCTCTCTCCGGTCCTTATAGGACTACGATAGACACGAAAGTAAACTCAATCCGAACTAGACACTTCCCTTACCACAGGAATATCCACCGTGGGATTCATTACGGACTTGAGGTAACATCATTCGGACTCTTCCCACCCCCGTTTTCATATATTTACTAGTTTTTCTCTACAAAGTGGTTTCCCAACATACCTAAATATCTGTCTCGTTTAATTCTTCGATTCTTACTCTCTTGTATCTGCACATTAAGGAAAGGAAAAACAAAAGTTCAGACTTTAGTCTTTTTTTTATACATATATATAAATACCACTATTTTTAAACCACTCGTTCACGTTTGTTTGGTTTCTCATCTGGTCCCAAAGAGTTGAAGTCGGGATAATTAAAACCGGTTTATTAAAAACCGGTCTATTAAGAAACGTCACCCCCGAAAACCCTCGTAACGTCCTACAAGGCGTCGTAGAGACAAGAAATACGTACTCTACGGTCTTCGTGTTACGATCGATACCGTTGGTTTGGACAGGGGTCTACACCGATCTATAGGAGTTCCCCCGTTTGAGTGGAGCCCACTTGTGGTGACCAAATTTGATTAAAAGTTTTAAGAAATTCTCTTTGATCCATAAATAAAAGTAGGACATTCAAATATCTGATACTAGGACATAAAAATATAAAATAAGAACTGTAACAATTAATCTCTCTTTTTTAACCAAGTTTATATAAGACTTCATTGGTGAATATCTCTCTTTTACCTGAAATATATTGGATTTAGTGAATTTTATGTACTTTTTTAACTGTTTCAGATAAGTAGTTCACTGTATTTAATAATTTTCGTCCTACTATCTTCTGGTTCATATTGATGACTTTTATTTACACTTACCTTATTTGAAGGGGTAATCTTCTCCTTCTTGATGTTTAATCCCAGTTTTTAGTGTTTAAGTTGACATGTCCCCCTTTTTTCAACCTTAATTTCCCGATACATTTTATATGAACTGTTTTGTTTTGTTTTCCTTCGTCCTTGTCACTATAATAACAGTTTAGACTTCAATTTCGAATTTCGAAACACCTGGGTTTTCCAAATAAGTGTCAATTGTCGTAATTCTATCAGAACCTGAGACTTCTGTCATCTTATTACTCGATATCAAGAAGAAGGATGTAACGACGTTGAAGATTGAATTCGAGGAACTTCCGTCGTCGACATAAAATAAATAACACATAAGTGTCATGGTGACACAAACGGTTCCTTTAGTGGGAGTAAATATTTACAAACAACCGATTCATCTACACAAATGTACTAGGTACCTGGGACTACCTCAAGTTACTAAGTAACGTACCCGGAGATAAAGGAGAGATATTTTACTCTTCAGAGTCGAGAGGGTGAAGATATGACACTATAAAAATAGAGAGGGTTGGGTAGGGAAAAAATTACGGTCAACGGATTTAATACGGAGTTTTAATCACAATTCGAATACCCTGTACTTCTGTAATTCCTAGAGGGTATAATTCGTCAAATATAACTCTTTGACCAATAATTAGACTTTACGATATTCTGGGTATAAGTCGGTTTGATATTCCATCACAACGATACTCTTGTCAGTACAGTCTACCCTAATGTAAAACTGTCGAGAAAGGTCGGGGTATAGAAAGTCTCTTTTGTAACGGAACTTTACCATCCGTTCCGATGTTCGAGACACTCTAATCGACGTGAAAAAGGGTAAAGCGATTCGGGTAAGGACCGAGTATCATCCACGAGTCTTTTACTCATAACTAACACTTAATTTATTTTAGAAACACAAAAATAAATGATCTACCTCGGGAGTTTGACGGTAAGAAAAGGAGATTTAAAGAGTTTTCGAAAATTCTCCCAGAAAATTTTTATCTTGGATATAAACCTGTTCTCCGGTATACCTTGTCCGTGTTACTACGGTGAGTTAAACAGTAGTGAGCCGCTCCTGGTGACACGTCCCCTTCGGTACCCTTTCTTTTATCTCTGTGAACAAGGGTCGTTGACCGACTTCACACGTAGGTGGAGAGTAGGTCGGAAGGACGAGGGACAGGGAGGTTTAATTTATTACGTCTTCTTTTTTATAGTCAGATTGTTCCAGAATAAATTACAAGGTCCGACGGAGTTTAGGTATAACTAGTTCAAAGTTTCACTTCGACCTCGGACGTCGTTATTCACTCTAGTTATACTCCGGAAGTAAGTTTAGAGTAGACATTTTTTTGTTTTTGTCTAAGATTGTGACGTGTTTTTGTGATCCAACTACTCTTTCGGTAATGTTTTTTTTTTTTCGACGAAATTTTTCTGTATTGGTTCATAAATACGAATACTATCTGAGTTTGTAAAAAACTTTTCTCTCTATAAAAATCCGTTCGTTTTTCTTCCTTTAGTGATTCTGAACGGATTTCGGGAATGACTAAATCAACGTTCCAAATTGAAGACACAAAGATACTAAAGAAAAGAATTACGTCGAGATTTTTATGGAAAACACCTTCGACTCACAACGAAAAACACACATGAGTCAACTACTCGCGGTGTGTATAACACGGATCGTAACACGTCGCATGATTCTTCCTACGGGTTCTTTAGACTCGGGATAACAGTTTCTCACATGTTAAGAGACGTCTTTTACCCCTACAACAACAAATCAACGACTGAGCACAGACTAAGAAAACTCTGGGGTACCTGATATCGGGTGGTCCGAGGAGACAGGTTCCCTAGAGGGTCCGTTCTTATGACCTCACCTAACAGTAAAGGAAGAAGTTCCCTAGAAAGACTGGGTCCCTAGTTTGGACGTAGAGGACGTAACCGTCTGTCCAAGAAATGATAACTCGATGATCGCTTCCGGCGTCTTTTACCCTTACGTATATGATTTTACTAATTCTAGATTTTGTTCCGTTATAACGGAATTTTTAGTTTTATTCACTAGTTTTATTTCTGGAGTCCTTTCGTTAAGTCTTTATCTATTTTCTTCTCAATAAACCTCTTCTGTACGGAGACCGTGATAAAGGAATTCGTTTACAGGTTGGAGAAACACATGTACAAAGGAGTTGGTAATTTGTTCCTTCCACTGTGGAGATATAGTACTCCGACAACATCCATTGTCTACACTTCTTGTGTCAATCTTTATTTTGGTTTTTATTTGTTTACCCTAGATCAGTTTGAATATTCGAAAACGTGTCCTTTCCTTTAGTTTTTGTTTTACTTTTCTGCCTCTTTTATGAACGTTTACTACACTGACTGTTCCCAAATTAAAGGTTTTATATGTTTATCGAGTATGTTGAGTCATTGTTGTTGTTGTTTGGGTTCGTTGGGTTAGTTTTTTGTCTAGATTTGTCTTTAAAAAGGTTTCTGTATGTTACCGGTTGTACGTATGTTTTTCTACAATTTGTATCGATTAATAGTCTCTTCACCTTTACCTTTGATGTTACTCGATGGATGGTACAGTGTGGTCAGTCTTACTAATAGTAATTTTTCAGATATTTATTTAAGACATCTCTCATACCTCTTTTCCCTTTGTGAGGATGTAACAACGACCTTTACATTTAGCCACGTAGGTGATCCCTTTTTTTCATACGTCTACGGAGTTTTTTGATTTTGATCTCAAAAGTATACTAAATCGTTAGAGTGAGGACCCGTACATAGGTTTGTTTTGATATTAAGGTTTTCTATGTACATGACCATACACGTATTGTCGTGATAAATGTTATTGGTTCTGTACCTTTGTTGGATTTACTGGTAACTGTCTACTGGACTGTTTCTATACATATGTATGTATATTACCTTATAATAAGTGGGTGTCTTTTCTTACTTTATAACGGTGTTTCTACCTGGATCTCCAATATTATGATTCACTTTATTAAGTCTTTCTCTTTATATTTAAGGTATACTATAGTGAATGTACATCTTAGATTTTATACTGTGCTTACTTGTATAGATGTTGTGTCTTAGACTGAGTATCTGTGTCCTTTGTCTGAACACCAACGATCCCTGACCTCCCTCCCTGCCTATCTGAACCTCAAACCCTAATCGTCTGCGTTGATATAAAAATTCAATAATGAAATAATAATAATAAACCGGTACGTCCTAGAATCAAGGGACTGGTCCCTAGTTTGAGTGTAGGGGATGTTACTTTCGTACCTCAAAATGGGTGACCTGGTGGTCCCTTCAGGGATTTGGTAATATATATCTCTCCCCTATTTGTTGTTCCAAAAATAACATATCGTGTCCCTTAATATAAGTTATAGGACATTGTTGGATATTACCTTAAAAAATATACTATACATACACATATAATACTGGTTACTTTAATTTGTTATGTAAATTTCTCTCTCTCTCTTGTCAACCGATAACTGCAATTTTCTTCCCTCTTAGACATGTGTAGACGTGTACGGTTTTTGGGATCGTCTCCTCTATACCGGACACTGGACCGTCTTAATCGATGCACCTCTTTCCCACTCGAACCCGTTCAGTAAATGGAAAAGACCAAGGACGAAAGAGTCGTTCCACTATGTGTATTACCAAAGTTGTATGGTAGACTAATAGATCACAACTCTTTGTTTACTGGGGTCTTGAACCACCAAAGTTTGTAAGTAAAAAAGAGTGATCACCCTTAGACCCGTCGTGAACCTCCTTTGTCCACAAAGAAGAAGTGAGGAGTAGTCGCCCCCGTCGAACTTCGGACCCTCGACCTTAGTAGACTTCCAACAACTAGGACTGACCTCAGAATCGACCTCGATAACCGACTTTGTGGATGTTCGACGGAGAGGTACACCGAGTACGAAGGAGTGTCGACCACCGGTCCACGGTCTCCATTTATAAGTTTTTCATTCTTTCACATGGGAAACGATACTAGATCGGAGTCTTCAGTGTACCGGAGTGAAGGGGGTATAACAGACATCGGGAACGTCCAAGTGTTCCTCCCCTTTAACTGTAGTGAAGATCTAACCCTCACCGTTCTTAGGTTTTGTTGTACACTATGGTCTTTATAATGACGTCGATAAACCCCCCTTTATGTCAGACGGCGTGGATGACACGAAAGATTTTACAAACGTTAGTAATCGGCATCGTTCTCATCATTAAAACCTTTCTCCTTTGAGTCGTGTCCATAGTTCTTAAACGTTCCGCAAGCCGTTTGTCCGTAAATAATACCTGTATTGATATTTATTCTCTCAGGGACGGAAGTTCCTTAATACTAATGTTCTTGTTGACGTTGAGTTATACAATTTAAGGGACCTCCTCCTTTACCGTTGGGTGAGGTCACAAGAACGGACCTTTTTTAGGGTACCTGCACCTTCTTGCCGTCCGATGTGTGAGGGTATCTCAGTGTTTCTCAGTCTGTACTGACTCGTTCGTACGTGTAACATAATGAATCCTGACTCTCGTGTTTTTCGTAACCTCGATTCTTTTCTTTCAAAGAACCTCTACACCCTTCAGAGCACTGTTGCTAGTCCAAGTCTCCGACTAGGTCCAAGACATCCCTAATTTCGAATATACTAAACTCTAGGGAGAAATTCTTTTTCTTATGTTTTGATGTTTACGTTCTAATCCATATCGTGGAAACTTTTCCGGGCACTTTCGTTCCTCGGGACCATGAAGTCGAATTCATATTTCATTTTAGACAATACTACTCTAGATTTTGACTCTTCTTTCCTTCACTCCGGTTCTCCCTTGACTACTCAGCCTATTTTCCCTCCCCAGTTCCCTGTTTCCTAGAATGATTCCAACTTCTCGGGTTTTATCCCTTATTCTGTCACTTTCCTGTCCCCGGTAGAAACCTCCCCTCCGTTGTCGTCCTTTATTCTTAAATAAATGTGCACCTAGACCAAACCTCTCAGGTCTTGCCGTCTTTTGTTTGAACCTTATATTTTAACACTCGTTGACTTTGAAGTGACTTTCTAAGACTTTTACTCTCAATTTACTAAATACTTCAAATCACTCATCTTTCTAACTTCACCCCTTTTACGAACAGTGTCTGTTAGAAAACTATGGATGTTCGATAAACAGTTACGGGGTCTGGTCTATGGACCGTCAATCGAAATAACGAAGACGATTTGTGTAGTGACCTAGTAAATATTCTCGATTTTTATCATTTAGTGATAAATTTTTATCATTTTGTACCTTTAACAATTTATATATAAAACCGTACGAACAAGAAACCCTATAATAATAAGTCAATAATTTTAGTATAAATACTCTTCAGAAGGGTTTCACTCTTTTATGAATTTTAAAGTTCACCCTTTTTTTTCGTTCTACGTTTTGATACATTGATATATATATATAACATATGTATGTATACATGCAAATTCAATTTACATGAATATATAACTCAAGAATGTATAAACTCATATTTTGATGATATTCTTTTATGGAGTTTATACTGTTACCACAGGAATTAACCAACGGTTAACCACCACTTAAAGAAAATGAGAAAATACATAAAGATTATTACATGTACATGACCGTTACTAAACCATGTTTTTTAATTATGTAGGACGAGTAAAAAGTTCTAGATAGGGGTTTAGGGTGGAGGAGTCCTTTTGAAGAGACTACCAACTGAGAAGAGGGAAGGGGTATGGAGTCTGGTGTCGTACATGAAAGAAGAAATTCATGTAGTCTTGACGAACACAGAGAGGACGATGTATTAGTATAGTCGTAAGACATGGTCGGGGATGTCATCAGGGGTGTTCTTGTACTTGGGGTACTTTTCACTGACTTCGACGTAAGGGTAGAGTCACGGAAGTTATCTCAACCATAATTTGTGAGTGACGTAACTTAACCCAAGTCCCACGTAACCGTTGACACATCTTGTCTCACGTTTAATGAGTTCGGTATTCCGTATTCAAATGACAAAGTATTTCCCTTTCACGTGTTCCTGGTAAAAGGTCACCGGTCACTGGTGGGTGAAGTTTACTACCGTTATTATGATTTCCGAAACCGTAGACGGTAGAGAAAACTGGGAATGTTCTCAAGACACTCTCCGTCTATCAGAATAAGTGTTTTAATTTACTACACACATACACGGACCGTGAATCATCCACCTATTCACCATTAGCAAGATAAAAGACACTAAACGAGTCTCAGTGTCTTGAGTTGTCAGTCTTACGTTGCTGATCTTTCGAAATCGGGACAGAGGGTGCAAAGGAAAGACGGTGTCAGTATCCGGACCGTTCGTTGACGGAAAGAAGAGAGGTTCCTAAGGACCCCACCTAGACGGGACCGTCGATTTTTCCCACTTGTGGGAGAACTATAGAACACGAAAAATTAGTTTACTGAGTCAGTGAAGAGATCACTGGGACTAGTGGTAATACCAAGGTCTTTTCTGTTAATCTGTGACTTTTCACTCCTCGTCATAATATATACACCATAGTAGTCGGGTGTTTGAAAAGTCCTTGTCTTACGTCAAGAAGGATTCTACTTACGTAGAAAGTACCGGCAATAGGTCTATTCTTGTCGCAAGTAAATCACTTACGACTGACACAAGATGGTCCATTCGACGTGCCCAAGCGAGGTAAAATAAGGATCTCTTTGACATACGCCATACGTAATCGTAGAAGTAAAAAGTACACAAGTGACTCCGAGTCCCTCCAGTTGATTTTAAAGGTTTCAAAGGTCCGATCACTTACTGTGTCGATCCAGACCGACTGACGTTTTTAGTACGAAAAAAAAGTAAAACCGTATCTCCTCCATTAGTTGTTTACGTGATATCGTTACTGGTATCTCATCTCATAGTTATTTTTCGGTATATGATTATTGTTATATCATCCGCGAAATTCTTATATCCAACTCCACTTTATGGGCACTGAAAACACAGAAGTGAACAAAACGGTAGAATTCAATTCCACCTACTCTCTTCTCTTTTCTTCCTACTTTCTGTAAGAACAGGGTATTTGACAATAAATAAATGGTAGCTGGTCTCAGTTTTATTCGTAGTTTTAGATCTTGGAGGTATCAGTTAGGTTCAGATCAACTTGGAATTAAGGAGGGATCCGGGAAGTTTACCTCTTACGTGTAGCGGTCGGCAAGGAAAACGTCTTGAACTGGAAGGTAAGGCAGGGGGCGGGGGTCGAAAGGTTCGGAAAGACGAAGACGGGAGGACGGTATCACCGGCGGTGACGTCCGTCTAGTCGATTTCCACTCACTTGTATGAACCTTACTTGTTCCTCGGATCCCCTGTCCTAGTCCCCGACGCATGGACAGTCGGAACTCCGTTGTCCTCGTTTCTACCCTTAACGTTTCCCCTCCTCTTCGGACACCAAAACCCCTTTAGTCGAACCAACCAACTACTCCGTCGGGGATCAGAAACCCCTCCATCACCCGTCTTATTAGTGCGACGAGGGATTTCGACTTTCAAACCCAAAAGAGGAAAACACGTCCGATGTCACGATAAAGATGGTGGACGGTCCCCGGTCGACGGTCGAGGAAACCCTTCGTAACAGAGTAAAATTTCGTCCCCACCTCCCTTCTACCTCGTTGAGACCGAGAAAAGAAAGGCCTCTCGTAAAACAAGGAAGCCGACAGTCCTTCGGAAACATGTCTGTCCAGAAATAAGGGTCTCGTCTTCTTGACCTCTGTTCGTAATCTGTACACGGTTAAGAACTAGTGAAAGGAGTGGGAAATATGAAACAAGAGGACTTTAAACAAATCTGGTACAGAAAAAGAACTTTCCGAAACTCTGGAAAATGTTTTATTCCAAATAGATGTCATTCCGATATTTTATCCTCGTCCTTTCTCCTTCGGGTCTAGTTCCACTCTCCGTCGACATTTATAAAATTTACATTTTTATTCGTTTCTACGACACTAATTCGAAATTTTTAATTCAAAATATTAATTTGATTTTTACTTCAAAATTTTTAACAGAGAGTCTACGGACGGGTAATCCTGCTCTCCCCTTTGTGTCGTACAATATATTACCAGTCTGATCCTAGTTTCTCCTTAAACTACAAGTCAACAGTGAAACCCGTAGACAAATATGGACGGAACTTTGACAGGTCCGGTGTCAGCAATAGTTACAGAATCTACTTTATACTGATCCGTCGAGACTTTTCGGTAAGTCCGTCTGTAATCCCTCTTATCTACGCTTTAATAAAAGATACAACTGAGAGTTAGGTCGGTTTCTTCGTTAGATGACAAATCCTAGGAGTGAAGAGATTTTTCCCACAATTGAATAGGGGAAGAAGTCAATCGACAAAGTAGTTCAGAGTCCTGTGAATTGACCGTTGTATACTTATAATATGTGAAACACAGACTACTCCTAATTCTGGAGCTCACAAAAAGGGCGGGACATAGGTAGTTCAAATAATTCCATTCACTATAATACCTTCTCCGTCCCTATTGAGTTTTCTAAAGAGTAGATTGGAAGAAGGTCTATATGTTATAGATGGTACCCTAATTCAGTCCAGTCACCTCTACACTTACTAAAACTACCATGATAAATTACCGGAGAGGGGTAGTGGGAGGGTCCCGGAAGAGATTTGAGGAATTTATAAAAATGACTCAACCGGGGACAACACTATAGTAGTTGGACATTACTCTCCACTAAATTTTTTTATCGTGGAATTTATATAACAGGGGAGTGACTATAGATCCGTCAGGAGCCGGGTCCTTCGGAACTCCCTTTACTTAGAGAATCTGGTCTTTAGGCATGGGAAGACTCCTTGTCCGGTCGAGAGTATAAAACCTGTGTCTGACCATCCCGACCGGACTACAAGGTAAATCTTAGTCGACTAAACTTCGAATATCAACTTAGGTCAGGGGTTCAGTCTTTCACATATCCTGAAGTGACAGATACGGACTTATTCGGAGTCACGGACACCTGTTTCGATGGTCTCAAGAGTATGACGGAGTGGAAAAGGAGTCAAGTCAAGTCAGCGAGTCAGCGCAGGCTGAGAAACGTTGGGGGACGTCGTCCGGTCCGAAGGGACAGGAAGTGGTTGAGGACCTCAAACGAAAAGAAAGGTGGAAAAGAATGAACAGAAATTAAAACACTCAATTAGGAATTCAAAGAAATAAAGTAATACGACGGTAATCAAGAAAGACCTTGTTTCACCCTAACTATTCGTGGGGAGAATCGTATGACGAAGGAGTTTCCTCTGTCTCCAAAAGGACCGGGATTTGAGACTTTCTTTATAGGTCGTACCCCGTATTGAGTCTCTGCTGACTCACTACCTTACCTGTTCTAGAATTTGCTATTAAAATTAAAATTACTATTGAAATATTACTCATGTCTTTGTAAGAAAAGAGTAAAATTTTATTTAGAAACTGTTTTCATTTTCCGGAGCCTTTAACGAGTCTCCGGTTGTTGTCGTTTTACCTATGTGACACTATATAGGGTGCTCCCTTATGATAGTTTGTTATTATTACTTACTGGATGTTTATGTACGTTGTTATGTCTTTATAGAGTGTTTCCATTACAACCTGATTTCTTCCGTCTATGTTTTCTCGTGATATACACTAAGGGAACTATATTTCAAGTTCCAGTTAATTTCGTAGAGACCACAATTTCCAGTCTTATGAACGAAGGGGACCACCATCATCAAAGACCTTCCCCCACGTTTCCCCCGAGGACTCTACATTGGGATCAAAATAGAACTAGACCTATGGACAACGAATCCATCCAAATGGAACTATTTTAATTAGTTTAACTACTAAATACTAAACTCATGAAAATAATATACAACAAGAAGTTATTTTCTGTTTTGGTCGTTTTCTACTCCTCCTGGATGTAATTCACTCCTCATGTGACTTCTAGTCGGAGTCATAACCTTGACCGGTATTTAGACTAAAGTCGAAGTCGAAAGTCTTCAGGTTTAATTGCTTTCCGGATGAAGTTTCAGTAAAGACCGAAGGGACTCGAATACGTGCTAGTTATTAGTATACTGGTGTTGGTAATAAAGAATGACAATGTAAAATTAGTACAGTCGTTATCCCTACTCCACACAGTAAACTAAAATAATAAAAGTTTGTGTCCTTTCGTAAGATCGACATAATTCTTTTTAGAGGAGTACACCAAATATTTAACTTATAATAATCAGTCAATCACGTACTATGTATAAATAATGACGTTCTTATTTTATGATATTACTAATCACCATATGTTTCAGAAAAAAACCACGGTTTTTGGTTCAAGTCAAAAGTTTACCAATTTATTTATCTTTTCCTTCAGCTGTTATATTTACAATTCTCTTTTACAATCGATCAATTACATGTAGGAAAGACTTGGTTTCTTAATAAATTTATGTCTTTAAATTTATTGTTACGTTCCACCTTATTATCTCTAAGTTAACATAGTATAAAGATTAGGAACATCTTAACAAACCACATAATCGTAGGCAATGTAAAAATTTTGCGGAAATTCCTTACATAAATTTAACAGTAATAAATTAAGGTAAATCCGGTTCTCAGAAAATTCTGTGTCAGAATAAACCCTTAAGAAGTGCAAAATACTCCTGTTTAATTTTCGTCTTACAGTTTACGTGGTATAGTTTTAAAGTACTCCTCCTTTTCGAGGTCTTAACACATGTTATTGTAAGTGTTATTTGATAGAAACCAGGTCTGTTTTAAAAAAATTTTTAAATTACTTCTTTTCTCCTTTAATAATCTGTGTTTACTCCTTCAGTTTGTGTAAAATAAGAGTGGTTTGAAGTTACTTTGTTGACAGAACTGTCCTGATAAAATCCTTCTGTAAGAATATATAAAAAGGAGGGTATCTTCGACTTGAAAATTCGTTTTTCGAACAATTTTACTACGATATGACACATAATCATTCATGTATCTTAAAAGTAATAAATATTACTTTTCATAAAATCTACACGGGATTTTTGTTTCAAGGAAGGTCTTGTGTACGATGACTTTTGTAAAATAAGACTTGATATAAGACAACACATGTACTCAGATCACTACGATAATTTATACAGTCAAATTTCACTCAAAGACACATCATGCTCTTCAAGGACTCGATATTACTGTTTGGGAATTTTAAACTGATGACTTTAAAATTATTATTTTAACAGTAACGATAAAAGGAACAGGTTTTACGGAGATCGGAAAGTTAGGTGAAAATATAACCCATTCAGAGATGAGTCGGAAAATAAAGAGAATTTCCTTCTGAGGGATAGAGGGACCGTTTCAACAACGAGGAGTGACGTCGGTTAGGACATGTACAATGTACTAACATTGACATGGACATTAACGACGGACGGAGAGTGGTAGGGGTGAGTGGATATTGAGTAAGTCTCACATATTATATCGAGTAGGTAGAGGACTCGGAGTGTGGATAGGGTCACAGGGAATATGTCGTCGTTGACCCGTAAACGATGAAATTTTTAAGTGTGTCTCTGAAAGGAGCACCAGGTCCCCGATTCCGAGGTACGGGGGTCACGTCCCCTCGGCCTCAGACTACGGACCAGCCACTTGATCTGGGGTGTACTACGATGCTGGGTCGTCTCGATTTATTTCAAGTGTGTAACTATTGATGTGTACATTAGGACCTGTAATGTTTTAACGTTTCAGAGAGCTGGGTCATACAGTCAACGAAGGAAATATTTTACTCTTAGTATGTCACGTCCCAACAATCCTCCTTATTGACATTTTGGGTATCATGTCCCAACATTCCTTCTTATTGACATTTTCAAGGTACTCCCGTCCCTGTCTACCGAAAACAAGTGACGACTTAGGGGTCACGGATTTTGTTACTGTGTGTGGTCCGTGAGTCATTTTATAAAGGTCGGACTGGGTTCATGTTATTAGGTACGTCTCACACACCGTGACACAGACTGGATGTCCGGAGTTAGTCCCAATTGATAATAGTCATTGAAAGATAAGACCAGTCCCAGATGGAGTGACTTGTGTGTACCCCCGACCTTTTACTAGTGAGAAAATTCTACTGTAAAAGGACCCGTACCTCGATAAGGGAATTAGTGGGGATGACTCGGGAGGGAGGAAGTTTCTGGGAGGGACGGTTAGAGTCAGGGGTCCCTCGTCCCCAGAGAAGACTTAATGATGTCAGACGTGACAATCCCTAGGAACTACCTGGGGCTAGGACTCTACGGTTGACCGGACACTTGTGGGGCTTCACGAAAGACAATGGGGGAGTTATTACGTCTCCCTGACTACCAACCAGGTGGATGAATGGACTTGACCCGTCGACAAAGTACTGGGGAACGGAAATTATGTAGGAGGTAGACGTGCGTGTGGGAATTGAAGTGAGAGAGGGAGATAGGAACAGAGTTGTGGAGGTGGAGGGACATTTTCCGACGAGCATTAAATGATCTAGGGTGGAAACCCCGTACCAAGTCAAGTCAGACAAAATTCAAGTGGATCCGTAAAGAGTGGGGTCGTGAGGGAACGTTGGGGTATCTTGATAACTCCAGGGGGCTCTGGACCGAAGGAGGTTCTCCTTGGTAGTCTCAACAGTCTAAAGTGGTAAGAGATTCGTCGGGGACTCCGGGCCTCACAGGGTCGGGTAGTGGTGTGTCGTACGGGAAGGTCGAGGAGGACGAGGGATAAACAGAGGGACCTTTTGGGGTATGAGGTGGGTGACCCGGGTCCGACTTCGGGTGTCCACAGAGGGAACCACAAATCTTCTCTGTTATAAGGTACTACCTCCCCTGACCCACTTCGCGGATTAGGGTGTTAGCGAATGCCACGGCTTTCTCGTCATGACTGGACTCCGACGCGAATTCCTTTTCTCAAGTTCTTCGTCCATCACTACCAGAGGTACCTACTTAAAATTCACGGACGTCGACGACCCTCCCTATCGACCGGGGTCCCACACGTCACCTTGTCGGGTTCACTCAAAGATACCGGGACCTGAAACCATCCGTAGTCTCTACCCGGGCTCCCAGAAGTCTTCGGAGGTGACGGGTCCGGGAACCCTGAGTACTTCTGGTATCTAAACCCCGGAGTACACGTGTCAAGTAAGTGGACCACGTCGAAACCTGTCAGGGAGACGACGGGTCGGAAAACCGGTTTCAGAAAGGGGAGTGGACATCCTAGGGGTTCCTGAAGGGTCCACCGCGATCGCTATTTCTTGAGTGGACTGTTACGTCCTCTGTGTTTCCTGCACCCAAGTCAGAGACCCAGACCTTCTACTGGACCTCCTTCTGTACCGTTGGGTGAGGTCATGAGAACGATCCTGTTAGGGTACCTGTCTCCTCGGACCACCCGATGTCAGGTACCCCAGCGTTTTCTCAACCTGTGTTGACTCACTGATTTGTTGCTACTGAAGGGTCATATCTCATATTGGGTCCTCCGATTCTGTTTCAAGAACACCGACTCCTCAGATCTCCTCATTTTCTGCGGAAGACGCACGTGCGTACGAGTCAGCGAAGTCAACGCAGGTTGAACCACTTCGGGATACCTGACATCGGGCGGTCCGGAGAGACAGGTACCCTAAGAGGTCTGTTCTTATGACCGCACCCAACGGTACGGGAGGAGGTGTCTCTTCTGTGGAAGGGACGGTAAATTTACATAGAGTAGGGTTCCGTTACCGTGGGGTGAGGTCGTGAGAACGGACCTTTTAGGGTACCTGTCTCCTCGGACCACCCGACGTCAGGTACCCCAGCGATTCTCAGTCTGTGGTGACTCGCTGAAGTGAAAGTGAAAAGTGAAAGTACGTAACCTCTTCCTTTACCGTTGGGTGAGGTCACAAGAACGGACCTCTTAGGGTCCCTGCCCCCTCGGACCACCCGACGGCAGATACCCCAGCGGGTCTCAGTCTGTGCTGACTTCACTGAATCGTCATCATCGTCGTAGGAAATCTTAGGGGATTCCTTTACGACGCGAGAGGTCTCCGAAGAGGTGCCTTCGGTGAGGCGAAACTCATAGGAAAACATGACACGGGGAAGTCCCGGACACATTACCTCCTCTCCTCCCTAACTCCCTTGTCTCTCGTGGTGGTCTAAGTCTTAAATACGGACCCACGGGACTCGTTTGTCTGAAATGGGGTACCGGAACCTCACGACCTATTAAGACTCGTAGACGTAGAGGGTCCTCGAGGACTGTCCGTTGATCGTGATTCTACTAACAAACATTGATTCCTTGAAACGTTTGAACTGAAAACGTTTGAAAATACGTTTAAACTGAGAAAAAAATCATAATTCGACAAAAAGGTCCCTACACTCAACTGGAGACCTAGAACGTTGCAATACTCCCTATAAGTGCCAGACGAGTCAATTTCCTCGTCACTCGTGACGAAACCTTTTAGGAGATTCGGGACGGACCTTTGGGGATTCTGAGTTCCTGTCAAAGGACAAGGACAGAGAGAACATGTGTAGCTTACACGGTTACGAGTGTCAATTTTCTCTTTATAATTATCGAAGGATTGAGACACTAAATACCAGATAAACCAGAATCTTTTCAGTTGAGAGACTCGGAACCAAGAGAGTAGACATTTTACCTCCAATTAAATAGAAAGTACAACACTCCTAATCCCAACTACAAAAATTGTCACGGACTATCAAGATGTTAATTATATCATTCTTAATATTACGTATGCACACGAATCAACGAGTAAGTATAAGTTGAGACGCTCGTGTACCTCGGACGGTCCGAGGAGGTAGGTACCTCTAAGAGGCCCGATCTTATGACCTCACCGAACGGTACGGAAGGAGGTCCTCTAGAAAGGTTGGGTCCCTAACTTGGGTCCAGAGGACGTAACGTCCGTCTAAGAAAATAGACACGGTAGTCCTTATTACGTATATCGGAAATGAAAAACAATAAGATACAAGAAATGTACACTTTCCCTAGTCCATACGGTGGTGGTTTATACGGAGAAATCGTATTACTCATAAAACTCGACTTCCGTTAACTCTTAGTCGTCTACGTCCTATTCAAGACACGGGAGGGAAATAGACGGATTTTGGTCCCGTGTGTCAAAAGAAACAATTCCACAAAGAGGGTGGAGAAACATGGTTCTTTTCCTCTTACTGAAAATAGTGACCTCTACTTCTCAACTGTTACTCTACTCAAACGTACGTGTCTAGAATGATTTTATTGGGAGTAGAAGATAGTCGTGGGGGTATAAAGGGGTATATAAAGTGAAGAGGTGCTACATAGTGGGGGACTTCGGGTTACGGGGAGAGGAAACACTTTTACCAGGTATTCGGGGGTTCAGATTGGTGAAAGAACAAAGTCAAGAAAAAACACTTTAGAATACGTACATTTATAATTACTAGTAACATACGGAAAAGAGGATAATTAGACAGAAATTAATTAAATTAAGTGTCCAGGACCAATGACTTTTAATTCCCATCTCCTTTTCCAAAATTCGGGGTTGTATACTTAAGTGAGTAAATTACGAGAATTGTTGGGATACTCTATTCACGATAATAGGATTGAAATGTCTCCTCCTTTGTCCGTGTGTTTGTCAAACTTCCCGGACGGGTTTCAAAGTTCCGGGTAATCAACACTTCAGACACTCTAGGTTTAACGAGTCCGTAAGACCAAGGTACCAGGTACGAGAATCGGAAACGAATTATTTATCATCAAAAATGTAAGTCAAGTCAAGTCAAGTCAAGTCAGTGAGTTAACACAGGCTGAGAAACTCTGGGGTACTTAGTGTCGTACGGTCCGGAGGGACAGGTAGTGGTTGAGGGCCTCAAGTGAGTCTGCGTGCAGGTAGCTCAGTCACTACGGTAGGTCGGTAGAGTAGGAGACAGCAGGGGAAGAGGAGGACGGGGGTTGGGGAGGGTCGTAGTCTCAGAAAAGGTTAGTCAGTTGAGAATCGATCGTTAATTGACATCGATAAGAGTACCAATTTTTAGATATGTAAGAGATGGAATTTCTTTATATAATTTTTTATATATTTCTTTCTTATATTTCTTCATAAGACTTCTATTGGGAAAGATGAAAAGTTAACTTTCTATAAACTTTGACCCCTTTTTATTTTTTCAAAAAGTTTTCACTACGACGTCCCTTTTGTACCTTTAATGATACGCCTTACAAGTCCTAAGACTTTATACCACCTGTTTAGAGTCTGAAGGGTAATTCAATAAAACATCTTCCAATTCAAGGTCGTATTTTATGATTGATCTTATATGTGAAGACGAAGTTGTTATAAGTAAAATTTTGAACATTAAATTTAATTTGTAGAAGTAAGGTCAAAAAGTAGGGTGCCGAACTGAACAAAATTGAAGGGGTTTCGGAAGTACGTTTAGGTGAAATGAAAAGGTAGTGTTTAACACCTCGATAACAAAAGGACCTTAACTCCTCTCTTAAATAAGTTTAAACTGGATTTCGATATCTATTATTCGGTGACTTTTGTCAAGGGGTCTATGTGTTGATACAGGGATGGGTTATATCATCGGGGTTTCCTTAGGAATACCGGATCAATATAGGAGACCCCTACCCCCATCCCCATAAGTTGGGTTTATACGACTGTGACGTGATTGATATCTCGTCCGTGGGACATTACTGTGGAAACCTGTTGTGTCTTTTACTGACACAAGGTTCCTACCCGATATTACTCTCCCCTCCCGTGTCTCTCGGTGTCCGCCGTAACAAAGGTTAGATTGTTGTGTTGACCCCCGTCCCCGTCCACACACGGACACAAGTTTTATTATCTATGGTGATAGCATAAAGACGTGTTCCGAACACTCCTCTCGCACTTCAACTTCTCGGTTGGTCGTAGTCATCTAAAGATCAAGGGGACGTTTTCATCATCTTCATCCGTCTCGTCGGGTTCGTTACCTTAAGACATACCGTGTCTTACTTTAAAGAAAGTCTAAATGTTTAAAGGAGAAGGGACTTCGAGATAATGAACCTGTTTTCCGTCCCGGAGAACATCGGAGTCAAAGAAATAGATAATTTACCCCTATTTAATATTGTCGATTGATTGAGTATGCAATAACACTGTATATGAGTGTGTGTGTGTGTATATGTGTGTGTATTGTAAAATACAAAAATCTATCTTTTTCTTTTTATCTTGGATGTGTCATGGACCGACTATCATTTACTCATTATTTACAATCGAAGAGGGATACCTCTTCGGGAGTTCAAGGGGAATTAAACTACCTTTTTCTTCACTTTAGTCGGGTAAACCTTACTTTTACTTTGGGTTGGAAAGTTCACGAGATACTTCTGTTCTAGGTAAGTCTGTTTTCTTTCTCGAGTTTCGGCTCGTCGTAGTGAGATATTAGGAAATGTCTTACCACTGTGAACCGACTAAACAGTTTTTAGGACGATGTATAGGTGTGACCCACGAAGATTACTTACAGTCCAAAATTCTTAGTTACTGTAACTGTAATGAGGTGCCTCGTTTCTGACTGCCGGGTTGAATATTTAAGGGACTACGTACATAATCGTTCCTCCGTTCTACTCAAAAGACAAGTGACCAGAACAAGACGACAGTTTAAGACCCCCTGAACGTAAAGTTCGTTATATAGATTAGAGAAATTTAATTTAATAGAAGGAAAGTGGTCGGTCTTTTAAAAAAATCTTCTTATAATAGTTGATTCACCTAGTCTTTTACGCCCAAATTCAGAACGAAGGAACCACTTTTCTATAATTTTACTTACAATAAGGGGTCTATTTACTACACAAGGTTCCCAGTATGTGATGTCGACAATCTTTCCAAAAATTTTCTTGGAAGTTTAGTTTCTTCCTCCGTGTATATTTTAACCTCTCCTAAAGGAAGAAGTTTCCTTATCATCCCCACAAAACGAAAATAATCTTGTTACTATTGAAGGGACAGAGTTAGACCGTAGAGGTAACTATAATTAATTAGTGGTTATGATAATTTAACACTCCTACACATATTTTATGAAAAAGACATAATTTTTATGAGAGTCGAATGGTCAAGTAACTCTTCAACAAAAATTTAATTTTACGATTCGAGACGGAAACGGAGTAGAACAATAGTATAACGGACAAATGATTTATTTCGAAAAAACACCAATACCAGTGTTTATAACTAAGGACAAAACCACATCTTTTACGAGTGAAACTCAAGGACGGGGTATGTATGAATTTCCAATTTTTAAAGGAACACAAAAGTTTCGATTTTGTAAGATTCGGTTTAAACAGGTCACAAGACAGACTATCGACCTTGGGTCAGGAGAACAGTGGGATATTTCGGTTCGACTTTAGACATAAGAATGGAAAAAGAATCCGGAATAATATTCCGGAAGAAGTACTTGACATCTCGTCTCCAACCGTGTAACAAAAAGATAATTCCTATTCTATTGTTTCTAAAATCCGAGACACCCGGTATACCAAAGACAGTGTTGATAAGTTGCGATACCACGGTATACACACACGATTCAGTGAAATCAGTAAAGACTGAGAAACGATGGGATATCTGGTATCCAGCGGTCTGAGGAAACAGGTACTCTAAGAGGTCTGTTCTTATCACTTCGCCCAACTGTACGGGAGGAGGAGGGTTGGGTCTCTAGTTTGGGTGCAGAGAATCCAAAGGACGTAGCCGTCCGTGGTACGTTTTCGTCGGTTTCTGTTATTCATTTACTTACTCACACTACACAAAGCAATTGACACATAACCAATCTGAGTATTACGTGTATAGTGTTCGATACAAATAATAGAATAACGGTTCTGGTTTAAGATTTAAACAATTTCATATCTTGGTTGAATGGGGTGTGACGGTCGGTTAACTTCAGTAGTATAGTTCATCAAAGAATTTTCTATGGGTTATCAACTAGTTCACTATCCACCTCCCTCCTTACATATATGAAGTTACCCTAGGAGGACCTTTGAAGACTAATTATCGTAGTCGTAACACCGATCTATCGAAATCAAGATGTTTACTACTGTATATGTTGACGTACAAGACTCCTTCGAGACTCCCAGAATCTTACAAAGTGAGGGAAAAGGGGATAAAATAGGTTATAGGTTAACTATTCCTCACAATAACGATCATTTATTAAGATCCTTTAATCTAACGTTCTAATTTTAGTGGTTTAAAAAAAGAACCAATCTTTTATAATTTTCGTGTGAACAAAAATTCACTTTGAACGGTTATGACTTCTGACTCCCCTATATTGTTTGGGATTTTCTCTAAAGTGGTACGAACTTGTAATACCCTAACGACCTTCGGGGATCACTCGATTTAGAAAGTTCATTCTATCTTTCTATTGTAAAAGTAATATGAACTGTCGAGAGACTCTCATACGGTAGGACAAAGGTATAATCTAATTTCTTTCGTACCCTAAATTATGGACTGGTATCTCGACGACAGAACTTCTATCGTTTATATGACATGGTGGATACTATTGTGTACAGTAAAGTGTCAATCTTTAATGATTCATTAATGATTTACCGTCTGTCATAATTAAGTCGATTATAGGGACAAACGTGTTCTTGAGAGATAAGATATTAGATCAGTTCGAATCTGACGGTAATGTTTTACTCGGTACCAAAAGTGAGGTACTATGTCCGTCTTGATTTTATTGGAACGTTTCCGTCTTAAAAAAGGGAGGATAGTTACTCGAATATGTAACCTCTAATATCACGAGACCTTCCATTAAGAGAGACTTCCGTATATTAGATAGCATACATCTAAATAGGGGAGGTTCCTTCCTCTACTTCAATGAAGACGTGGTCCAGTTATTACATTGTGCACTGAAGTGATACTGGTTCCTCTTGTACCTATTAAAACTTCGACTCTAGTTGTCGAAAAGTACTTCTTATTCGTTGAGACGTACTGAAATTACTTTTGTAATCGGAAGAAAAAATCCTATTATTGTCTCTTTCAGTACCACACCGTTCTTACTGTCCACGGAGTCACCGGGTTTCTCCTTGAGACTCGGTGTCTTAGTTCTTATTTCAGTCTCTGACCTTGCACTTGTGTTCGAAACCCAAATTTACTGACTCTGATTTACACTTAGAATACTTACTAAAATTTAGACTTTTATTTAGATTTTTAATTTAAATGACACCTTTATCATATTATACTAGTAATTCTCCGATCTGACATCGGGGTCAGTTCGACTCACACTGAGGGTCGAGTCGGATAAGAGTCGACAAACTGGAGACCGTGTGTCTCGTGAGACTCCGAATACAATATCTATTCCAGAATTAGATTTATTCTACCTATTAGTATCATGAGTGGACACGTTAACACTCTCATTCACCTTATTACGTAGTTTTCATGAACGGGTCACAGAATGCCAACAACGAATCAGTGATTCAGCACAGACTAAGAAAACACTGGGGTACCTGACATCGGGCGGTCTAAGGAGACAGGTACCATAAAGGGTCATTCTTATGATCTCACCCAACGGTAAAGTAAGAGGTTCCCTAGAAGGACTGGGTCCCTCAGTTTGGGCGTAGAGGACGTGACCGTCCGTATAAGAAATGGTGACTCGGGGATCCCTTCGGGTCTAAGAAATAGTGACTCGACGGTCCCTTTGGGTTACAGACGTCGTCTCGTTTGCGTTTGTGAATTCTATGCCATAAAATACCTTATGAACACTGGTCTTACCTTATTTCGTGTTCTCATGGAGGAGGTACTTTGAACTGGGTCGATACGGACGGTCGTGAATGAAGAAGAAAAGACTGGTAGTTGTTATAAGTTGATAAGTACGTGGTTCTAAAATAACTCGTAGAAGACATAAGGTCCACGAACTTATTAGTTATTATTGTTTAATCTGTGGAGACAGTCGGACCTATGAGAGATGCAATGAGAGATCCTCCCTTTCCTTTTATAGATTTTCCGTCTTACACATTTCAAGGTGTTGTCTCCATACTTGTGATTTGTTCTCCCTCCCATCTTCTTCCGTTTCTCTAGAGGGACCTCCTTCAGTGTCTGTCAACGGATCTTACCCATCGTAAACTGAACCCGTGTCTTCCTACCTATCTTCAAAAAGTCTACCTCCACTTTCTCCTTCACTTAAGGTTTAATTTCAAGTCAATTCCTTTCTCCGTCCTCACCAGGTCGTGACCTAGGCGTATCCCAGGTCACTCCTAAGAGAAACGTGACCTACTGTACCACCTACCTTTCTTCACAATCATCTTCAACAAATTTGTCATACCATCCTTGTCACACACCTAGGGTTCACGGTCCGACTAAGTCTTCTTGAACGGGACGTTCTCCGTACAAAAGAATCTTTTTTTTCTTTTTCTTTTTCTTTTGTGGGTAGTCACCACTTTATCCCATTCCTGACTCTGTTTCGATTTCTAAAATGGTAATCCTTTGGTGGTTTACATCAAGGAGTCTTTAGTCTTTTCGCCTTCGGTTCATGTCAACGAACTCCTCAATCTTCAGCCATTCCTTTACACAAAACTGAATAAAAAAAATTCTTTAGACCGGTATTGAGTTATATTCTTCATTGCCCAAAACACAAATAAAAACAAAGTTCTTTTCCCTCCGGATTCGAATAAAATCCGATTCCCTTCTTTCGGTCTTTCCCGTCCTCTTTCTTTCTTACATATCATTTTGAGAGAGGAGGTTTTTGTATGAAGAATGATTGGTACTTCAAAGAATGAAACTTCTCAAACTTAAGACGTTTCTACTTCGCTAAAGAAGACGTCTGTGTCCTCACTCTGGTTCTATCACTCACCTTTATGAACTTCTAGGAGACCAATTTTCCCCCTTCCGACCTTCTAGAGTTGAACCTCAGAAGTCGTCATTTCTACTACCCTGAGTTAGAAGACGTTCACGATTCTTACCTTTATCCGTATCCCCAGACTCTTTAGATCTGTTACCAACCAAGCCAGTAATACCTCTTACGTCGTCCTTCGACTGTTATTTAAATATCTCGGTCTCCAGTCGATCCCTTTATGTCTAGTCATTACCCGGGTAATGGTGACAAAAGTGTTGAAAGAGATTTGGACCGTCTGCTCTTCCGTCCGTTATGTGGAAGGAGTCCAGTCTTTAATAGTTCCCCCTTACCACCTGTAGTGACTACCACCCTCTACTATCCCTTGTTGCTTATGATACTTTCCTTCTTTATCTACTGGTAACCCAAACCGGACCTTCCTTCTTTTCACCAAGGTCCTCCCCCGAGTTCCCTGACCACCAAAACTACGACTTCTGACCGTTCACGGAGTACTCCCCGATCACGTCTTTCATCTTCGACCCTCATTTCTTTCCATCTTCCACTCCCTAAGACGGGTCCTTTTCCTGGAACACTGAATACCTATAAAAGACCGGGTGTGTAACTACTATGACTCTTCCGGTTTTATAAACCATCGGTTTTGAACGAACGTAGGTACAGGTATGAACTAAATATGATAGTTTATGTAAAATATTTATATAGTCACATTATTCTAACACTCAAAGGACTTTCGTTCGTATTGTGTGAGGAAAGAAAGTTTTACGACTTTGAACATTGTCTTTCTTCCGAACAATAGTCACTGGCTATTAATAACTACTTAACTTGACTCTATGTAACTGTTAGTACCGTGAACTGAGGAGTGTCAGTGAGAAAAGGAGACATTGACAATTCCTAAGGTGATACTCTCTACGTTGGTCCTGTAAAGGGTCCAGGGAAGTCTCCGTAGATTTGAGGTAAGGACCGTGAATCTTAGATCTTATACGAATGTCTAAGTATCTTGGTGGGAATACCATCGAGAATAGGTAGGTCTCAAACTGTTTACGAAATAACGACATCAATTTAATACCGAAAATCTTCGGTTGTCGGGGCCCAAGATCGGACTCGGGTCCAGTGAATAATTCTTATACACACATACACGAGTCAAAGAGTCCAGCACAGACCAAGAAACGCTGGGGTCCGGGCGGTCCAAGGAGACAGGTACCTTAAAAAGTCCGTTCTTATAACCTATCTCAACGGTAAAGGAAGAGGTCCCTTAGAAGGGTTGGGTCCCTAACTTCGGTATAGAGGATATAATGTCTCTCTAACAAATAGTGACATGGTAAACCCTTCGTAATCTTGACCTGTACCTTGTTGTCTGACCAAGGTTTATCCTTTTCCACATGCAGTTCCGACATATAACAGTGGGACGAATAAATTGAATATACGTCTCATGTAGTACTCTTTGCGACCTGACCTTCTTTGTGTTCGACGTTAGTTCTAACGGTCCTCTTTATAGTTATTGGAGTCTATACGTCTACTGTGGTGGTAATACCGTCTTTCACTTCTCCTCGATTTTTCGGAGAACTACTTTCATTTTCTCCTCTCACTTTTTCAACCGAATTTCGAGTTGTAAGTCTTTTGCTTCTAGTGCCGTAGGTCAGGGTAGTGAAGTACCCTTTATCTACCCCTTTGACACCTTTGTCACAGTCTGAAATAAAAAAACCCGAGGTTTTAGTGAAATCTACCACTGACATCGGTACTTTAATTTTCTACGAATGAGGAACCTTCTTTTCAATACTGGTTGGATCTATCGTATAAGTTTTCGTCCCTGTAATGAAACGGCTGATTCAAGGCAGATCAGTTCCGATACCAAAAAGGTCACCAATACATACCTACACTCTCAACCTGACACTTCTTCCGACTCGCGGCTTCTTGACTACGAAAACTTGACACCACAACCTCTTCTGAGAACTCTCAGGGAACCTGACGTTCCTCTAGGTTGGTCAGGTAAGACTTCCTCTAGTTGGGACCCTAAAAAAACTTCCCTTACTACGACTTCGACTTTGAGGTCATGAAACCGGTGGAGTACGCTTCTCAACTGAGTAACCTTTTCTGAGACTACGACCCTCCCTAACCCCCGTCATCCTCTTCCCCTGCTGGTTCCTACCCTACCGACCTACCGTAGTGCCTGAGTTACCTGTACTCAGACTCACTTGAGGCCCTCTACCACTACCTGTCCCTCCGGACCGCACGACGCTAAGTACCCCAGCGTTTCTCAGCCTGTGCTGACTCGCTGACTTGACTTGACTTGACTTGACTTGTCACACTAGGAGACAATTCATAGATCGAAGAGATAAGAGACAGAGGTTAGACAATTTTATTTTCATCACCTCCCTATGTCATGTTTGGAGTACTCTAGGAACATATTTCGCAATTCGTATCTCGGACGATGTTTGTTGTCGCTGACAAATCTTTGTATGAGACATCACGAATACGACGGTAATTCGAAATTCGTCTTAGGACCTCTTAAAACTATCCTCTTTCTCTTTAGAGTACTGGAGATGTTTAGAATACTAGAGAGAAACGTAGTCAGAGGAATAGACTTTTGTTCTTATTAGATTACGGATGAAGTCTCTCAACGCTGATAGTAAGTAACTCAATTATAAACATTTGACGAATTTTATTTCTGAGTCTCGTTATTCGTGGGAAGTCTATAAGAATCCCTGAGACCTAAACACTACTTTCCAAGTGGACAGTAAACGTCGAAGAAAGAGAAGTCCTTCTAAAATCCTTATTTACGACCGATACCAAGACATTCCGGATCTGATATTCGATGGAAGATTCGTACCGAAGAGACTTGTCCGACGACAAAGGGGTAATGGAAATGTATCGTTCGATTTCCTTTTGATGTTTGAGAAGAGTAATGATTGAAGAAGAAAGGTCAAGGGAAGTTGTGGTAGAACCGAGGAGAGGGTTCTTCTGTCGGGTGTTGAGGGTTCGACGAGAGACGACCCAACGTCACAGAACGGGATAGTGTACCGTCTACCAGACGTGAACATAGGTTTTCAAGAGTGTTTCTCTTAGTCCAACTGGAAACTTCAAGGACGCGAAGAGGTTGAGTCCTGTATACTCACTCTGGGTATCCACCTCACGTCACCCTTTTACAGTCTACTGGGCTCAAGTTCAGGTACTTTGAAAGATCAAAGTCTCTTCCACGTTCTTCCACGTGGAGGTCTGTTTAGTCGGGGTTTTACGGAAAATTAAGTAGTCACCTCACTGTTCCCGAGACGACCCAGTCGGAGTCTCGACTCGCCCCTGATCGTCCTGATCATTATCTTTTACTGAACTTCCTAAGTTTTCCTTTTCGTCCTACCGAAGAAAAGTAGAGACTTTCTTTTTGACACGTCCGATCAGAATCGTCTTAACGGTTCATCCGTGTAAAGTACCTCTTTGTGAAAGAAGAGAAGAGGAAGGAAGGTAACGGTACAGAGACGGTGTGAAGATGGGGTAGGGAACTGACAAGAGTCTGAAAAGTCCGAGGGTCTTGACTGGTTCAATCGAGTGTTTTGTCCTTGTCACTTGTCGCCGTCTTTATAGGTAGTATTCCCTTTTTTTTTTTTACGGCAGTATCCTTTTTAGTTTTGACTCAAACTAAAAGAATATGATTAAATTATTTTATTTTGATAGAAATCAAACGTAACGTGTAAGCTCTGTTACCTCGTAATGCAAAAGACATGAACCCCGGAGATACCAAGACTTTCGTAAGGGAGACCGGACGAGGGGAACCTGAGATCTGCGTGACCAGGGAGTCCCGTGACTATATCGAACGACTTCGACTATTGATTTACTATAGTTTTATAAACACTGATGGTTCCGTAATCGTATCCTCGAGGTAGGACTTTTGAGCAAACATAGAATTATCCTTGAAGTTCCCCTAACTACCTACCTACCTACCTACCTATAGTCTATCTATCTTTTTTCGTTCCCTCTTAAGGTCCGTAGAACTGTCTAGTCTTTTCATCTATAAACATCTTTCTTCAGTAAGACGAAGGGAGTTTAGATAACATAAGCACCGACATCAACTAAGACCTCAGACAGACACGTCCGGCAAAAGTAGATTGAAAAGTTATTGTTCAGACCGTCATCCCGATCACCCATTGCCACCCCCTTTGTGTAGTAAACTCAGGAAATGAAGGTGGACTAGAAGTCAATAGGTGTCTTTCATTGGGATCCGTGGAAAGGATGACACGACTAGCAAATAAAAAGAAGATGTCAGACATAGGTTTATATATTAAAAAGGAAAAGAACCAAACATTTGCCGAGTCAGTGATCCCTTTTTTCGTGTCACTAATGATTACCCTCTACGGTGATTTCGAGGTCGACACTTGTGTTCGTTAGGTTCTACTGGGTAGTAGATTTACAGTTCCGTTTGTGGTACGGTAAGTCTTACTTTGTTCCTTCCTACGTACGTCTGTCAGTCTTATATAATGGTTAACGTATAAATCGAGGTCTTGAACACTTAGACACGTTTCTTTAAATCCCCGAAGAGCGAACTAATTTATCGGACACTACCTCCTAAGCCAACAAGGGGTGTTATCAACGTACGTTTACTATCTAAGTGTACCTGATGTCGTAGCCCTCGGGAATCCCCCGACGTGTAAAAATTCATTAAGACGGTAACAAAAACGTATCATTAACCTTTGCATGTAAGATAACCCTACACTAAGAATAATCTTCTCTTTCATCGACAAGAGACGATCTCCTAAGATAAGTAAATCCCAGTGTCCCTGAATTTTTGTCTCCTTCTCGGACATAAATACGAGATTTACACCCTTAGACGTAACTTGTGGTCGTTTAGAGATCGGACGTAATTTTCGATTGAAGGTGAAAGATGAAAGTAGACGGAGAAAAGGGTCGAAGGATAATAAATAAATCGGACTAAGACGGAACACTTATTCACTGAGGGATTACTGACTCATCATTGATCTCAATTTAGTCAGTACATTCTCGCCGTTTAATCATTTACCGTGGGGGCAATGGTCTCTTTCGGATATAGTACGCTACGCGAATTACACGATAATAGTAGGTCTTCGTCCTCGACAGGACACACATACTACGCAGAGTCGCCAGGACGAGTCGTGTGCGGTGCTCTGAACCGACCCTACCTTTCGACACCCCAGTAGAGTGGTATGGGAGGGCGGACACAGAGGGAACACAAAGAACTTATAAACTCACTTACGATCGGATTGAGCCCCAGTGTCTTGTGTAGACTGTCGGAGTGTCCTTTCCAGTTCAGACACTGTAACACTTTGAGGTGATTGTATTTACTCTTGTGAGTCGGTCGGCGAATCCCTTCCTCCCCCTAGTCTTCCCGAGACGCAAGAACGATACGTATCATATCCGAAACCTGGTGGTCACAGTCGTAGTGCGTCCTCGAATAATCTTTACGTCATAGAGATCGGGGTGACTCTGAAGGACTTAGTCTTACGCGTAAAAGTGTTCTACGAGTTTACTAAATGTACGTGTAAGTACAAACTCTTCGTGACCAAATGTAGAGACTTACAGTCGTCGGGTTTGTGTCTCTGGGACTCTCGGAGTTAGTTAGGAGATGACTGTCACGGACCTGGTCACGAACCGTGTGTCATCCGTGAGTTTATACACACTATACTTATCTTACCCTTACTTCTTTCTCTTCTTTTTTTTCTTTTTTGACGTCCCTTTACATTTTGTTGAAACCGTTAATGTTTTTCCCTCTCTCCCTCCTTCTTAGTTCAAGGTTTCCTTTTTCCTCTTAGTTTCCGTCGTGTTTCGTGGGTTCCCAGAGGTGGACCGACCACCTCTACCCGACACCGGGGTAGATGACCGGTCTCACCGACCACACGGTAGGAACGGGTACTGGAAGTGAGGATTCAGAGACGGAGAGGGTGGCCGGAATCCGACGACCGGGGGATAGAACGAGGTGGTCCGGATAATCGGTGCCAATAGAGAGGGTGTGTCGTGATAGTCCAATACAATATCGACTTCGGATTTACGTGGTGACATTTGAGAAATGTCACAGAAATTTCAAGACTGGAGACCCAAATTCACCTCTCCTCCAGTTACCACTAAATGTCATTAGTCAGAGGACTCCCCAAACACTCGGGTCCCGAACTCGAAAGGTCGAGTGCTCTCCTTAGTAGTTCTGGGATTTGTGACTCTCTCTTATATTCAGTTATACACAAGTTCATCTGGTTTTTTTTTTTTTTTCAGTTGACGTTTGGGATGAAACAGTTAAGGAAAAAGTAGACCAGACCAACCCCTCTCACACCGGTATGTACACTTGTGTCGTTTTCACACGGGTTCAGACCCCATACACCTCTCCACCTATGGAGACAAATGGACCTGTACCGTTTTACTTTCTCTAATAAGTCGGAGGTTTAATTCAATTAGGTTTATAGACGAACAAAATCTAAAGAATTAATCTATCCATACCCTTTAGTGTTTGTTACCTAAATGATAACATCATTCTACGAAAACTATACTATTACCGATTATACATAACCCTAGTACACCTGTCAGAAGACTCATCAAATACACGAGTAAGTTAGGATTGTTGTTGAGACTCTATCCTTGATAATAATGTTGGAAAAAGTTATACTCTTTTGACTCCATGACTCTCCAATTCATTGAACGGGTCCCAGTGTGTCGACCATTTATTCATCCCCATATTTTATATCCTGACTTTGGGATTAGAGATACTAACTTTCGGTCACGAGAATTGGAGAGGTGATAGGATGTAGAGAGAATCCTAAAAAATTATTTCTCTTTGCTTTCTCTCTCTGGATCTCAGTTACTGTCAATCCTTTTCCCCTAACCTTCTACCGTTTTATGGGGGTACACCGATCCTGTATTTGTGTGACAGATTGCTCTTTTTCCGAAAAATCCTCTCACTGCCAAAATCTCTTGATAAACGTTCCAACTTAAGTGGAGAAAACCGATGAGTCTCCGTTAAAAAATCTGAAGTTCTCAATAAATCGTTTACCTAGAATCACTGGACTCCTTTCTTTTACGACAAAAATTCCTCCTTTTTTACATAATAAAGGAAGATCATCCTAGTCCTCGATGGCGACTAAACTCTTCTCTTTACCAGAGATTTTAGGTCGTTCTGTACTGTTACTCTCTCCGTATGAAAAGAGAAAGAGACGGACTAGAAAGATCCGGACTGACTCGATCTGGTCATTAATCATATTAAACTACATTTTACATTAGTGATAAAGAGGCTACCCCAGTTCGAATGTTACCTCCCCTTAAGACAACCGATCAAAGTGATTTGAGGACTGAGGTAAAGACATCGACCCGACTCCGAATAGAGAAACACGTTAAGTCAAATTATTAATTTTATTTTTTGGATCTTTGATTTTCATCGTACACTTTTAAACGTTACGTATATTAACATAATACTAACCTCGGAGGTTTTATTCAGTACCGTAAATAAATAAGTACGTGGTGTATGGGACACCAGGGAATCCTTATCTTTACAAATTTAATTCTACATAATATTCTGTCTTACGTCACAAAATGCCTGAGTTAATGTCGAGTGATCGTACATCGATCACGAGTATTATGAACAAGGGAGTATAAGACCGGAACTGAGATCTGTAAAACTGGTTTTTTTTTTTTTTTTTTTTCTTTCTTTCTTTTACACAGGGGGAACGTAGTGAGATTAAAACTTTTCGAGTATAATAATAGTAATAAGATAGTATCTGAAGTTAAAATAAAAATCAAGTAAAGGTTGGTCCTTCTAGATAATTGAACTACTCCCCTCTTTGTAGTTTTTCTTTGTCATGTACGTTTATCTTTACTCTTAGGAGAAACGAAATAATATTAAAGGTGGGAGTTTTTGTACACGTATTAAGTACCACCCCCTATTTCCCTCTCATAGTCTACATCTCGACCCTGGTTTAAAAATTATTGCTGATCACGACACTTTGTGCCCTCGAAAAAAGATTACTCAGGTCTCGTACTCTATCTTTGACTGTCTCCGTCACAGTCATACTAGAAAGTGGAAATGTAGAGACCTTTGCCCCTCTTGTCCTTTCTTCAAATGGGAAATTTGAAAGACTTTACTGGCGTGTAAATTACTTGATTTTACAGTTTATAAACTTTGAAAATTCTTTAGAACGAGAAAACGAATTGTGTGTTCTGACACAATTTTTTTTTTATGAACCATCTATAAGTGTAGGCATTGGAATAGAAAGATGTTCCATTCTTTTTTTTCCGTACTTTGCGATACCCCCACGGGTCCGACGGTGAAAAGACGTGAAGGTGGAACTGGTTCCCATTATAAACGGAAGTCCTCCACTCTGGAACTGGATCGGTTTCCCTTTACCGGTGACACTCGCCCCCGGGAAGAAGGGCCTGTGTTCACGTTTGAAATTACTTAGGAGAGGACACGGCGCGCGGGGTCTGCCGCCACCCTTTAGACTCACGTGGACGACGTAGGGGGAAGTATAGTGCAACGACAATACTTTTTATCAAACGATAAAACCTTGGGGGACCGTCGGTCTCACTTAGCGGGTCCCGGGGTTCGAGCAAATAGAACACAGTCTTCGTTTCGGTTTACTTGCGGTGGAGCGGGTCGTGGACTTCTTACCCTTCTTCGAGTCTCTCTCATTTTTATTGGTTCCCGACCGCCTTTATCACGGCTCTGGTCGCCGGTCACACCCGATTCATCCCGAAGAACGTTGAGGGAGACTGAAAAATCTCGTGTCGTGAACCTCTGTCCTCCATCTCTCCCAAAGGGTGTTTCCTTCGTTTGAAACCCCACCAGACTCCAGACCCCACGTCCGCAATCAGGGGCGGGTCAAAGTAGGTCAGGATCTTTCGTTCCCTGAGACTACCCCCCTTGTCCTTGAGGATAACCGGTAGACCCGGTAAGAGAGACCCCAGCAGACCCGGACCTCCACACCTGTGTCTGTTCCCCGTAAGGATCCTGGACCTCCTCAGGTCGGTCGTAGTGTAAGGGAAGGGCAGGGGGTTTGGTCTCCTACCGACTCTCACTCTAGTACTCTGACTCAGACTTCCCTTTCCACAAAACTCCTCTCCCTCTCTTTATTCTCCTCGACCTCTTCGAATACCGTCTCTGACTCGATCCTAGTCTCAAAAGTCCTACTTATCCTAACTTCGACACTTCTCCTTGTAACTTCCAGATGGTCACCGCCTTTCTCCCCTTCTCTTTTATTTAGTCACCACCACTCTTACTCGAATAGTGAACGAATATTTACGACGAGAGTCTTCGGTAATTAGTCTACAAATACAAAGTTTCGGAAGTATGAGTTCAGAACTGAGACGTTGAATGAAAGATATCGGACTCCGTTTAATGGTGGAGTTATTTGAACTCGAAAGGAGTAGAAATTTTACTTGTCCTTCCTAAGTATCAGGGTGGTATGGGTTCAGTCAGCGGCGTTCCTGACTGAATCTTTTCAGGTGCACCGATCGTTTGTGGAGTATCTTGCTCACAGTCCAGTCACAGTGACTTATTACCACCATCTCACACCTCTGTCCGCCCTGGGGACTCGCTCTTCCTTGTGTTTCTCCCTTTCGTCTTCAGTGTCTCCTTCGGTACTCGATGGGGGCCGGACAGTCCTTCGTCCCTCTGACTTCGGCGTTCATACGACTGGACTGTCTGGACGTCGAAGTAACAATTCCTCGTGTACCGAGACTTTAATGGGTCTTTGCTTTGTTTTGTTTTGTTTTGCGAATGACCCAGAGTTGTGGAACTTTGTCTTTGTTACAGACTCTTTTCTTAGCCATTACTACAACCCGAGTAATTGTGGTCTTCAACTCTCAAAAGATATTAAAGTCCAAGTACAAAGTCGTAAAGACTACAGTTAGTAAATGTTATTAATTTGTCCCTCTAATACATCCAATCTTTATTTACACCCAGAAGTCACTTACTGGGTCTAGACAATCTCAATTTTACCCTGACCTTCCGTAACTCTAGAATCCCGTACTTTGGGGAGAAGACGAAATTCTTTTTAGATCGGGTTCAGTCGTCTTCGTCTTTCAAATGGTAGACAAACAACCGAAAACTGTACCAATAAAGTCAAGTCAAGGTTTTACTTTCAACATAGGTTATGTTAATAAAAATCTCATAGAGTTTTAATAAAAATAACCCCCATTTATTTTGTTCCTTTTACAATAAGTCGTTTTAAATCGGGTAATCAAAGTTTCTGACACGGGGTAGAAAAGTAGTTCGTTATGTTAAACCGTTGTTGTCGTTTGGGACCTATACCCCTGGTTCCTGTGTGTGTTCCAGGATATTTAATAGGTTTACGGGGTTTCAAAGTAAGGATATCTTTACCCTATATATCCCTGATTACATATGTTGTTGGTCTTATGTAACCAACTCCGTCGGGAAGTTAAGTCAAGTCAAGGTCCCATACCGAGGTTCAGTCTACACGAATTGTTTAACCTTTATGATAACGTTACCTTCTCATATCGAAAAAATTTTCGTTTCGGTCCGTCGTGTTAAGTTTTACAGTACACGTGTGAGACCCACAAACCTAATTTCCATTCTAGAACACCGCGTTCGAGATTCGAGTCTTTACGGAATGTCAAGATATCTGTTATGGACTTTACATAGTGGACACGGGTTTTGTTAGACTATCGTGGTGACCGACTCCCGGAGTTGGTGCCCCATAGTTACTGGAATGAAAAGTCCTAATATGTCTTACTAAAAAAAAAGGTCTTGTCCGATCATAAGTGAGGATCTTCATCAATGGATTCCTGTTCAAACGGATTCCACTAATAACCGTCTCCGACAGAGACCCATATCGGATAACTATGTCTAGAAGACCCTTAAGAGACGTCCCCTAAATACTCACCTAGGAATATTTTAAGTTTCCATAGGTTATTAAACACCCATGACTGAATACCGATGAAGAGGTAGTACCGTGAACCTCAAAGTAGAATGTGTTGGTTACCAATGGAATTTCCTCTAATTCGGCACTATTTAAACAGAGACTATAACTTCATGGACTTGATCAACTTGTGTAGTGAAATAGAAGTTGATATGAACTGGATCTCCTCGATAAGGTGCAAATTCTAGTCCTCCCCGCCGACACTCCTCTATAGGGAACAGGTTCCATTCCTCGTCGCCGACACAAAACGACCTCGTCGACACTTCTCTATGGGGTACGGGTTCCATTCGCTTTGGGTTCATTCTACCATCCACAACGTTCTTCCGCAGTCTCCCGTCTGTGTGACTTTGGTATTAGTGTCTTTTGATCAGTTAGATTAGTGTGATCCTGGTGTCGGAACAGATTGAGTTACTTTGATTCGGTACGGGTACCCCGGTGGGTTCTGTCCACTCAGTACCACCTCTCCAGAATGTCTTACACCAGGAGACCCCTTCCCTTACCGTTTGGTGAAGTCATAAGAACGGAACTCTTGAGGTACTTGTCATATTTTTACGTTTTATAATCGTATGACTTTCTCCTTGAGGGGTCCAGTCATCCACGGGTTATACGATGACCTCTAGTCACCTCTTTATTGAGGTCTTTCTTACTTCCCTACCTCGGTTTCGTTTTTGTTATGGGTCTACGACTACACTGACCACTATCTTCGTTCCAGGCTACGACATTTCTCGTTATACCGTATCCTTGGACCTCACAGTCCAGGTACTTAGTTCCGTTTAACCTTCACCAGTTTGTCCTCTACCGTTCTCACTTACAGCCGTAAGATCCTTAGTCGCTTGATTTTACCTGACCTTACCACCTAAATTGGGTCTATTGGTAATATAGGTGATGACGTCCGTCCTTAGGGAGTCTTCTTTACCTCGTCGGTAGTACCAGTTGTTTTCTCAGACTTTACGTCATGAACCTACGTTAGAGTCTTTACTGTGTTACTAGAGACAAGCAAAGGTTCCGTTTGGTAAGTGATAGTGTCATTACGTTCAGATACGGAGTCGGTACGACTTATTCGACTTCAACTTGCCAAGATACTTCTGGATATTCTGGAAAATCTTGATTGTGGGTTTTTTCTACAGGAAAAGTAATATCCCCTAACTTTACGTTTTCATCCTTCAGTTCTTTGTAGTCCTCATTGTCCATTTAAACCGGAACCTTTTACCTTGTTTCGTCCGTTTCCGATTATCTCAAAACGGTTCTTTTACGTGACCAGTATCGTTTGTGGGAGAAGGTTGTTGTGTTCTCTTCTGAGATGTGTACCTGTAGTGGTCTACCAGTTGTGGTTTTAGTGTAACTGATATAAGAAACGTCGGTTTCTACCTCTTCTAGATATGTCAGTCGTTTTTGTTCTGACCCTCGACTGACACCGAGTCTAGTACTTGAGGAATAACGGTGTAAGTCTGAATAACTTCTTTCATCCCTTTTGGTGATCTGGTAAGTCCATACTGGATTTAGTTTAGAGAATACTAATATGTCAGGTTCACTCTTTATCTAAATTCCCTGATCTAGACTATTTCACGGACTACTTGATACCTACCTCCAAACACTGTGACATGTCCTCTATCCCTAGTTCTGGTAGGGGTACCATTTCTTTATGTTTTTTCGTTTTACCGACAGACCCCTCCGGAATGTTTATCGACACTTTTCTTCTCTTCGGTTTTCGTTTCCTCTTTTCGTTTCTATTTTAGTGGACTTACGTCTCAAGGTTTCCTATCGTTCCTCTCTATTCTTTCGGAAGGAGTCGTTAATTACGTTTCTTTATCTCCTTTTCTTGTCTTACCCTTTCTGATCTCTAGAGAAGTTCTTTTAATCTCTATGGTTCCCTGGTAAAGTACGTTTCTACCCGAGTCATTTCCTGTCTTTACCAGACCTGGATTGTCTTCGTCTTCTATAATTCTTCTCCACCGTTCTTATGTGTCTTCTTGACATGTTTTGTCTCGAAGTGCTGGGTCTATTAGTACTACCACACTAGTCAGTGGATCTCGGTCTGTAGGACCTTACACTTCAGTTCACCCAGAATCTTTCGTAGTGATGCTTGTTTCGATCACCTCCACTACCTTATGGTCAACTCGAGAAAGTTTAGGACTTTCTACTACGACACTTTCACGACGTGAGTTATACGGTTGTTTAAGTCTTTTGAGTCGTCACCGGTGTCCTGACCTTTTCCAGTCAAAAGTAAGGTTAGGTTTTCTTTGCGTTACGGTTTCTTACGAGTTTGATGGTGTGTTAACGTGAGTAGAGTGTGTGATCATTTCATTACGAGTTTTAAGAGGTTCAGTCCGAAGTCGTTATACACTTGGTACTTGACGGTCTACAAGTTCGACTAGAATCTTTTCTGTCTCCTTGGTCTCTAGTTTAACGGTTGTAGGCGACCTAATACCTTTTTCGTTCTCTCAAGCTCTTTTTGTAGATAAAGACGAAAAAACTGATACGGTTACGGAAACTGACACACCTACTGTTATTTGACACCTTTTAAGAGTTTCTCTACCCTTAGGGTCTGGTGGACTGGACGGAGAATTCTTTGGATATACGTCCAGTCCTTCGTTGTCAATCTTGACCTGTACCTTGTTGTCTGACCACGGTTTATCCTTTTCCTCATGCAGTTTCGACATATAACAGTGGGACGAATACATTGAAGATATGTCTCATGTAGTACTCTTTACGACCCGACCTTCTTCGTGTTCGACCTTAGTTCTAACGACGTCTACTGTGGTGGGAATGCCGTCTTTCACTTCTCCTTGATTTTTCGGAGAACTACTTTCACTTTCTCCTCTCGTTTTTACAACCGAATTTCGAGTTGTAAGTCTTTTCCTTCTAGTACCGTAGACCAGGGTAGTGAAGTACCCTTTATCTACCCCTTTGTCACCTTTGTCACAGTCTGAAATGTAAACCCCCGAGGTTTTAGTGACGTCTACCACTGAAGTCGGTACTTTAATTTTCTGTGAATGAGGAACCTTCTTTTCAATACTGGTTGGATCTCTCGTATAACTTTTTCGTCTCTGTAATGAAACGGTTGTTTCCAGGTAGATCAGTTCCGATACCAAAAAGGACACCAGTACATACCTACACTCTCAACCTGACACTTCTTTCGACTCGTGGCTTCTTAACTGTGAAAACTTGAAACCACAACCTCTTCTGAGAACTCTCAGGGAACCTGACGTTCCTCTAGGTTGGTCAGGTAAGTCTTCCTCTAGTCGGGACCC
Source organism: Capra ibex (assembly GCA_006410555.1). NCBI lineage: Eukaryota > Metazoa > Chordata > Mammalia > Artiodactyla > Bovidae > Capra > Capra ibex. The sequence goes on from SJYO01034137.1 coordinate 43,638,694, forward strand.
TAAAGAAACCTTCCTTACTACGATTTCGACTTTGAGGTCATGAAACCGGTAGAATACGCTTCACAACTGAGTAACCTTTTCTAAAACTACGACCCTCCCTAACCCCCGTCCTCCTCTTCCCCTACTGTCTTCTACTCTACCGACCTACCGTAGTGCCTGAGCTACCTGCACTCAGACTCACTTCAGGTCCTCAACCACTACCTGTCCCTCCGGACCACACGACGTTAAGGTACCCCAGTGTTTCTCGACCTGTACTGACTCACTGACTTGACTTGACTATGAACTGGAATAGTTCTAGTTTTAATCAAACCGACACATATTTGAGGAAAATGAAACGGTTGTTTACAGGTAGATCAGTTCCGATACCAAAAAGGACACCAGTACATACCTACACTCTCAACCTGACACTTCTTCCGAATCGTGGCTTCAAAACTATGAAAACTTGACACAACAACCTCTTCTGAGAAGTCCCAGGAAACCTAACGTTCCTCTAGGTTGGTCAGGTAGGATTTCCTCTAGTCAGGACCCACAAATAACCTTCCTGACTACAACTTTAACTTTGAGGTTATGAAACCGGTGGACTACGTTTCTCGACTGAGTAAACTTTTCTGGGACTACGACCCTTTCTAATTTCCGTCCTCCTCTTCCCCTTCTGTCTCCTACTGGACCAACCTACCGTAGTAGCTGAGCTACCTGTACGCAAACCCACTTGAGGCCCCCAACCACTACCTGTCCCTCCGGACCGCACAACGTCAAGTACCCCAGTGTTTCTCAGTCTGTTCTAACTCGCTGACTTGCTTGACTTGACTTCGAGGAACCGAGTGACAAATAGGAACTTATAGACTTTATACAAAGAGGAAACAGAAGTGTATCATATCTTAACGAAAACTTTTCTGAATTCTGTTAGACTATAAAATGGGAAAGAACACTTACTAAGTTATAGTACTAGACCTACGAGAAAAGTAACATTCGGTCAATCCGGTATAACATAACTAAAAAGGTCCTTTTTTTTTTTTTTCGTAAAAATCATATATAAAAATAAATGGAAAATATACCCTTTCAAACAAACTTAATCTTAAAAATTATAATAAAGACAAGGTACGAAACCAAAGAAACCCCCCGTCTTAGGTTAACCTAACTTCTATGTATAACCTAGAAGTGACGGAAAAAAGACATAGTGAAAGAGAGAATAGATAAAATAAAAATTTAAAGAAAAAATAAATTTGTAGAAAATAGAGAAAAGGTAGAAGACAAAGAGGATTCCTTAAAAGACACTACAAACAAGTAAGAACACAAGGAAGAGTAGGTCAGGAGTAAAGATTATAAAATAAAATAAAAATTCATAAAAGGGTCAAATCTATCTAGAAAAAGGTTTGAAACAAAAGAAAAAAAGAGGTAAGTGTATTAAAGACTTAAAGAGTTTAAGTATAAAAACAACAAGAAAGTATCGAAGATAATAAAAGAATGTATATGAAACTTTATAATGAAATATTAGAAGTAGATAAAACACCCGTACGAAAAGACCAAAGAAATTAACGGACATCCCTACAAATAACCTAAAAACATTATTAAACATACCCTATCGATAAAAACGATATTATTAAACATACCGTAAACGGGTGTTAGGAAAAGACAAAGAACAAAATTCACTTTATTCAAAAAGACACGATCTTCCTCTACTTGGTCCTATCGTAAGAATCCCAGTATCGAGGTGTCGAGGGAAAACGTACTAAAAATTCACGAGTTTTAGTAAACGGGACTATGAAGGACTCTACACGACTGAGACGAGGGGAGGGGATGTAAAAAGAGGAAAAGAAACGAGGATGATAGGGATTGGATTAGTGAAACTTAAGATGAGTGTCTTCAACGAGGAGGGACCCCTTTAGTGGAACATTCCTCCTGAATCTACCAATCATAGTTCCCGTGTTACCAGTATCTAACGAGACCGTTGTGTTTGGAATGGGTACTTAAGACGAGATTGTAAAAGGTCAAACCCGACGAGAGGAACCTAATCGAACAAGTCGAAGGTTCAGTCACCCTTAAGAGTGAGTCAAATATTCTTTGGAGAGAAAAAAGGTAAGATGAAAGACGAATGATACGACCAGGTCAATTATAACTGGTCATAAACCGTAAACACTTCTATAGAAAAGTGAATCAAAACGACATGGACTTAAAAACCAAAACGATTGGATCATTGAGACAAAGGGGAGGGTGGTGTTCACCCTTTAAATTTTTTCATCTTATAGTTGGTCACCGGTAAAGAGTCTCAAAAGGGACATCGTAAAATTCTGACAGTTTTTCATTAAGACTCTTACGTGACATAATCAATTAGTCACATAACTCTTTTGTATTCTTTTTGATGACTATGTACGTTGTTATATCTAATTAGAGTTTCGTATCGAAGTCACTCAATGTGCTCAGGGAAGCGGTGTTGTTCTGTCACTAAGTACGTCCCTGAATTCGTTTTATTCCGTCTGTGTTTTTCCATACATGGTATCCTAAGAAAAATGTACTTCAAGTACTTGTCTTTTGACCGTACACCACCATCTTCAGTCTTATATCAATCAAGACATCGTTACCATTAATTATCCTTTCCCGGTACTCTCTCGAAAGACCTCCTCGTTTTGATGAGATATTGAACTAGACACACAACCCGTGGACTCATGTATTTATATTTTTCAAATAGATCGACAAGTGAATTCTAAATATGTAAAATGACATACATCCAATATGAAGTTTTTTCTGAATTTTTTGCATAAAAAAATTTTTCATTAAGACTAACGGGGGTTTTCTTAAAGTTTGATGTAAGATCAAAGGAAGTTGAATCGTGTTACGGACGTTGTATTGTCCTTGTGTCATTTATCGACAATTTACTTACCTTATTTAATACATGACTACGATGGTTACTGGAGTAGTGAGTAATGGTACACAGTCGTAGAAAAGATTTTAGGTTAAAGAGGAAGAGAGTAGTCTATTACACGACTACTGGTGTCTTCCGGTATCAGTAATGAAAACGAGTCAAATTAATTCCCTTAAACCTAACACATAGATACAAAATTCATACAATTTATGATAAAATCAGTCACACTCCATATTGTAGTACTTATTTTGATAAGAATTGGTAGTTCAAGAATGTTGTATCAGGGCAGAAAATTTATCGTGAATTAGATATTTAGAATTTACCTTTCGAGGAGAGGAAACTTATGTATTCTTTTTTCAACATTTGACTTGTCACCCAAATTTTTAGTAACAAGGGGTTTCGCTGACTAGTTACATGTCGATGAAATTTTTTAAGCGTGTTACATCTGTAGTAATCCTTCCTTCACGACTCATTCTTGATCCTAAACGCATAGCCAACCCGATCCGCCCACGACCACTGTTCCTCAGTGTCGTCACTCTTCTCTTGTAGACGAGGTCAAGAGACTACTTGTGACTGGGAGTCTCTGATCGTTGAATCCTTTGTCATGGTGCCTCCAGTGCTATCGGTGATACTGGTCACCGACCTCATTGTCGGTGGCAAGAATGTCGAATGGGAGTGTGGGGTGGATTAGTTTGGTCGTGGTGGTCTTATTTGTTATCATGTACTTTAAAGGTGTTCGTACCTAAGTCTTCTTGATCTATTTTCCTATAACAAGAAGTATGTCCGTCCTGAGTTGCATCCTTTTGATGACTTAGTTCTACTCTATAATTGGCTCTACTACTGGATATTTAATTGTCAACTTGTTATATAGTACTTCGAGATATTTAAAAAAGAACCGAAGAAAAAGACGGGAAAACCACAGTTGTGACTGTTATGACTTCGACGACAATTTCATATAAAACTTGTCCTACATAGACTGGGATCTAGGACACAGAATACGAGTCAATTACAAGTACCTACTTCACTCTGTCCTTTAGAATACTCTTATCTTTTCCCACAGAACCATAATGGGAAAGAGGGTAATCGAGGGTTTCGGAGAGGTCTTTCCAGTTTGATGTAGAAAATGAAAGATGGTAACAAGAACTTGTAATTTTAGAAGTTACACCCCTACTGTCTAGTTACCTTCTCGTAGACAGTTTCCGTTTCCATAGATATCACTGAAAAAGAGACCGGGTTCCTCCCGTTTCTGTAAACCCCTTTACTCGGTTGTCTAGTTGTTCCGAGGTTTAGTAAGACTTCAGTCATGACGTTAATTAAATGATAGTGTTTAGTAGTTTTATAAATATCGACAAAAAGGTTTCGAATTACGTATTCTTTCGTCAATTTATATAGTGGTTACAGTTAATGGTATTAAACGTAATTATCCCTCCTTCATTAAAATTCTAAAGTATCGGTTTCTAGTGTCTGACGACTGATACAAGACGTGATATCAAAGTTTCATAAAGAAGTCGTTACATGGTTCTCCTACTTCATCGAGTATACTCAAAATCTTAAATACTGACTAATTGAACCGATCAATGGTTCGAAGATTCCTCTAGTCAAAGTTCCTACACTCATGGTATTGCTCGGACCTATTATATGAACTGGAGTCACTCTGAATCGGTATTCTATTGTTATTATGTTTAGGAAAAATGAAGAAGACCTGGAAAACCTACAGTGAAAGTTGACATATATTGGGAAAGTAAGGTTGTGTGACTGGGAGTGTCTCAGTTGGTAGAGTTTTGATACTAATGTTCCCTCCGACCTACTCGAATCATGGTTAGGAGCGGAAATAGTACTTTCGTAAAGTTTCGGTAGAAAGACATGTCTCTGTCACAAGACCCGACCTTCCTTTTCAAGAAAGGATTAACTTTGTTACCTCAATTAATCACTCCTTTTTTATGTTAAGGGGTTTAATCCGTGACCGTTCTTGTAAAACTAAATCCTAACGGTTCTTTAAGAATGACCAGTGTCTTTCCGGTAAGGATGTGATCGTTTCGTTTTACATGGAACCGTTATCGAGGTGTCTCGTCACTGTTATCTTCATAAAAGAGTTCTGTAGTTCGGTGTGTAACCTCGTAATTTTTGTTTTAATGGTTTTTTTTTTTTTAGGGAAAAACGTGTGTGTATATGAAGTGAAATAGTGTCTTTGTACACTATTTCACCTTTAGTTCACTAAACAAAAATTGTGACCGATATATTCGGTAGTAATACAAAGGGACTATCGAGTCAACCATTTCTTAGGTGGACGTTACGTCCTCTGGGACCAGGTTAAGGACCCAACCCTTCTAGACGACTTCTTCCCTATCCGATGGGTGAAGTCATAAGAAGCCGAAGGGAACACCGAGTCGACCATTTCTTAGGTGGACGTCACACTCTCTGGACCCAAGCTAGGGACCAAACCCTTCTAGGGGACCTCTTCCCTTTCCGATGGGTGAGGTCATAAGACCGAACCTTTTAAGGTACCTAATGTCAGGTGCCCCAGTGTTTCTGAGACTGTGCTAACTCGCTGAAAGTGAATTCGGTAGTAATACGGTATACTTCAGTGACCATATGAGAGTGGTCATTGAGGAAAACTTTTTGTTTTCGTGGTGGAATGATCGAAACCAAAAGGTTTTCCTAGAATACAATTTCATTACTCCTGTCTCTGTCCCTACTAAGAGTTGTCGACAAACCACTATCGCTATCGTGACTTCGTTCTCAATCACCGATCTACTACCACTGAAATGTTAATTGTGAAAGATCAACATATCTGAATTTAACTTCTTTCATCCCTTTTGGTGATCTGGTAAGTCCATGGTGGATTTAGTTCAGGGAATGTTAATATGTCACCTTCACTGTTTATCTAAGTTCCCTAATCTAGACTATGTGTCTCACGGACTACTTGATACCTGCCTCCAAGCACTGTAACATGTCCCCTGTGTCTAGTTCTGGTAGAGGTACCTTTTCTTTACGTTTTTTCGTTTTACCGACAGACCCCTCCGGAATGTTTGTCGACATCTTTCTTCTCTTCGGTTTTCGTTTCCTCTTTTCGTTTCTATTTTAGTGGACTTACGTCTCAAGGTCCCTTATCGTTCTTCTCTATTCTTTCGGAAGGAGTCGTTAATTACGTTTCTTTATCTCCTTTTGTTGTCTTACCCTTTCTGATCTCTAGAGAAGTTCTTTTAATCTCTATGGTTCCCTCGTAAAGTACGTTTCTACCCGAGTCATTTCCTGTCTTTACCATACCTGGATTGTCTTCGTCTTCTATAATTCTTCTCCACCGTTCTTATGTGTCTTCTTGACATGTTTTGTCTCGAAGTGCTGGGTCTATTAGTACTACCACACTAGTCAGTGGATCTCGGTCTGTAGGACCTTACACTTCAGTTCACCCAGAATCTTTCGTAGTGATACTTGTTTCGATCACCTCCACTACCTTATGGTCAACTCGAGAAAGTTTAGGACTTTCTACTACGACACTTTCACGATGTGAATTATACGGTCGTTTAAATCTTTTGAGTCGTCACCGGTGTCCTGACCTTTTCCAGTCAAAAGTAAGGTTAGAGTTTCTTTGCGTTACGGTTTCTTACGAGTTTGATGACGTGTTAACGCGAGTAGTGTACGCGATCATTTCATTACGAGTTTTAAGAGGTTCAGTCCGAAGTCGTTATGCACTTGGTACTTGGAGGTCTACAAGTTCGACCAAAATCTTTTCCGTCTCCTTGGTCTCTAGTTTAACGATTGTAGGCGGGCCTAGTACCTTTTTCGTTCTCGCAAGGTCTTTTTGTAGATGAAGACGAAATAACCAATACGGTTTCGGAAACTGACACACCTACTGTTATTTGACACCTTTTAAGAGTTTCTCTACCTTTAGGGTCTGGTGGACTGGACGGAGAATTCTTTGGATATACGTCCAGTCCTTCGTTGTCAACCTTGACCTGTACCTTGTTGTCTGACCACGGTTTATCCTTTTCCTCATACAGTTCCGACACATAACAGTGGGACGAATAAATTGACGATACGTCTCATGTAGTACTCTTTACGACCCGACCTTCTTCGTGTTCGACCTTAGTTCTAACGGCCCTCTTTATAGTTATTGGAGTCTATACGTCTACTGTGGTGGGAATACCGTCTTTCACTTCTCCTTGATTTTTCGGAGAACTACTTTCACTTTCTCTCATTTTTCCAACCGAATTTCGACTTGTAAGTCTTTTACTTCTAGTACCATAAACCAGGGTAGTGAAGTACCCTTTATCTACCCCTTTGTCACCTTTGTCACAGTCTGAAATGTAAACCCCCGAGGTTTTAGTGGCGTCTACCACTGAAGTCGGTACTTTAATTTTGTGCGAATGAGGAACCTTCCTTTCTATACGGGTTGGATCTATCGTATAAGTTTTCGTCTCTGTAATGAAACGGCTGATTCCAGGCAGATCAGTTCCGATACCAAAAAGGACACCAGTACATACCTACACTCTCAACCTGACACTTCTTTCGACTCACGGCTTCTTAACTACGAAAACTTGAAACCACAACCTCTTCTGAGAACTCTCAGGGAACTTGACGTTCCTCTAGGTTGGTCAGGTACGATTTCCTCTAGTCAGGACCCACAAGAAACCTTCCTTACTACGATTTCGACTTTGAGGTTATGAAACCGGTGGAGTACGCTTCTCAACTGAGTGACCTTTTCTGGGACTAGGACCCTCCCTAACCCCCGTCCTCCTCTTCCCCTACTGTCTCCTACTCTATCGACCTACCGTAGTGGCTGAACTACCTACACTCAGACTCACTTGAGGCCCTCAACCACTACCTGTCCCTCCGGACCGTACGACGTTAAGTACCCCAACGTTTCTCAGTCTGTGCTGACTCGTTGACTTGACTTGACTCAGGATATCATAAACATCCGTTACACGATGAGAACTCACTATGTTCTCTCTACCTAAGTGACTTTTTCAGTTACCTGGTAGGTCAATCCCTCACTCCCAGTCCGAGAGTCCACCGCGTCAACATGTCTTAGACGGACGGTTACGCCTCTGTGTTCTCTGTGTCTAAGGTAGGAACTTATCCCTTCTAGGGGACCTCCTCCTTTACCGTTGAGGAGGTCATAAAAACGGACCCTTTGAGGTATCTATCTCCTCGGACCACCGGATGTCAAGTATCCAAACGTTTCTCAACCTGTACTGACTCGTAAGTGTGTATGTGTGTGTGTAGTTATTTCATCCTTATACTATGTTGTTATATATTAGTTATAATCAGGTACTATACTTCTAGTACTTAGTTTATAAGGGGTTGAGAAAAATTTCATCCTTGGGGAAAGAATAAAAGGAGTAGAATATTTATTAATATCCCTTTTCCCCTTCTTTCTCAATCTTGTGATAGATAATGTTAGTTTACACATTCCGAACCTCGTGTTAGTCTAAGACCTTTTAGAAGGGTATCCTCGAATACTTTCTCGTGTCACCTCTTACCTTTTGTGACTTTCCACCCTCCTTGACCTCCTTCTTAGTGTACCCCGAACGGATGGAACACAGAACGGGTTCAGAATGAGTACTCCGGTCTTCCTACTTGTTTCTTCGTGACTGAAGTCACTGATGTCTCCGTCCTTCTCCAACGGACCGTCCGAACGTCCGACGTATCGATTTCTTTCGTTCCTGGTTTCGGTTCGGTTCACTCCGAGTCAAAGTTCCCTACCCCCAGTACTTCGTCCTTAGACCACTACAGTCTTGGTCTCTACGATTTCCGTTCCGCTTACTCCGTTGACTTAAGTTTTGACTCTAGGGGTTGTTACAGTCCCCTGTTCCTCCTGTTAGGGACGACACCCGTGTCAGGTCCTCCGTGTTAGGGGGCGGGGTGGGGGTTGGGGGTAGGGAGGGGGGAGGGAGGTGGGGAGGGGTACATTCGAAACGTCGGAGACACGTGTCTATTGTATAAGTCCTTATCTCCTCGTGGCTTGTTGGTCTTCCTCGGTCAGACGTTTCTCGTCTCCGTCTTATCTTGTAAATTTTTTGTTTAAGTACCTGGAGGAACTACCAGGTCACCAAAGGTTACGTCCTCCGAGTCCAAGATAAGGACCAGTTCCTTACTCTAGGGTGTGCGACGTTGATTCTGAACTATGTCTGTTTCTTTGATTTTTTTAAAACTTATTTTTATTTTAGTTGTCGATTACATTGATCCAAAGTGGATCGTCCTGTAAAACTTTATTTTTACAAAAGTGATCAGTCAATTAGTAAAAGATCGGGAAATTTTCTAAAAAAGTAACAATAGATCTAACCACAGTGAAATACTACAGCATTTTCTTGAATAAAAGAATTGGATAGGAGGTACCCTTGGTCTTATATACCTTTTGGTATACTTGACATAAAGTTTTTATAGTAAATCCTGTCGGTTTCCTGTCGGTTTATGTTCCGTTGTTGACTCGGTCTATGTCGACAGACGACTTCACCCGAGTAGGAGATTGGAGTGGAGACAGAGTACCACAATGGTAAAATCACATCTTAATGAGGTAAAATAAGTACGTGAAAGACGTAGGAGAGACGTTTTAAAAGTTGATCCTTGGTCAAAGGTCGAAGAGTAAATTTCGATGGTCTCTTATGAACTACATTGGACAATGGACTAATTGTGGTAGGATGGAAATAAAAGATGCACTTTTGGTCTGAGACTACGTCCCACTTTGTGTTTCCCGTTCCTGTCTTAGATCTTTTGTCTAATCCTCTGAAGGTCGAGTAGTGTGGGTTGAACCTCAATAAACAGAAAAACTTTACCTAAAATGTCTTAAAGATCGTGAACGTGTCTTTAGTAGTTTATACGGTTTTCACTAACTTAAACTGTGTAAGTCACGGTCAATAATTTCAATTACGACTTGTATTGAAGTAGTATTTCATTTTAGTGTAAACAAACGAAGTTCATAGATCCGAGAAGTTAAATTGTATATAACTTGTAAATGATACATAGACTGAGACTATCCGTGACCCTCGTATTTATACTTATTTGTCCTATTCTGACAAGGGTAGGAACTTCGTGAGGGTCAGTTCATCTCCCTCAACCTAGGTATTTGGTGACTGATTTTGTGTTATATTTGGATAAAAATACCTTAAAAAATTTTTCCGTATATATATATATATATATATATATTGTCTATTTCTTATATATATATATATATTGTCTATTTCTTCGTTGAAAGCTTAAGATGACGACAGACGTACCTTCTTTCTTTTGATGTCCTTTCCTTTTTGTCAGACAAGATGACAATTTAATAAAGTAGTACACAAGATAGTCTGACTTAGTAAAGGTAAATAAATTACCCGGATTTTCAGAAATGTTACGTCCCTTACCTGAACACCCGTGTCACCCCTTTCCTCGCCCACACTGTTTGACTCTGTCATTGACTATATATGTGTGATGGTACACATTGTGTCTGTCGATTGTTCACCCTTCGTCGCCACATCGTGTCCCTTGAGTCGAGTCCCAAGGTATTAGTGGATCTCCCCACCCTACC